>OY821518.1:82481960-83081960 GCA_963682025.1 Cordilura impudica
GTTCACGTTTTAAACTTTTTGTAGCCATCATTGACATTTTTCAATTTTAAAATGAAAATTGTTCCTCTGCCGACTAAGTTGCTGCCTTTGTCTTTTAATGCAAATTTACAAGTGACACGTTCATTTAATTTCAATTTATCTTTTATACCCCTTTTGTCAAACATACTCTCGAAGATTGTTGAACAACACAGGCAATCGTAGCATTTAATCGCCGCTAACAAATTCGTTTAATTCTTGGAATTGAATTTTTAAACAGAAGTTTTTAAATCAACCGTGTAATTAGCCAGTTTGTTGAGTAGTTTTAATCCCTTTTTTGTGCAGGTCAATATTTTATTACTATGCTTAGGCAAGTCTGTAGGGAATTTTGAATTTTTCTTTATATTTTTTGCCTAAGTTACGGGTTAAATGTCATAAAATTAAAACGAACAAATGTATTAATCCTTTTTTTGCTAATAGTTATGTGCAATCACTCGACACACGCTTATAGCAGATGAAACCTTAGTTCAAAGTCATACAACAAAGAATACCTTAAACGACTTTATTGCAACCTCCCTGTGATATTTTCATTTTTATTTTTGGTTTAATGATTGCACTAGTAGATTTTAGTAAAGTGAAAAGTCTTCATAATTACAGTAGTTTTCTAAGAAGAATTAAAAACTCATTAATGCTGGAAATTCCAAGATCAAAACTGTCACATTTTCTTTTACAAAAGAAATTACAGTTGGCCTAAAATATGTAGAAATTCAGAATTTGGCCGTATAAATTGCCGGTACAATGTTTTAGGCAAACCGTTATATAAAAATACTGAAATAAAAATATAAATCGAAACAACTCATAAAAAAAGTTCGGAAACTTTATTGGTATATATAATTAGTATATGGGCATTTCCATTGTGACGTGACGTGACATTTGTACGAAAAAATATTAAAAACAGGTAAGAGTGTTAAATTCGGCTGGGCCGAATCTTTGATACCCTCCACCTGCATCTTAAACTCAATATACAACCAATATTGAGTACGGCTACCACTTTAAAACTGTTGTCGGTACTGAAATTTTAATTTCGAATACCAATTAAATTTAAAGTTAATTGCTTTTCTTGGTGGTCAGTTTCTATTATAATTTCTTGTTATAAAATACAATGATCGTGTCTTCCATAGAAAGAATTCATTACTATTTGAAAAATGGCACTATTTTTCTTTTACTAGAGTAGAAAATCCCTAATGAAATTCATTATATAACGCAGCCAGCGTTATAACACCCAAAATTTGATCCCTATAAGAAAGTTTTGAGATAATTTATGATAATTTAAACTGATCCTTGGCTAAAAATTTCCAGATATTAATATTAAAAAAAGCAAATTTTAAAATATTTCTATTTGAATTAGCTAGTAATTTTTAATTCTATTTTTCTATTTTTTAATTTTCAGTTTTCAATTTTTATTTTTAATTTTTAATTTTTAATTTTTAATTTTTAATTTTTAATTTTTAATTTTTAATTTTTAATTTTTAATTTTTAATTTTTAATTTTTAATTTTTAATTTTTAATTTTTAATTTTTAATTTTTAATTTTTAATTTTTAATTTTTAATTTTTAATTTTTAATTTTTAATTTTTAATTTTTAATTTTTAATTTTTAATTTTTAATTTTTAATTTTTAATTTTTAATTTTTAATTTTTAATTTTTAATTTTTAATTTTTAATTTTTAATTTTTAATTTTTAATTTTTAATTTTTAACTTTTAATCTTTAATTTTTAATTTTTAACTTTTAATTTTTAATTTTTAATTTTTAATTTTTAATTTTTAATTTTTAATTTTTAATTTTTAATTTTTAATTTTTAATTTTTAATTTTTAATTTTTAATTTTTAATTTTTAATTTTTAATTTTTAATTTTTAATTTTTAATTTTTAATTTTTAATTTTTAATTTTTAATTTTTAATTTTTAATTTTTAATTTTTAATTTTTAATTTTTAATTTTTAATTTTTAATTTTTAATTTTTAATTTTTAATTTTTAATTTTTAATTTTTAATTTTTAATTTTTAATTTTTAATTTTTAATTTTTAATTTTTAATTTTTAATTTTTAATTTTTAATTTTTAATTTTTAATTTTTAATTTTTAATTTTTAAATTTTAATTTTTAATTTTTAATTTTTAATTTTTAATTTTTAAGTTTTAATTTTTAATTTTTAATTTTTAATTTTTAATTTTTAATTTTTAATTTTTAATTTTTAATTTTTTACTTTTATTCATTTTTAATTTTAACGATAAACAAATATATGGAAAAACTTGCTTAGGCCAATGGACGCGTGCAGTATTAATATACACAAAACTGCAATGGCTTCAACAATAAGAAGAATTACAACATATACAACATAACTTAAGAAAAACAACAAACACACTGAAAAATTTAATTTTTTCAAGAGTTTTTTCAAAGTTTCATTCATAACTCGTGACCCCTTTAATTAATAAACGATTTTATACAAAAACGAACGTTCTAGCTTAGATATTAATAGCCTGATCGTGATTTCCACAGGCAGACGGACAGAGGTCATCGTTAAATCAACTTCCCTTGTTATAATGATCGAGAAAATATATGGTTTTGGGGTCTCCGGAATTTATTTCGATGCGTTACAAACGAAATGACAAACCTATATATACCCTCTGCCACTAAGGTGTTAAAAATTATAAACTGAAATTTTAAAAAGTTAATTTTTATTTGCATAGTAGTTAAGTATTTAAGTAAAATAATTACAACAATCGACCTTGCGGATTTGATGATATAAGCAAAAATATACGCTGGCGTGACGTTACAAAAAACGGGATTGGACTTGGATTACAAAATTGCAAAACTTTTTGTATAAAACTTTTTTTTTAGAAGGAGTTGAAATAATATAAGTTTATTTTAATTTGATATAGTAATAGTTCATATGGAGTAGAAGCGGAGAATAATAAAATTATGTATAATATGTTTTAAAAATACATTAAATTAAATAAAATAAAGTATTTATAACAATTCGTTACATCCTGTTAATGCGAATGATTTAAATTGTATATCACACGCCCTGTGTTGAATTGTGAATTACTAAAATTGAATAGCATATTCAAAAATTTTTTATATATATTAAAAAAAATTGAAAGAAAAAAATTGAATAAAAAACAAGTAAGAAAATTATAGTCGGTCTAGACCGACTATACGATACCCTATACCATGCGTTTAGAAACCCTATCTCTTAGGCCCAACTAACTGGACATAGAAAATAAGCAAAAACCAAATTTGAGTGGGATTTTTATTAATTTTTTTGGCTGCAGATATGAAAAAGTTCATATCGGATGCTATATCTGTATGCGGACTAGGTCCAAAAATGGACCGATCCTCATCATGTTTCGTAAAGTCTCTTGTATTTTGCAAAAATATATACAAACAAATTTTGAGAAGAATCAGCGCAATATTTTTGTTTTTTAATAGATTTAAGTGAAAATCGGGAAGCAGTTCTATATGGGGCCAAAGGTATCATTTTTGGACTACTCATTAATGGATGTAATGAACGCATATAAACCCAATTTGAGTAAGATCTATATGACAATTTGGATCTTATAACAATTTATGTCGATTTCATAGGGGTAATTTGTATGGGGGCTAGGTCTGAACATGGACCGATTCTCACCAATTTTAATAGCGTTCATCCCATGGCCGATAAAAGCTTATATACCAAATTTCATCAAAATATATTCATATTTGCGACCTGCAGTTTGATTACAAGGTTTACATGGACACACAGACGGACGGACGGACGGACGGACGGACGGACATTGTTAAATCAACTCAGAAAGTGATTCTGATTCGATCGGTATAATTAAAGATGGGTCTAGGTCAAATATTTTTGGTTGTTACAAACAGCAGCACAAAGTCATTATACCCAAACCACATAGTGGTATAGGGTATAAAAATATTTCCCAGAACTTACACTCGAATTTCGAGTGCTGGGCTATAATTACACTGGCCCTCCTTGGTGTTCTAAGCAGTATTCTGCGGGTTGAGTACATTTTATTAAATACTGACCTTTATAACAGTTATACTTATAAATTATATGTAAACTAATGTCAAGCGGAATACAAACCGTTTTATAATTTTTAAATACTAAAAGATCTCACGAATTATTACCTGTTATGAAATTTCGAAATTCCTAATCTGATGATGACATTGCTATAAGTAACATGTTTGCTGAATTTTTTGCCACCACCCAATATTATTTTATACTTTTGATCTGGCTTCAAATAAAATAATTAATTTTCCACTTATTGAATGTGCTGACATAGTACGTGAATTAAAGTGTTTAAAAATTCCGTTTCTTTTACCATCATGTTTAACACATTCATCAAATATGGTTACTTTCTTAAAAACTAGAAAAATTCGTATATCATACCTTGAATTAAGTCGAATGTAAAACCCTGTAGAGGTATTTTTTAAGCCATAATATATGATTTTATATGTCACCGTTTCAGCATGGATTTTGGAAGGGTTGCTCAGCTATAACAAATCTTTAACAGTTCACTACTTTGTCAACTGAGAATTTGTTAATGGTAAACAAACTGATGCTAACTTTAGTAAAGCGTTTGATCAAGTTAACCATAAACTTGCTAAATAAAATAAATTAGTTGTGCTTTACTCCCAATAGTCTAAAATGGATCAAGTCTTTCTTACCTATGTGTTTTATAACAGAATGTTAAATATAAAAATAAACAAGTAAGTAAATTATAGTCGATCTAGACCGACTATACGATACCCTATACCATGCGTTTAGAAACCCTGTCTCTTAGGCCCAACTAACTGGACATAGAAAATAAGCATAAACCAAATTGGAGTTTGATTTTTATTACTTTTTTTTGGCTGCAGATAGGAAAAAGTTCATATCGGATGCTATATCTATATGGGGACTAGGCCCAAAAATGGACCGATCCTGACCATGTTTAGTAAAGTCTCTTGTATTTTGCAAAAATATATACAAACAAAATTTGAGAAGAATCAGTGCAATATTTTTGTTTTTTGATAGATTTAAGTGAAGATCGGAAAGCAGCTCTATATGGGGGTCAAAGGGATCATATTTGGACTACTCATTAATGGATGTAATGAACGCATACAAACCCAATTTGAGTAGGATCTATATGACAATTTGGATCTTATGGCAATTTATGTCGATTTCATGGGGGCTAGGTCTGAACATGGACCGATTCCGACCAATTTCAATAGCGTTCATCCCATGGCCGATAAAAGCTTACATTCCAAATATCATCAAAATATATTCATATTTGCGACCTGCAGTTTGATTACAAGGTTTACATGCACACACAGACGGACGGACGGACGGACGAACGGACATTGTTAAATCAACTTAAAAAGTGATTCTGATTCGATCGGTATAATTAAAGATGGGTCTAGGTCAAATATTTTTGGTTGTTACAAACAGCAGCACAAAGTCATTATACCCAAACCACATAGTGGTATAGGGTATAACCACATAGTGGTATAGGGTATAAACATCGAAAAATATAAATGTTCATCCAGGAGTTCCGCAATGCAGCCATCTGAGTGAAATTCTTTTTCCATTATTCATAAATGATCTCCTGAACTTTGCTTAATTATACACTATACCGCTGTGTCTTGGGTATAATGACTTTGTGCTGCTGTTTGTAACTATCAAAAATATTTGACCTAGACCCATCTTTAATTATACCGATCGAATCACTTTCTGAGTCGATTTAGCGATGTCCGTCCGTCTGTCCGTCTGTGTGTCGATGTAAACCTTGCAATCAAACTACAGGTCGCAAATATGAATATATTTTAATGAAATTTGGTATATGAGCTTTTATCGGCCATGGGATGATCGCTATTGAAATTGGTGAAATTTGGTCCATTTTCAGACCTAGTCCCCATACAAATGACCCTTATGAAATCGACTTAAATTGCCATAAGATTCAAATTATCATATAGATCTCGGTCAAATTGGCTTTGTGTGTGTTTATTACATCTATTTATCATTTGTCCAAAAATAAACCCCATATGGAAATTCTTTGTCATAGCCCCCGTATAAAGCTGCTTCCCGATCTTCACTTGAATCTATCAAAAAACAAAAATATTAGGCAGATTTTTCTCAAATTTGGTTTGTATCAAAATATAAGTGACTCTACCAAATATGATCAGGATCGGTCCATATTTCGACCTAGTCTCCATATAAATATAGCATCCGATATGAACTTTTTCATATCTACAGCCAAAAAAAAATTAATAATGCTACTCAAATTTGGTTTATGCTTATTTTCTATATCGAATTAGTTGGACCGAAGAGATAGGGTCTCTAAACCATGGTATAGGGTATCGTATAGACGGTATAGACCAATTATAATTTCTTACTTGTTTTAGGGTATATTAGTATATCTGAAATGAAAAGTCTGATTATACATATATACCTTAAAAGAAACCTTGATAAATTCTTTATGTGGTGCAATATACACTTAATGGAACTGAAGATAAATAAATGTAAATATATGCAATTTTCCAGAAACTTCCTTTCTGGATCTGGAGATTTTGTTTAATGCAGAGGCGTACTTGCTTCTATTAAGCGATTGGCTAAGGTACTGACCGATCCCTATATCACTAAAAAGTTATATACATACATCTCTCGTAAAATTGAATATGCCTAAATTATTTGAATATGGCTAATTATTGAATCCATTCAGGAACAATTTATTGTAATATTTTTGTGGTGTTTTCCCTGGAAACCGGAAAATAATGTGCTATCATATAATCGTTTTTGCTGGATCTGATTAATTCAATTCCCTTTTCTGTACCAATTATTCCCAATAAGATCCGGTAAGATAATTATTATGTTCTAGCTTTAATGATTTATATCAATATATTGATTATTCTCTAAATGTTAGTATTATATGCTTCGTTGGAACAAAATTTGCGTCCTCTAAATCTTTTCTTTTAATTCTCTATAAAAATTCCCTGGGAATTTTTTCCCTATTCCCTGTTCCCCTATTCTTAATAAAATCTCCCCGGGAATTTTTTCTCTTTTCCCTTTACCCTTATTCTAAAAGAACTTCGAAAATGGGAATCTCTTCCCCGGGAAAAAAGTAGCTATTCTGAATGTCAATAAAAGGGAGAATAATTTGGGAATAATTCCGCCAAAAAATTGAGAGGGAGTGCTGCGAAAAATGTAAGTATTTAATATTTTTATGAATAATAGTAATATATATCATTTAAAATTTTGTATAATAATATTATTATGGCATTACTGTTGCTTTCAGGTCAAAAGCAACAAAAACAAAAAAACAAATTCATGTTCTTTTGAACACAATGCAAGCCAATCCTGATGTTGCATGCGGGATGTTCAAAGGAAGCAAGGAGGAGCTAAGTCGGGTATGGCGCAATTTGGAGTGGAAATTAAACTCAGCAGGCAATTCAAGTGGGTTGCTGGCATCACGAAGCTTTCTTCTTGCCATGCTTTGCTCCGTCTTGTCCTGCTGCTGCTCTTCTGCTTCAGCTACCATCAGAAACACTACACTGAACATTTTTTGTATTTATTTTAAATTATTACAGATTTAAAAAAAAGTTTTACTATTAATTTCCACAAAAATTTTTAAATTTGTAAACAAAACAAAACAACTGAAGCAAAACAGCTGTCTTCGAATAATCGAAATTCTCTCTCCCATATTATTCTTCTCCCCGCCTGTTTAGAATAGGAGGATTTATTCTCGGGAAAAATTAATTCCCCCGGGAACTCATTTCCCTGGGAATATTTAGAATTGGGCTGAATATGTACATCTATTTCTCGCAAAAGATGTGTTGGATTATTTGAAATTACTTTAAAATACTTTATAGGCAAAATACAGACTTTTTAATCTTTCCATTTAATAAAATTTTTAAAGGAAAAACTGCAAAATGTTATGCCGTTTTCTTTTCTGACAAAAAATGTCGCACTTTATTTGCACTTTTTTCGAAAAGTGTTTTTTTTTTTTTTATATATTTTGAATAAAGAGCAACCTTATCTTATACATCAATGGAAAGGTCTCAAAGTAGAGCCCTAGTAAATCGCAAAAAATTGCAGCCATTCATTTCTTTCAGGGCATAGTGTGAGAATATTTTCCCATTGTTCCCTTCATTTTTAAATATTTTCAAGGAGGACTTCAAGGAGGATAATTAAATTTTTTTGCATTTTATGAACACAGCTCTTTGAGACCTTTCGATTGATGTATAAGTTAAGGTTGTTCTTAATTTAGAATTTATAAAAAAATACAGTTTTCGAAAAAAGTGCAAATAAAATGCGACATTTTTTGTCAGAAAAGAAAATTCGGCATTAGAAAAATGTTAAATAATTTCTAACAAATTCTAGTTGCTCAATGTATTTTTTTAGTGCTAAAAAGGTTCTAAATCTAATATTCACTTTATTCATCTACAATTATGCATTCTATGCAGAGATATAAATGCGGCGCTCTCTTTCAAATACATTTAAAATAAAATATATTTTAAAATTGTATTAACTGTTCATTTAGAATTTTAACAATATCAGTACCAAATCTTTGATTTCTTCTACGTGTTGTTCATCAGTTGATGGTTTTTTTACCAGTCTGGAGCGGTCTGCGTCTACTCTGCTAAAACCGCAAAATGCACTTTTAGTTTTCAACCACAATACTACCAACCAAATTATTTGATATTACATTATATTAAAACAAAATGAGTTTACTTGCACAGTTTGTACTCCTTCATTTGACGTGGCATACTTTTTTCTATATACTATAATAATTAAAATCCCTTTAAAATGTAAGAAATATTGCGGGGTCGCCCTTTTTCCAGTTTCAGTGTTTCAGCTAGTAGGTGACTGTTTCAAGCAACATGCTGCTATATTCCTGTAGGTGTCGCAACATATATTTCTAAACAAATCCAACATATTTCTAAAGGATCTTTTATATAAATTTCTAGAAAAAATCTATAAATTTTAAATCCAAGAAATTTTTACTACCTGTAATACCTGCCGCTACAAATAATTTTTGTATAAATTAGACAACATTCACTGCATCACCATTAGTACGAATCGTTAATCTCTGCATTCAATACTCACATACATTCTCTAGAGTTATTACATCAGAATTTCAACCATGAAACAAAGTTGCGAGAGCATGACATCATTTAATATTTCTCAATGCAACGAAACTCAAGAAAACTCTTCCTCAACTATAGCCTATATGTTGTTTGTGTATCGTGAAGAATTGCGCCGATTAAATAAACATGCTTTCAAACTGTCCAAAAGTAAACTTCATTTGACACAAGAACTGGTCTCATATTCGGTGGATCGTATAACGCAATATGATATGAGCGAATTGATGAATATTAATCGTGAAATCTCATTTACACGCAAGTTGAAAGTACGCATGGATCAGTTGCGAAAATTGCAAAAGCTGAAAACTATGCAAGCTAAACTTGTAAATATAAATTGACGATTTGAGTTGAAAACTTGATGCAGAAACATGGAATATTATTATAGATGTCTAACATATTAGTTATAAGAAAAATAGTATTTTTTTAGTATTGTTATTTAGTTGTTACAATAAAAAATAAATGACAAAAAATAAGTAAGGTAGAAAAAGTTTTTAAAATAACATTTTGTTTTTCAGTTTTTTTCTTTAATTAAACAGACTTTTTTACATAAAATATTTTATCGTTGTCACTGCTTGTGATGAAGAACATCCCTTCTTATTCACTGTTGATGATTCCATATTTATTTCTAAGGCTGCTCTTTTTTATGCCAGCAAGTGTACGAGGGTGACACAAGAAAACTTTGTAATTAATATTTAAAACAAAGTAGGACCCCAGAAAAATGTCAAGTTGCAATAGATGACTAGAAAACTTTTAGACAAGTCCGTGATTCAGTTTTTTTAACAATCGATTGGTTGAGACAAATTTTACTATTATTGAAAAAGGAAACAAATTAATTTCGTACTTTTATCAAACACTTCTACTTGAAAGGCAAAACACCTAAAGAAATCTCAGATGAGTTGGAAGAAGTCTACATTTGCACCCATTTTTAAATGTTCGTTCTGGATGTCCAGTTGTGGCAGTTACTTCGGAAATCATCGATAAAATCTACGATATAGTTTTGAGTGACCGACAAGTTTAAGTGCGTGAACTCGTTGAGGCCAAATGGTTCAGTGATTTCAATTTTTCACGACAATATGCACGTGAAAAAGCTCTCAGCAAGATGGGTAGCGCGTTTGCTCACAAACGAGAATCGTGTGACTGATTAGAGAATTTCCGTACCTTGTAGAATTTCGTCGCCAATGAAGAAATATGGATTCACCTCTCAATGGATTTTAACAGGTGAATCTGCCTTGAAGAAAGCAAAGACAGTGAAATCGCCAGGTAAGCTTAAGGAAACAATATTTTCAGATATGCATGGAATAATAAGTGGAGAATGTTATTGATCATTATTGGGCCAATTAAGCGACATAATACCCGGGTTCAGACTTGTACAGATTCGATGGCAAAAATACACGAGCTGAAATTTAAATAGTCTTCACATTTAGCTCGCATACACATTTTCCTGTTCCCAAATTAAAAAAAATAACTCGGCGGAAAAAGATTTGAGTCAAATTTTCCTCGGCAACAGAGGAACTAGTAAAAGGATCTTTCGAAATCTTACTTAGCCATGGGCTAGAAAAAAGTTGAAGAATCGCTGGATGAAGTGTATGGACCAAAAAAATTAAAATTAAGATTCAACCTCAAAAAACTGTGTTTTTCTATGTTATTGATTCTCCCTCGTATTACCTGTTAATAGAATATTCCATTGCTAAACCTGACAACCCTTTATTCTTTGCCGAATATATCGCTGCAAAATCTCATAAAAATAAATCGATTTTCCCCATTTTTTAATGTTAAAATAACGAATGTGGGACTCATGAAATATATAATCGAAATACTGCTTCCAAATTTGGATGTTCTTAGGGAGTACAATTTTTTGCAGAGTTCAGAAAAAAGGACACACTGAATAAAAAACTCGTACATATATGTATGTAAACAAACATAACTTAGACCAACACACACATATTTTTATTTTCATATCAATTATGTTTGTTTTTAAATTTTCTTCGGTGCCAAACACAATCATGACTTGTGTTCGTTTTAATATTTCGTTATTTACACGAACATATTTCTATCACGTACTTTTTGTTTCGATGACACATAAACCACACAGATTCGAGTGTTGCTTTATTTGAAGTTCGTGTTCTGGTACGTGTACTGAAAAAAAAAGCAGAACATGTACAATAAACAGGTTCGAGTTCAGTTATATGTTAAGTCGTGTTCTGGCTCGTGTACTAAGAAAAAATAGAACATGTACAATAAACAGGTTCGAGTTCAGTTATATTTTAAGTCATGGTCTGGCTCGTGTACTAAGAAAAAATAGAACATGTACAATAAACAGGTTCGAGTTCAGTTATATTTTAAATTCGTGTTCTGGCTCGTGTACTGCGAAAAATTGAAACATCAATTCGCGATCTGATACACCCCGATAAAAACGACGACAATTGTTTCAACCAAATTTATTAAAATTTTATTGACCCTTTTTTGTGACTTACGTTGCAAATTGTTTACAATTGTCAAATATTTTAAAAATTTATTTTTTTGTGATTTACGTTGAAATTATTTTCAATTGCTTTTATTGACTGGTTTTTATTTTAATAAAATATGGTAATAAAATACTTAAGACACAAAAACTATTTAGCATCATAAAAGTTACACTTGTTGGTTGTTATGTTTTTTTGCATTACCCACCCCTATTTTCGCAACCAATTAGTGTCATAGACGAAAAACCCAATTTTGCGGCATAAAAGACCCACTTGTTGGTTGTTAGGATCTTTTGCAAACATTTTTTTTTGGTAACAAATAACACAAACAAATTTTGCATCATAAAAAACACAATCACCCACGAACCAATTAGTGTCAATGCACAATCCTTTTCTCAATGATTTTTTGGGAACACAATGAGTGTCAATAAAAAAAACCCAAAAAAATATTTTCATATTTTATTGTCCCTTTGTTACAATTTCACGCAATTGATTTTGCAATAAATAGCGAGTGCGTGCGTCATTTATTTATTAAAAGTGGTTCAGTTTTCATTAGATCGTTATCTTTAAGTGTACTGTGTTATTGTGTAAATTACAAATATTTTGTGAAAATTAAAATAATTGGAAAGCAATAACAGAAATAAGTTTTGCTATAAAAAAACGCAACTTTTAATAGCGAAACGAAAAAATTTACATGTCTGATTAAAACCTGCAAGAAAGATTTAAGTGCAGTGTGCAGTTTTTGTGTCTTAAGTATTTTATTACCATCTTTTATTAAAATAAAAACCAGTCAATAAAAACAATTGTAAAAAATTTCAACGTAAATCACAAAAGAATGGCCAATAAAATTTTAAAATATTTCACAATTGTAAACAATTTGCAAAAAAGGGTCAATAAAATTTTAATAAATTTGGTTGAAACAATTGTCGTCGTATTTATCGGGGTGTATCAGATCGCGAATTGATGTTTCAATTTTTCGGAGTACACGAGCCAGAACACGAATTTAAAATATAACTGAACTCGAACCTGTTTATTGTACATGTTCTATTTTTTCTTACTACACGAGCCAGAACACGACTTAAAATATAACTGAACTCGAACCTGTTTATTTTACATGTTCTGTTTTTTTCTTAGTACACGAGCCAGAACACGACTTAAAATATAACTGAACTCGAACCTGTTTATTGTACATGTTCTGTTTTTTTTTTTCAGTACACGTACCAGAACACGAACTTCAAATAAAGCAACACTCGAATCTGTGTTGTTTATGTGTGATCGAAACAAAAAGTACGTGACAGAAAAATGTTCGTGTAAATAACGAAATATTAAAACGAACACAGTCATGATGGTGTTGGGCACCGTAGAAAATGTAGAAACGCACATAATTGATATGAAAATAAAGATATGTGTTGGCTGCTTTTGAACAGAACATTGTGTGTTTCATGTGTGCACCAAGCACATAGCACCAAGCAATACAAAACCCACGAACAATTTTGTTTTCTTCGTTTTTTGTTATTATTAGACAGTAGCGACCGAGATATTCAATGTAGATTTTGTTGTTGTCTAACGTATGATTCCGTTTAAAAAATAGTTTGTAGCTGTGAATTAAAAAGCACTTGAAAAAATCAGCTTAAGTCTTAAGTTTAAAATTCAAATTATTACTTTACAAAATGAGCTAAATGTATTCGGACGAGAAGTGGGAAAGTGATATTTATTTCACATATAACTTTAAGGCTGAAGCAGAATGTTTGATATGGTTTCAAACTATGCAGACTAACACAAAATATCATATCGAAAAGCATTTGAAGACATTTCATTTCAGATAATTTTTTTTTAGTGTTTTCTTTGTATGTATTAGTATTTGTACTTTCATAAGAATGTTATGGGCACCCTTGCATTACACCCTGACCACATATTGGTATGGGGTATATATAGGATGCCGATGATCTGGCAAGAATTCAGGTGCTCCAAGAAAACCTTACAAGAAGTTAGTGGCGAAAAAGAGATGAAAAGAAGTGAAGACGTCATTGAATTATTTTCAAAAGAATGAGTAAGATGTAAAGAGGTGGAAATTTGATTGATATTGGTTGCTATACAGGATTTTAGACATTACACTTTGAATTATAATAAAATATTGTCATTCGTTTTTAAGAATTTAAAATGACTTAAAAAAAGGCATAGGTATAAAATAACCCATACGAGTACACGATAACTTTTTTCATATAAAATTTGTTTTATACTCGTAAAAATTCAATTAAGAATATAATGAACAAAGAATAATATCACCAATAAATAGTGATATTATGTTAACTAGCAGATTCCAGCGCTCGAAATTCGAGTGCAATTTCTGGACAGCTTTATTTTTCAACTTAGCCAATTCACAAACCAACACTTTTATGATTTATTATTATTGTGAATGAAGATAACAAACTCATTAACAAACACATTAACAAATTTAATAAAACACACATAGCATATGTATAATTTTATGTATGTGTTAGTAGCAACTTTAAGTGCAACTTACTCAAAATAAAGAAAAAATTAAAAAATCTGTAAATCTGCGAAACGGCTAAAAAGAAATACATTTCAAATAATATACGTTTGGTCAAAATCGGAATAAAACGGTAGAACAAAACATCTGTCACAAAAAATCACCCAGCCTATTAATATTATAGATGCTAAATTTAAAATCATGCTAGTTTTGCTCTTCAGTTTATACTAGTTATACTAGTTACTACGCCTAAGGCTAAACACATAGTGGAGAGGCGAATAAAGCGACAACTAAAAGCTGCAAGCAAAGCGACGAAAACAAAACAATATTTTTCATGCAGCAACCAGCCAGTGTTACCAGTTCGGGTATTTATTCTAGTTTAGAGGACTATTTAGGGTGTATAATTATATTTTATTGATTAGAGGGTTTGTCAAAAAAAAAAAAAAAAATATAATTTATTTTATGTTAATTATTTTAATTTAAATTTTTAGAGATTTTATTTTTAAAATCACATTAATCGAGGCGTTTTTGAAATTTTTTCGGTTGAAAAAATTTTTCACTAAATTTTAAAAAATAAATTAATTATTTTAATTGAAACAAATAAGAAAATTATAGTCGGTCTAGACCGACTATACGATACCCTATACCATGCGTTTAGAGACCCTATCTCTCAGGCCCAACTAACTGGATATAGAAAATAAGCATAAACCAAATTTGAGTGGGATTTTTATTAATTTTTTCGGCTGCAGATATGAAAAAGTTCATATCGAATGCTATATCTATATGGGGACTAGGCCTAAAAATGGACCGATCCTGACCATGTTTGGTAAAGTCTCTAGTATTTTGCAAAATTATATACAAACAAAATTTGAGAAGAATCAGTGCAATATTTTTGTTTTTTGATAGATTTAAGTGAAGATCGGGAAGCAGCTCTATATGGGGCCTATGACTAAGAGTTGTCCAATAGGGATAATTTTTGGACTACTGATTAATGGATGTAATATATATATACAAACCCAATTTGACTAAGATTTGTATGATAATTTGGATCTTAAGGCAATATATGTTGATTTCATAGGGGTCATTTGTATGGGGGCTAGGTCTGAACATGGACCGATTCTCACCAATTTCAAAAGCGTTTATCCAATAGCTGATAAAAGATTAAATACGAAATTTCATCAAAATATATTCGTATTTGCGACCTGCAGTTTGATTACAAGCTTTACATGGACACACAGACGGACGGACGGACGAACGGACGGACGTACGGACGGACGGACGGACGGACGTCGTTAAATCGAATCAGATAGTGACTCTGATTCGATCGGTATAATTAAAGATGGGTGTAGGTCAAATATTTTTGGTTGTTACAAACAGCAGCACAAAGTCATTATACCCAAACCATATAGTGGTATAGGGTATAAAAATTGTAAGGAATTTTTATTAAAAATCATCATAATCTAAGGTATTTTTCAAAATTGTTAGGGGGAACAACACAAAAGTTCCTGGCATCATTGTAACATGGCAATGTTCAAATCAATGGCTAGTGGAGACCGTTCATGTTCATGTCATGGCTTAAAAATCCAACTTTTTGCCATGAAGAAAGTCTGACAAAAACTTAGCCATTAGTTTGAAGTTTCATTCGATTTTGACGCAACTTAAATAAAAATTAAATTATTAATTTCATTCTAAAAAGGGATTCACCCAAAATCTCGTGCTTTTTCTTTAATTTTTTTTCTTCAATTTGTATTTTTAGTTTTTTAACTCTTTTAAAGCATTGAGCATTTTTGTTGCTTACGGTTTAAAGACATTTTGGAATGAATGTCTAAACATAATTTACCCACTTCGCGTTTTGTCTCATTTTGTTTCTCTGACTTGAACATGAACATTGCCATGAATTGTAGCTAGTCGAGACACCGTGTAACACATAGTAACGAGCAAAGTATCGATACAACAAAAGAGCAAAACTGCGAGTTAAAAATGTTTTGTTTTCTGTGCTAGAATCTTTGCTTTGCTCGTGAATAACTTTTTTATTATTATTAATTTTTGTGAAAAAAAAATGAACATTGAGAGTATAATAAGAGCTGTTTTCGCAAAAGTACATTGTGGGACGGAAAGGACGTAAAGTATCACAGCTAGAGTTTGGAATTTCTTAATAAATGTTTGAACATTTCTAACAAAAATTAGTTCGGGATTGTTGGATTGCATAAAAAAATTAGGAACTATTATTTAATTTTGTTAAAAATGTCCATTAATTTTTATTTTTAAAATATATTAGGTATTTTTTTAAAATTTCCGTTAAAATAAATTCAAGGTCACAACTAATTTTTTTACAACTGTTTGAACTCCTCACTAAGTTAGAGAGACTTGATGCTCGTTTTATACTTTGTCCGCCGTTTTGTTTGCCTAAGATGCATAATTTAATATACGCGATATATTTATTAAAAATTTATTTGTTTTAATATTTTTGTAACCATTGTTATCAATAGTGTGAATTGTTTGATTTTTTATTTCGATCTGGCAAACCTAAAAATATTTTTTTGTGCTCAATTCGGTTGGCGTCTTTCACAGAAATATTATCTATAAAAATTTTTGAGATACCAACGATTTTATGTTCACCACCAAAATATCACGTCTTTCAAATTGGCAACCGTAAACATAATTAGTCCACAATTCGATTGAGATGTTTCAAAGAAGGGGCAAAATTAAAACCTATTTGCTATACGAAGATTATTACTGTGAGCATCAAAGGAAACTGTACACGTTGGTCTATTATGTGTACAGTTTCATTACACTCTATAGCAATTCTACTTTATTTTACATATTAAGTTTTTTTAATTATATCTTTTCTGCTCTCTTAATTAAGGTAAACAAAATAACAACAATATTGCAATAACAAAAATTATATAACAAAATCAAAAAAAAAAAAAAAAATCTCCTTATTCTTAGCGTCAAAAAAAAAAACTGCAACTGTTTAATCAAGAATTTCAATTGTAAAAAGTTACCGTTATTTTTAGTGATTTGTTTTATTATCACAGTCTAAATAATATTAACTAATATTAATAATTAATTGACTTTATATCGATACGATCTGTTGACATTTAAAGATTTCTGTGTTACAAAATTTCTTTTGAAAATGGGTAAACAAACCTCCTTGGATGTTCAAGAACTTATGTTAAAATATTATAAAGAAGGAAAATTAACATAAAAAGTTTTCAAATTTACAATTTAATTTAATTTAATACTTTTTTTTTTTCAAATAGTAACGGAAAAAAATACATTAAATAAAGAAAATTTAAGATTATAAAGCAATGTCTTAAAACTATGAAAGTGTAATATACAGTAACAAACTTGAAAAACTTGAGAAAAAGAGAAAACGCTCTTGCTCCATAGGCTAGCCATAACGATATAAACCTAATACTAAAAAAAAATCTTGCAAGCTAGAAAAATAATAGTAATAATAATAATAAAAACTAAAACTAACTGTTAATTAACCTTTGTGAGTACCAGGGTAAGTTTTTTTTAAACAAAAATAAGGCGTAAGAGCCGACATATCAATAATTTCATGGTTTAAGCCAATAGGAGACAAATATTGAGTATTACGCCAATTGTAATTCCTCTGAGATTGTGCAATTTCTTTCAATCATGCATGTATAATCTATCTATAATATTAATAGGCTAGGCGATTTCTTGTGACTGATGTTTTGTTCTACCGTTTTATCCCGATTTTGACCAAACGTAAATTATTTGAAAGGTATTTCTTTTTGGCCGTTTTGCAGATTTACAGATTTTTAAATTTTTTCCCTTTATTTTGAGTAAATTGCATTGAAAGTTGCTACTAACACAAACATAAAATTATACAATGCTATGTGTGTATTTATTACATTTGTTAATGTGGTTGTAATAAAAATGAGTTTGTTTTTGTGTTGATTTCCAAGTTGGCTATAATTGATAAGCATACCTTTAGGGTCTTTATTTAATGAAAAAATAATATTTCCTAGAATTTGCACTCGAATTTCGAGGGCTGGAATATGCTAGTTATTATAATTCCTTATAATGCCAAACACATAAGAGCTCATTGGAAGCACTCCAGACTCATTGTAAATAATTAAATTTGAAAACCTTTTTGTTTTTGACGAATTTTTTTTTTTCCAATTCAAAATCTTAAAACCTTTCTCTCAAAAGTTTCAAATTTGTTCATGAATATCGGTGAAATAGAAAACAAATAGGAAATGCATAAAACAAAACTGGTCTCATACAAGTTTTAGAAAGCAGTAATTTTGTATTAACTGGTAAAGCTTTATCAGATAAAACACTGCAAAGAATCCCTTCACTCTGTTAAATTTATTTAAAACAAAATTTCCATGTTCATTAAATTTAAAAAGCTTATTTAAAATATTGCCAAGATATTTAAAGCTGTCTTTAAAAGGAATTTCAATACCATTTAAAAACAACTTTAATCTATTGCTTTTTGGAACTACGAAGTAAGCACATTTCCCCGACACATTTCTGAGACAAATTGCTTAATTTTTTGTGGCTTATATTTTAACTAGCAGATTCCAGCCCTCGAAATTCGAGTGCAAATTCTAGGAAATTTTATTTTTTCATTAAATAAAGACCCCAAAGGTATGCTAATCAATTATAGCCAATTCACAAATCAACACAAAAAAAGGAACTCATTTTTATAACAAACACATTAACAAAATTAATAAACACACACATAGCATTGTATAATTTTATGTATGTATTAGTAGCAACTTTAAATGCAATTTACTCAAAATAAAGGAAAAAATTTAAAAATCTTTAAATCTGCAAAACGGCTAAAAAGAAATACCTTTCAAATAATATACGTTTGGTCAAAATCGGGATAAAACAAAACATCATTCACAAAAAATCACCTAGCCTATTAATATTATAGATACCCCAAAAATCTTAATAATCTTTAACTTTAAATAGGTGTCTTGATACAATTTGCAAAGCTTGATCAAGAGACTCATGATGGGCGTAGAGAAGAGGATCATCTGTTATACAAATGTGGCGCCAGCATTGAGCCCTGCGATATGATCTGTTCAAATTAAAAGATTTATGTGTAACCAACTTTATTTTGAAAATGGGTAAACAAACCTCCTTGGATGTTTGTGAACTTGTGTTAAAATATTATAAAGAAGGAAAAGAAGCCGCAATACTGTAAAACTTATATATGATAAGCATAAAAAGTTTTCAAATTTACAAAATCGTTTCAAATCTGAAAGGACAAAAAGATAAAATGGGATACGATCCATTGTATGAAAAGTGAAATTAAATCCAACTGAAAATGCTATTAAAATAGCCAAGAGGCAATGGACTATATATACGTGTTCCAAGAAGATTTTGTATAAAAAAAAATCATGTGAGTCCGATCACATCTAAACATCTAGTAATTAAAGATTTTTATGGCACTTTTTTAAAATCAAACAAAAAGCGTCATCTATGTATCACTTATAGCAATCAACTGCAGGGGCTATGCTAATATAAAAATATTTATTATTTCAACCGGTTAATTATTCATTTTTCGTTTTTCATTTTTCATTTTTTCTTTTTAATTTTTTATTTTTAATTTTTTCATTTTTCATTTTTCGTTTTTTATTTTTCATTTTTTACTTTTATTTTCCATTTTTTATTTTTAATTTTTCATTTTTATACCCTATACCACTATGTGGTTTGGGTATAATGACTTTGTGCTGCTGTTTGTAACAACCAAAAATATTTGACCTAGACCCATCTTTAATTATACCGATCGAATCAGAATCACTTTCTGAGTTGATTTAACAATGTCCGTCCGTCCGTCCGTCCGTCCGTCCGTCTGTGTGTCCATGTAAAGCTTGTAATCAAACTGCAGGTCGCAAATATGAATATATTTTGATGAAATTTGGTATTTAATCTTTTGTCAGCCATGGGATGAACGCTATTGAAATTGGTGAAAATCGGTCCATGTTCAGACCTAGCCCCCATACAAAATACCCCTATGAAATCGACATAAATTGCCATAAGATCCAAATTGTCATATAGATATTACTCAAATTGGGTTTGTATGCGTTCATTACATCCATCCATGAGTAGTCCAAAAATGATCCCTTTGACCCCATATAGAGCTACTTCCCGATTTTCACTTAAATCTATAAAAAAACAAAAATATTGCACTGATTCTTTTCAAATTTTGTTTGTATATATTTTTGCAAAATACAAGAGACTTTACCAAACATGATCAGGATCGGTCCATTTTTGGACCTAGTCCCTTTATAGATATAGCATCCGATATGAACTTTTTCATATCTGCAGCCAAAAAAATTAATAAAAATCCCACTCAAATTTGGTTGTTGCTTATTTTCAATGTCCAGTTAGTTGGGCCTAACAGATAGGGTTTCTAAGTGCATGGTATAGGGTATCGAATAGTCGGTCTAGACCGACTATAATTTTCTTACTTGTTTATTTTTCATTTTTAATTTTTCGTTTTTCATTTTTCATCTTTTATTATTCTTTTTTCATTTTTTATTTTTCAATTTTTATTTTTCATTTTTTATTTTTGTTTTTTATTTTTCATTTTTCATTTTTTATTTTTCATTTTTTATTTTTCAGTTTTCATTTTTCATTTTGTTTTTCATTTTTAATTTTTTTTTTTTTTAATTTTTGATTTTTTATTTTTTATTTTTCATTTATTATTTTTCATTTATTATTTTTCATTTTTCATTTTTCATTTTTTATTTTTCATTTTTCTTTTTTCATTTTTTATTTTTAATTTTCAAACAAGTTATTACATATCAAAATATTTTCACCAATACAATCAAAGGCAACACCGATTTTGTCTTACGGCTCACATGTACGTACACATCAATAAACCCATTATATCCTGGAACGAGAGCAAATTTGAAATTTTTTATGAGAAAAATCCAGTTAAAATTTGAAGATGGAAAAATTCAAAATTTGTCCAGCGGCATGCAATATCCGCAGTGAAATATGGTAGTAGTTCGGTCATGGTATGGGGGTGTATGGCGGTCATAGAGACATTTTGAATAAAACAGATTACCTCACCATTTTAAATAATAATTTGCTACCCAGTGTCTTAGGTCTTTCAACAAGACGAAAAATAATCGCCACAATCAACCAACCTCAACCCCATTGAGCGGAGTGGAATCAATGTAAAGAATATTGCAAGCTGTTTTCAAATCAAATTGAAAGCAAAGAAAATACTAAATTCTTTAAAATTCTTTGTTATTCTTACCGTACAATTTCTTTTACCACTGTAAATATTAAGTGTATTTTGTTTTTGTTGTAAATTTTTTGTTATTGTAAGATTTTTTGTTTTAACTTGTAGTGTCTGCTTGCCAGCTTGTCTGCCGAAAAAACTTTGGATCGATTTGTAACCCTTTTCCTGTGATCCAATCGTGGCGATGATAAAAATGATCTAACAAATTTTCGTTTAAATAAATTTAATTACAGTATAATTTTGGATTTCTCGAAATTTTAACGCATTAGAGATTTTTGTCACAAATATTTTTCTAGACATGTTTCATTTTCAGTCAATCAATTATTTAATTACATGTTGGTAAACTTAATTTACAAAGAAAGGGAATATAATAAAAACGTGGTTCTTATGAGTTATTTTTTTTTTAAACTGAGAAGCAAGAAAATATATTTTTGAAAAAACATAAAATGATGAATTAAATGAAAAGCAAATTATTGAAATAAAGTTGCAAATATAAAAGTCTAACGGGTACAGTTTCTTTTGACGCTCACAGTATGTTCCTCGACTGAAGTTACGTTTAGCTTCCGATCAATTCAGATAAGTGCTCTACTACGCTTATTTTTCGATTTTATTAAAATTCCAAAATTAATACATAGCGGTATGAGGGATATTGAGCCATACGTATACGTACAGCGTTATGCATTCACCGAATCAGCGTGTCAGTGATGAGCATAATCAAGAACGTGGAGATACAAAAGAAGGTCTGCAAAGATACCGTAAGATACTTTTACTAACTTTCGATATTTCGGTTAAATTCTTTTACCATCTTCTGGGAGTTTAAATTAAGATATTTTTGTTTAAAATTTAAAGCTAAGCTTCATCTTCACTGTACAACAGCTGTTTTCACTGTTTTCACTGTTGTACAGTGAAGATGAACCTTAGCTTTAAATTTTTAACAAAAATATCTTAATTCAAATTCCCAGAATATGGTTAAAGAATTTAACAGAAATATCGGAAGATAATAAATAAATTTAAATACGAATCTTGTGTTTTATTTTTATAACATACAATAAAACACCTTAAGCCGAAAGATAAACATTTTCAAAATATGAATATATTTATCGGCCATGCTTTTAATAAATAATTTTTGATCAAAACTTGTATGATTATTTAGCTATGAAGATTTTTTTTGTTTAAGCCAAATTATTTATTTTTTGATTACATTAATGAATTCTAGCAGATTCCAGCGCTCGAAATTCGAGTGCAATTTCTAGGCAGCTTTATTTTTCAACTTAGCCAATTCACAAACCAACACCTTTATGGTTTATTATTATTGTGAATGAAGATAACAAACTCATTAACAAACATATTAAAAACTGTAATAAAACACACATCTCAGTATGCATTGAAAAATTATTTCTCCAATGTTGGAGAAAAGTTAAGTTCTCAAATTGATGTCCAATGTAATTCTCAACTTGAGGTGAACAATTTTTCTCCTTGTTTGCTTTCAACTTGACATCAAGTTGAGACTTAAAACTTTTTCCAATATTTGAGAAATATTTTAGCTCTCATATCCAATATCCAATACTTTTCTCCACTTGAGACCAAACATTTTTTCAACTTGAATATGATTTGTGTTAAGTTATTTAAATATGTCATAAATAATAAATTAAATTAAAAAATGCCACAAAAGTACAAATATTTAATATATATAAAATTAATTATTTCTACTTTTTTTTACATTTTTTAATTTAAATTCTTATTTATGACATATCTATAATATTAATAGGCGAGGCGATTTCTGGTGACTGATGTTTTGTTCTACCGCTTTTTCAAGAAATCGCCTAGCCTATTAATATTATAGATGTTTCATTAAATGCAAATCATTAAATTCATACATTTTTTCCATTATTAAAATACTGCTTTGCCATATAAAGCTTCTTTCCAGCCTTTACTTAAATCTATTACAATAAAAAACAAAAAGGTTAAATAGGTTACACAGTGTAGCATTGAAAAAAAATACACGGAGTTGGCAGTATATGTTCGATTCTACCACCAAAGGGTAGTGAAACCCTATATTTAGTTTGACAAGATTGGTTACTAATTTTTTATGGGCCTCAAAAGATTCTGAAAATTATTGAGCCCCTCAAAAATGGGTGTATCAGTTTGTTTTCAGCAGCTAATATGGCTAAGAATCCGTTGATCAAAATTTATTATTAAAAAAAAATAAAATATAGGAAAAATACATTTTTTTTTTATTTTTTTCAACATAACTTGCGGGGACTCCTAATTTTTTCTATATTGAACAAAATTGTAGCCACGGTAAAGCTGAACAACTTTTGTCAACATATTAATTTAATCTGAACGTGTTTAGTCACCCTTAATAGAAAATATTGTTAGTGAAAAATTAGGAGTCCCTGTAAGTTATGCTGAAAAAAGTGCAAAAAATAATTTTTTTCTAATATATTTAAAAAAAAAAATGTAGGAAAAATTATTTTTTTCACAAAAAATGTCAATAAAATTTGTTCAATGGATTCTTAGCTACATTATTCCCAAATATAGTTAAGCGGTATCACCAAGTCTGAATTAGCTGTTGAATAAAAACTGATGATACCTTTTTTTTGAGAGGCATATGGGTTTTCAGAATCTTTTGAAGCTTATAAAAAAAATGGTTACCAATCTCGCCAAACTTAGTACTGGGTTTTACTACTATTTGGTAGGAGAATCGAACATATACTGCCAAGTCCTTGTATTTTCTAAAAAGTCTTTATCTATTGCACAGTGTTATTCTCAAACTAGCAGATTCCTGCCTTCGAAATTCGAGCATAAATTCTAGTAAAATTTATTTTTTCATAAAATTAAGACCCTAAAAGTATGCTAATCAATTATAGCCAATTCACAAATCAACACAAAAAAAAACTAATTTTTTTACAAACACATTAACAAATATAATAAACACAAACATCCCAATAAACATTTTTGTTTGCTCTCAACTTGAGGTGCATTTGAGATCAAATACATTTCTCAAATCTCCAACATTAATTCCCAAATGCACCTCAATAGTCCGATTATAGTCTTCTTAACTTAAAAGGCACATTTTTAATATGGTGATTTTCTTAGTTATCAAATTGAGAAATTTGTGATTCTCAACTTGATAGCAAAGAAATTTCTCCAATCGGTATCAAATGAAGGCACGGAATTGCCATATTAAAAAATTATACTAATTTTAGAAATGAAAACAATTTTTTTTTTTAATGTTTCAATTTAATTGCATTACATATTTAACATTATTATGCATATGTAAATATTTTTAAAAATTTAGAATTAAAAATAAATGAATTAATTATTTGTACATTTTATGAATGTTAATATTAAATATGTCATAAATTAGAATTTAAATTAAAAAATTCGACAAAAAGTAGAAATAATTAAAAATATATCAATTAATTATTTGTACTTTTTTTTTAGCATTTTTTAATTTAATTTATTATTTATGACATATTTAAATAATATCTCAAACTTAACACAAATAGTATTGAAGTTGAAAAAATGTTTGGTCTCAAGTGGAGAAAAGTGTTGGATATCCAATTGAGAGTTAAAATATTTCTCAAAGATTGGAAAAAATTTTAAATCTCAACTTGACGTCAAGTTGAAAGCAAACAAGGAGAAAAATTGTTCAACTCAAGTTGAGAATTACATTGGACATCAATTTGAGAACTTAACTTTTCTCCAACATTGGAGAAATAATATTTCAATGCATACTGGGATAGCATTGTATAATTTTATGTATGTGTTAGTAGCAACTTTAAATACAATTTACTCAAAATAAAGGAAAAAATTTAAAAATCTGTAAATTTGCAAATTGGCTAAAAAGAAAACCTTGCAAATTATATACGTTTGGTCAAAATCGGGATGAAACGGTAGAACAAAACATCAGTCACAACAAATCGCCTAGCCTATTAATATTATAGATTTGCTTTGTATATTTTTTTTTAGAAAAATAAGTGTCTACTAAATATGGTTTTAATCGGTTCATTTTTGACCTATAAATAGCATTCGCTATGCATATTTTCATATCTGCAGTCTTGCTTTGTATATCCAATTATGACCTTAGCAAAGTTGGTCATTCTAGCCAGTGATTTTTCATTACAATAAAATTCTAAAAAAAATAATTTATTATAATAATTTTACATTTACATAATAAATTTTTAACTCTTGAACTTAAAACCCACATACACACACCTCAGAAATATTTCAGGTTATTGACCCGTCATATAACCAAAACCACTCACTCAACAAACATTGAGTCGATTAACGATTTAAAAAATAAAACCACTCAAAACATATTTTACTACGATATTTTTTTCAAAAACAATCAGGCAAAAAGTAAACAAAATATAAACAACAACACAGCTAAACACAAAAAAAATTCATTAATAAAATACACGTGATTCATATAAATAAATTCATACATTTTATGTTAAAGACAACGTATACTCACTCCCGCTCTCACGTTCTCTTAAACATAAATGTTAATGAAGAAAATCCTTCGTCTAGTTTGGAGAAATTGCACTCAAAATACAAGCAATGCATTTTATATGTGTGTATGTATGAGTATATTGAAAGAGAGAAATATTCAAATGCTTCGATTTATTATGTTGGCTAAAGGAATTGTCTAATTCTCCAGTTTAGTTGCAATTACTCAGTTTTGGAAAACACACGGAAAAATCGGAAAAGAATTCAAGTAATCTAAAAAAAAAATAAGTAAAATAAAAATATATTGAATGAATAAGATTGAAATTTTATTTCAACAAACAAATATATGTACATATACCCAAGGCTTTTAATCTTTGAATATAAAAAAACAATAAAATATTAAAAAAATTTTCTATTAAAGTGTTTTTTTTTTAATGAAAACGAAAAACCGAAATAACAAATAAAAAGAAATATATCAGTAAAGTATACTTGAAACTGCAATTTGACCGCATTTCTTTTTATGATTATGTTAGTGTGTGTGTGTATGTCTGTTTGCGTTTGTGCGTGTGAGTTTGTGAACGTGAAAATTGTTATAAAATACAGTTATAGGTCAAACACCCCAAAAAATATAGAATAGAAAACTATATGCATACAAACAAAAAATAACAACAACAACAGCAACAACCACACACATTTAAATAACACGGTTAAATATTAATAGTTAAAAACTAAAGTCGCGTGTCGTGTTTGATTGTTCCACCACTATATTTAGACGAATATTTCAAACAACTTGTCCTTTTTTGCGACCCCTTTTTTCGGTTTCAATAGTAAATACTATTACATTTAAAACATTGAAAATTTGAATTAAGTTCAGTGTGGTTTTAGATTCAAACAGTTTCTGTTAACGTTTCCGATTAAATCGGATGTTATGATAAATCATTTGAAAATATTTCACAAAGACTATCCACGAATTAGTTTTAGAAAATATCTTTTTTAAAATTTGCAATTGTAATTAAAAAATATTAATTATATTAATTATAAAAATATAAATTCAATTTAAATTTAATTTTTTAATTTTCCTAAGTTTATTTTCTAAAGTTGCTATCGACATTTAGCACTGTATCGGTTATGTAATATTTAATTATATTAAATTCTGGCCATTTTTATGGAACGCTATAAAATTCCGTCTGCTAAAAGCAGAATGGAGCCAACAAAATCTAAATCTGTTTAATTATTATAAATAATTATTCATAAGGAAATATTTTGTTTTTGTGTGAACATGTCTAGTATAAATGATTAATTAATTACACAAGCCAACATTAATAAAAAAAAACAACCCAAAATAATAATAATAATCTTAATACATGACAAGTAAAAAAATAATAGTCGGTATACGACTATATCAAATACCATGCGTTTAGAGAAAGGGTCTTATTTCCAACTAATTGGATATGGAAAATAAGCATAAATCATATTTGATTGGCATTGTTAGTACATTTTTTTCTGTAGTTATTTAAAACTTCATATCGGATGCTATATTCATATGGCGACTAGGACCTATCCGGACCATATTTACTAAAGTCACTTGTTTTGTGCAAAAACATATACAAACTAAATTTGAGAAAAATCTGTGCAATATTTTTGTTTTTTGTTAGATTTATATGGGGAAGCAGCTTTATATGGAGGCTATGACTTAGTATTGTCCAACAGAGTTTATTTTTGGATGTAATAAACAATCCGAAATGAAATTTGAACGAGATCTTTAGATCTTATAAAAATTTATGTCAATCTAATTGAGGTCATTTGAATGGCTACTAATCTTGAACATGGTCGTTCAAAGCTTACATACCAAATCCCATCAAAATATATTCATAACTGCGACCTGTAATTTGATTTCAAGGTTTACATGGACACTCAGATGGACAGACAGCCAGATGTATGGACGGACGGAATGTGATTCTGAGTGGATCGGTGTAATAAAAAGTGGGTCTAACACAAATTCATTATACCCTCATCACACAGGGGTATGAAAACGTTGGTGCGTTTGTATGTAATAACTTCACGGCTGAACCACTGAAACTATACACCTTAAAATAAGCAGTATCATTCTTATTAATTGAAACTAGCAGAGCCTAGGAAATTTTATTTTGTTATTAACTTTTTTCTTTCAATGTTTTTTAATCTATATATGTGACCTTCTCCGAGAAAAGGGACCTAGATTCTGGTACCTAAAAGGGTTTAGAAACTTTAAATGCGTTTTTTTCTCCAAACTTAATTTTCACACACTAGGTCCTTTTTTTCTGAAAGAAGGTCACATATATATACAATTTATGAAGATTTAAACAAAATTCATTAAATTGTGAATTTTTAAATAAAATTCATTAAATTTCATTATATATATTTGTTGAACACACTGAAGATTTATAAATGGATTTGTTAATAAATAATTTTATAAGAGCCTAAAGGTATGCTAATCAATTTTAGTCAATCCACAATTTAACACAGGGCCTTTGCTAAACAATTTTTGTAAACACATTAACAAATTTAATAAACACACACACATCATTGTAAAGTTTTATGTGTTTTATGTATATTTTAGTACCAACTTTAAATGATTAGATATTATTTTAAAAAATTTACCGGATGGTGCGCAACTGTAAAGATGGTGCACATCTGCAAAGAAATACCTTTCAAATAACATATTTTTTATAGAAAACGGTTGATAACTAAAAAGCGTAGAAGAGTCACAAGAAATCGCCTTGCTTATTAATATTATAGAAACATATGTTGCAAAACAAATCTTGTAATAAAATAATTACTTTGCCGGTTTGATTAATATATAATAAATTTCATCTCGGATGTGATTATTCAGTAATCCGATCAAGAGCACACTTACGTTGTCCAAAACATATACAGAACGAATATGAATAAAATATGTTATACTTAAGGAGTGAGATCGAAAAAATCTTACATACATAAAATGTAATTATAGGGAATCCATTGAGCCTAGAGATTTCAGTTTCTTTTATATCCATAATATTAATAGGCTAGGCGATTTATTGTGACCGATGTTTTGTGTTACCATTTTATGGCGATTTTGACCAAAGGTATATTATTTTAAAGGTATTTCTTTTTAGCCCTTTTGTAGATTTATAGATTTAAATTTTCAGTAAATTGCATTTAAAGTTGCTACTAACACATACATAAAGTTATACATGCTATGTGTGTTTTATTAAATTTGTTATTGAGTTTGTTATCTTCATTCACAATAATAATAAACCATAAAAGTGTTGGTTTGTGAATTGGCTAAGTTGAGAAATAAAGCTGCCTAGAAATTGCACTCGAATTTCGAGTGCTGGAATCTGCTAGTAACTAAAATTATGCTAAAGCTAACAAAAAAAAGATAACTTTTATAGTTCTTATCACTCCTTATGGACCTTTTCCGGAAACCTTTCCATTAGGGATTTTATAGTGGTTTCTGTTAGTTTTGTGGAACATGTAGCCCACCTCCATTTGAAATCTTACACTTTTTGGTACACCTTTTTTATGCTCTTCAACTCCTTTTTACAAGATCCCAATATCTCTCCACTGGCCTAAACTCCATTGCTACAAAAACCACGTTATTGTTCATATTTTTTTGCAAACACTCGGTATTTGTAGAGTCCGTTGTAACAAATGACTTGCTTCTTTTGCCGCTACTGCATATTACTTGCCATATCAGGAACATTTTTTGTCTGCTTTCGGGTCCTAAGCTTATCTTCAACATTTCCTCGAGCATTAGGAACTTAAAAATTTTGATCCGGAATCTGCCAAAAATCTGCCAGTACATACGCTTCGTCGTTCATTATGCAGCGGGAGTATTTTTTATGAACAATATTTTAAATGCGTGCTCTCTTTTTGGCCTCCAAATTTTGTACAGCGTTCCTGTCTGGAACTTTCTGGACTTTGTATGTTTTCAAACCTGTATTGGCTTTTACTTTTCGCTCAAATAGTCTGAGCATTTAGCCAACCATGCAGCTTTTTCACCGGATGTGTTGGGAGCTCAATATTATTTCTATTATGTTGGCCTTTTCAATGGTCAAATTCTCCTGATTCTTTTTAATAATATTGGAAACAGTTTGACGGGAGACCTTTGATTTTTTGGGCAACTTTTTGTAGAACCAAATTGGATTTTGTTGAAAATAATAATTTTGGCACGTACTTTTATTTCGTCACTCATATTAACCAAACTAATAATAAATGACCAGTAGGGTGCCCCTTAATAAAAAAAAGTGTTCAAACTGTCGGTCTCACCCCCCTAGAAATATGCGAATAGCAAAAAAACTGAGAAATTCAAAGTTTTGGGCCAATCAAAAAACGTTTAGTTGTGGCGCAAAGCGATTGAAAATTTCAAGTGTGTTTATATGGGGAAAATATGACTTTTTTTTTCAGATTTTACGAAAATTTCGTTCTATAATTTAATTTTTCCGACAAGCTGTTACATAATTCGGGATCAGTATTAAATTATACTTTCAAAAGGCTATAAGAAACAGCAAATGCCCCAGACCACTTTTGTGCCAAAAAAAAACTAGGTCAAGAAATTTGATGGCATTTTTTTCAACTTTGAGAAATTGATTAAAGCCATCATTCTTTTTTGGTCACTATACTTATAAGTACTCAGATATGAAGTATTGTTTTATTACTACGTTGTTAACCTATTGCGCATTGAGACCGAAAATTGGAAATTTTTTGATAAAATTTTTAAAACTCCTTTTTCAAGTTTGAAAAAATTTTGTTAAACAAAATTTAAAAAAATTAATATATTACTTTAAGGTTTTATTAAATACATGTTACAGATTAACTGTGTGAATTTTTAAGTAAATCCCTCTGCCAGAATTTTTTTGACAAGGATTTTATTTTTGCGGATTCCGAGAAAACTTGGATTTTTGTGAAATATTCTGTAAATGTACTCTTTCTAAATACTTTGTATCAAAAATTCATCACTTTTCTACTTTTAAATGTTATATTTTATCTTAATAGCCTAGGATTTCGGAAAAAAATAATATGACTCCATTAACCCTTTTGGAATTGGGGTCACATATGACCCCAAGCTAATAAAAGACAATTTATGCAAAAAATTGAAATATTTGGTAAGTGCTGTCCAATTTTTAGATGCGACGCTTAAAATATAATAACCAAATGTGTAGAAGTTTCGTTCCGAAAATTTGGGATAAATCCGAGAACGTTAACCAATTATTTGCCAAGGCCAGATTTGGATTTTAAGATATTTTTAAATAATAATTATCGAAAACGAGTTTTTCTATTACACTCGATGAAACCACTATGTAGAATTTAAGAAAAATAATTCGGTTAATTTTTTTTTATTTAACCCTTCAGTGCTCTTGAGATCAAAATTATCCATTGTGATATACATATCTCTGGTGCAATTATCTGCTTATTGCTCGCGAATATATATTAAAACAACTTTTAACCAATTTTGTTATAAAATTACTTTATATAATAAAGTAATAGTTGAATATCTTGCGGTCTCACTCACCAATTTGGTGGATATTGATAAAAAACGCAAAAAAAAAAATCAGGTCAATCGGTGAAGATGCCATTACTTATAATGGTTGACATTTTTTGATTTTTTATAATCGGTCGCTTTATATTATCTTCAATGTCACCTACATGTTTTGAAACTTCTACAATTTTATTTCTCAGTTTTAAATAGTTTATTAAATAAAAGTAAATTTCAAATATAATAATATATATAAAAGTTAATATTAAATTAATACTACTCTTAATGGAATAAATTACAAAACTAAATCAAAGTGAATTTCAAAAAACGTCCTATTTTTGAGACATATGACCTAAGTTGTTTTAATTTATATTCGCGAGAAATAAGCAGATAATTGCACCAGAGATATATCACAATGGATAATTTTGATCTCAGGAGCACTGAAGGGTTAAATAAATAAAAATTAACCGAATTATTTTTCTTAAATTCTAAATAGTGGTATCAACGAGTTTAATAGAAAAACTCGTTTTCGGTAATTTTTATTTAAAAATATCTTAAAATCCAAATCTGGCCTTGGCAAATAATTGGTTAACGTACTCGGATTTATCCCAAATTTTCGGAACGAAACTTCTACACATTTGCTTATTATATTTTAAGCGTCGCATCTAAAAATTGGACAGCACTTACCAAATATTTCATTTTTTTGCATAAATTGTCTTTTATTAGCTTGGGGTCATATGTGACCCCAATTCCAAAAGGGTTAATGGAGTCATATTATTTTTTTCCGAAATCCTAGGCTATTAAGATAAAATATAACATTTAAAAGTAGAAAAGTGATGAATTTTTGATACAAAGTATTTTGAAAGAGTACATTTACAGAATATTTCACAAAAATCCAAGTTTTCTCGAAATCCGCAAAAATAAAATCCTTGTCAAAAAAATTCTGGCAGAGGGATTTACTTAAAAATTCACACAGTTATGCAACATGTATTTAATAAAACCTTAAAGTATATTAATTTTTTTAAATTTTGTTTAACAAAATTTTTTCAAACTTGAAAAAGGAGTTTTGAAAATTTTATCAAAAAATTTCCAATTTTCGGTCTCAATGCGCAATAGGTTAACAACGTGGTAATAAAACAATACTTCATATCTGAGTACTTATAAGTATAGAGAATAAAAAAGAATGATGGCTTTAATCAATTTCTCAAAGTTGAAAAAAATGCCATCAAATTTCATGACCTATTTTTTTTTGGCACAAAAGTGGTCTGGGGCATTTGCTATTTCTTGGCGAGGTTTCATACGATTTTGAAGGTATATAGCCTTTTGAAAGGATAATTTTATACTGATCCCGAATAGAACGAAATTTTCGTAAAATCTGAAAAAAAAGTCATATTTTCCCCATATAAACACACTTGAAATTTTCAATTGCTTTGCGCCACGACTAAACGTTTTTTGATTGGCCCAAAACTTTGTATTTCTCAGTTTTTTTGCTATTCGCATATTTCTAGGGGGTGAGACCGACAGTTTGAACACTTTTTTTCCCTCCATATAACGAAGGGCAAGCCTAAATGACCAGGGTTGTCATTAAACATAATAACTGAAATTTTTTCAAAGATAACCTGATCAAAAGAAATTCAAATAAGAGGAAAAACGTGTGTTAAGATGTTTTCGATCTTTCTCCTTATAAAACATTAGAAAGATCTAAATGCGAATCGGGAAGCAGCTATATGACTATAATTGGTTCTATAGTCTCTATTTTTGGATTGATCAAGATCAAAATAATAATCTGGATCTTAGAGTCCTTTGTATGCCGAATAGATCTCAAAATGTACTGATTTTTGCCACTTAAATATTATGTTTAATGACAACCCTGTTCATTTGTTTTTAGTATTATTAAAATGAGCGATTAAATAGAACTACGTACCAAAATTATTAAATATTTTCTACAAAATCTAACTTGTTCCTACAAAAAGTTGTCCAAAGAATCAAAGATTTAACGTCAAACAAATTCCAATGTTATTAGAAACTATCAGGAAAATTTGATCATTGATAAGAAACATGGTCTGGGAAGAAAGAACGGTACACGTGATGTTTTTAAGACCAAGAAAAAAGAAAGCATATTTAAAAGAACTCCCAACACATCCGATAGAAAGGCAGCCCAATTAGCTGAGTGCTGGGACTATTTGGTGCGGAAAGTTGAAGCCAATGCAGGTTTGAAAAGATACAAAGTCCAAAATGTGCCAGACGGAACTCTGGAAAAAATGTAGTGGCTAAAAACGAAGCACGGAAATTGACATAATTTCATAAAAAATACTCATGTTGCATAATGTAAGACGAATCGTATGTAGTCTCAGTTTTCCGGTTTAAATTTTTTATGTTGCTAATGCTCGACGAAATGTTGTAGATAAGTTTAGGGTCCAAAAAGCAGGAAAAATGTCCAAAAAAGTTGCTGGTTTGGCAAGCAATATGCAGTTGCATATATAATTTATATAAATACCTTAATTTATATTAAGGAGCGTTTGAAAAAGGATTCCTTCCTTTTTTAACCCAATGCAATGTGTTCATATACTATTGGCCCAATTTGTTGTCCTGCCACTATGGTAAGAAAACTCTTGAGTGGTACAAGAGCAAATCATCCAAACTGGTAAAAATGTGGAAGGTTTTAGATGGAGATGTGCTACTTATTCTAAGAAAGTGATAGAAGCCCTTGTAAAATCTCTAAAGGATGCGTTTCCGGAAAAGGTCCATAATTTCATATGTCGTGATTAGAACTATAAAAGTTATATTTCTTTGTAAGCTCTAATACAATTTCAATTAAATAAAAATAATAAAAACCTACGGTTTCTATGGTTTCCTTGGTATTACATTTTATGTATGTTAAGATTTTTCGATGTCGATATGTGTGTGTCTATTATACCACTCATACTTTTAAGAATAAATATTAATTATAATAATTATAAATGGCAAATTTATGTCCTTTTTTTTATCTTCAATTAAGATTAAGTTCTTCTCTAAAAATAAAAAAAAATATATATTCACACTCATCACTGATTCACTAACTGAGTCTATCTGTTTATATCCTTTAACATATATCATTGATATCACATAAATGGTTTATCATAAATAAATGATTTTGGAACTCTATAACACAAAAAACCATAACTAACTTGTCTTGAATATTATCCACTATTTTTGGGTAACATTTTCACATTTCTATTGCCATCAATTAAGTATATTCCTTACAAAGATTATTTCATGAACAATCTTTAATCAAATAGTTTTCCAAATATAGAAATTCCAAGTTGAATATCTGTTATATTGAAAATATTTTACAAAGTATTTAATTTTATTTCTTTAATTATTTAATTTGTGTAATCCATTATTTTGGCAATTCCTCTTAAATATTTAACAGTATGTTTGTTTATTATTTATATATAAAACGATTAGTATTATTTATTGCGCATAATCTATAATATGAAAATATACATGATTCTTATTTAAAAGAACGTAATAATCATAATCGTCTAAATCAGCCAAATGAAATTTAAAAATTTTGTTTTCGTTTATTGAAATAAAAATCAATAAGAAAAAAAAGTACCGAAAGTGTGATTTGTGTTGTTTGAAAATAAGTTTTTTATTTCTAAAAAGTAAATTTTAAAAAAGTACCTACAAACATACATACGTATTTGTTTATAATTGTTTGAAAAGAATAAAAATAATAATAATAAAATTCAACCATAAAACATTCTGGAGGTTTTAAGACAACCATCACGTTCTATAGCTGCCCTTAAGAGAAAATCAAAAAGCAAGGTAAGTTTTTTTTTTATATTTAAAGTTAATTAATTTAAAATTTTAGATTTTTAATATTTAAATATTGTACAAATATAAGCAAAATACTAAGCATACAGACTAGAAACCAAAATAAACAAATTCTTGTAGTCAATTAAAAAACAAGCTGCATTTAATTCAATTATATTACACTGTGGAACAAATTCAGGTTAGCTAAAGTTAGGTCGATTCTGAGAGTGAGGGGTGAAAATAGAGGCTAAATTAGAAGACCCGTATCGCGGCGTTTGTTTATGTTTGTTCGAATTTTTTTTAATCGACCTTCGAACTTTGCAGTCAAATGACGATTTTCAGCATATTGTTTATATGGTTTTTTGGCTATAACTCGTCCACTAATTGATATTTTTTCAATCTGTAAAAGCCAAATTATTGCTAGGGAATTATTAAAATTTTTAAAAAAATTGATTTAGAAAATTTTTGTGGTGCTTATGAAGCAAAATGTTGGAAAAATTATTTTTTTTTCATGCTTTTTGAAAATATTTTCCACAAAACTTAGTCTCTTTTGCTTTCTGTTTGATCTATAATATGCTTCTCAGTTTCTTCAATAAACTTAATTTGAAAAGAAAACCATCATATTATAAAACTTGCTTTTTCCAGCTTAAAATTAATTTACTTCTCATTTTTTATGTACCAATTTTGTTCAATGTTGGTTTTGAAGAAACATTGAAAGAGAAATTATAAAAATATGGAAAAAAATATATATTTGAAATGTTAGTTATGAAAAGTTTTAAGTAAAAAAATTAAATAAATTAAATTAATGATTTGGGCAGTTGCCGTTTAGCAGGCGGCTGTGGATCAATATCAGAGTTCAGAAAAAAACACACACTGAATAAAAAACTCGTACATATATGTAAACAAACATAACTTAGACCAACACACACATATTTTTATTTTCATACCAATTATGTTTGTTTTTAAATTTTCTTCGGTGCCCAACACAACCATGACATGTACAATAAACAGGTTCGAGTTCAGTTATATTTTAAGTCGTGTTTAAAATATAACTGAACTCGAACCTGTTTATTGTACATGTTCTGTTTTTTCTCACTACACGAGCCACAACACGACTTAAAATATAACTGAACTTGAACCTGTTTATTGTACATATTCTGTGTTTTTTTTCAGTACACGTACCAGAACATGAACTTCAAATAAAGCAACACTCAAAAATGTGTGCTTTATGTGTGATTGAAACAAAAAGTATGTGATACAAAAATGTTCGTGTAAATAACGAAATATTAAAACGAACACAGTCACGGTTGTGTTGGGCACCGTAGAAAATTTAGAAACGCACATAATTGATATGAAAATAAAGATATGTGTTGGCTGCTTTTGAACAGAACATTGTGTATTTTCTGAACCTTGATCAACATCACTGCTCTCTCTAATATCTTGGTCATCGTCATCATCATCAGAAAGGTCGATAATTTCGTCCAACAGATATTCTGGAATTTCATCTTTGTCTTCCCCTTCTTCCTCTTTTTCCTCGTCTTCCTCTTCTTCAAAGGTGTTTTTGTACCACCAACAAATTTCAGCGAGTATTGCATCTGGAGATTTCTTTCCTCTGTACCTGAAACGAAACTAGTTTTCAATCGTTAACATGTTTATATTGTGCTCTCTGACAAAGATATTAGAAAAATCTAGGAATGCAAAATATGCACACTCTATTGTTACCTTATTTCAAATGGAAGCGCAGTTTGGTGATAACGTTCGCCTTGCTCATCAGATTCAGTTGGCAACTGTTGAGCGAGGTGATCAAGATGCTGATGCAAGAGATGAATTTTGTACGACATATTAACCCCAATTTCATCGAAAGCTGCCAACATGTTTGCAACAGATTGCTTGTAGTTGTCTTTGCGTTCTTTACCCAAAAATCCTTTAATGACTGCTTTCAATGCGAGCCATGCATTTAATTCTCGGTCTGTCAGAACTTGGTCAAAATCTTGACGACTCATTAGTTTCCGTATGTCGGGACCATTATCAACCCCTTCCTGAATTTTGGCGTTACTTACTCTTGGGAAAATGTCTTTTAAGCAGTTGAATACTGCTGGTCTTTTTGCGATACATTTCAAAAAATTTTTAGCAATAATGCCAAGTTTAATGTGGAGCAACGGCAACAAAATTTCATTTCGTGTAGCCTATTATCTTTAGGCCATTTCCGTCCAATGCGACTATTCCAGTTATGCTGTTTGTACTGGTTTCTTCATTTAATACCTTCTCCGTATCGTGAATCCCAATCGCACAAAAAACACGGATATTTTGGACGGCCAGATGCTGTTAAGCCTGTAATCAATGAAACTATTTTGAGGTCGCAGCAAATGCGCCACTGGTGTTCGTTATATTTGACTACTTCCAGAATGTGTTTCAAATTATCGAAATTTTCACTGGTGTCAGTGCTATACGCAATCGGAACAGAAGGCATTCTATTTGTCTTGTGCAAAAGCACAACTTTTAAGCTGATTAGTGAACTATCGATGAATAAACGCCAATCATCTTTTTATAGGTTAACCTTATCGTCTCCCTTAACTTTTCAATATCGTTGCAATAAGCGAAATTTTTTGCATCATTCACATTGAAGAACTTTTCTAACTCTTTTTGGCGTTTTCGATATGCTGTTACTTTGGTACCTTTCGCCAGCAAATTTTTTCCTTTCAAAAATGAAGCCAGTAGTTCTGATTTTTTCTGGTCGAGCACAAATTTGCAACAATTCCATCCAATTGGTTTTGTGTGACTAGGATTGGGTCCTTTGATGTTTCATAGGATGTACCTTCACCAGAAAGCAAAAAAGACTTAGTTTAGTGGAAAATATTTTCAAAAAGCATGAAAAAAAAATAATTTTTCCAACATTTTGCTTCATAAGCACCACAAAAATTTTCTAAATCAATTTTTTAAAAATTTTAATTGATGCACAGGTCCCTAGCAATAATTTGGCTTTTACAAAAAATATCAATTAGTCGACGAGTTATAGCCAAAAAACCATATAAACAATATGCTGAAAATCGACATTTGACTGCAAAGTTCGAAGGTCTATTAAAAAAAAAATCGAACAAAAAAGTTTCGAACATATACAAATGCCGCGATACGTGTCTTCTAATTTAGCCTCTATTTTCACCCCTCACTCTCAGAATCGACCTAACTTTTGCTAACCTGAATTTGTTCCACAGTGTTATCAAAGGGAAACAGATTTAGAAAATATTATTATCCTGGAATTAATATAGAGTTACTCGCTGATTCGATGAATGTGTAACGCTTGAGTCTATTTTTTTTAATGTACTGAAATTCTACAATTTTTAATTGAAGCAAAACTCAAAATCGAAAAATCCCAAAATCATAAAGAAGTTAAATTGCAAAAACGCAAAATCGCAAGAAAATCGTAATATCACATAATCGCAAAAAACTCAAATTATCTCAAAGAACACAATAATCGCAAATGTCCAAAAAATCGTAAAAACGCTAAAGCTGCTAATCGCAAAATCACAAATTTGTTAAAACGCTAAAAGGCAAAATCACAAAGCAAATTTTTAAAATGTAGGGAAATTCGATTAAGGCACTAATAGCTTCTTATATTTAGTTACACCACATATGGGCAGAATTGACTAATTACTGAAAAAAATAGTTCGGAATAAGTGAGTATAGGCTTGATAGCACTATATCACCGATTTGAAAAAAAATATAGATATATATATATAAAAATCGCTAGGAGAATTTTCGAAATATGGTGATTTGAGCGATTTTTCCGAATACTTAATAGATTTTTTTTGGGTTTTTTATTTTTTTGTTTTTTTACTATTATTTTTTTAATTTTTTTACATATTTTTTTTTGGCGATTTTTGTTTTCGATAACGAAAAAAAGTTGTAAAGAAAAAAAATTTTTGGAGCAGTTTTCGAGTAACGCCCCTTTTTTTATATATTGTTTTTTTGTTCCGAAATCGCTTTAGGAAATCGCGTTCCAAAGGAAATAATGGTTTTCTTGAGGAAATTATCCCTCTCAAATATTTACTATTCTTTGAAGCCTTCAAAAACTACAACTTTGTTCTAAGATCTTGTTTTGGAGCAAAGTTGGATATGAATGCAGCGAAGTGTATTGAACTCTTTTAAGAAAATTACCTTCAAATAAATTAGCTTAACTATAAATTGACGGCTACACCAAAGGCACATGCAGTTTTTTTATCATGTACTTTACTTTTGTTCTAAAGCCAATTCCAGCTTGGACCCATGGAGTGAACAGGATCAGAACATGAACCAGATTAAAAGGATCATCTGGTGGTTCTTGTTATGCGAATATGTCGAAATGTGTTGTTTGTGAATAGAATTCGCTAGATATTTAATATAATTAAATTTATAATTTATTTATTTAAATATAAATGAATTAAAAAAAAACAAAAATAGGATATTGTATACATACAGTGTCGGACGAAACATATTGGACAGAAAGAGCATTATTTTGTGAATTTTTTTTTTTTTTTTTTGAAATGTCAAAACAGGATCCGTGAAAATAATTTTAGTTTATGCTAAATATTGTAAGCAAACAAAAATATTTCAAAAAACTTAAATTTTTAGTGGATTTATAACTTTTATAATATAAAAGAGCTCAAATTGTATAAAAAGCATGCGTAAAAACATATTGGACTTTCGACAGTGTAATTATAGTAAAGCTGTAATTGCCCCGTTCTTATTCAAAAGAGGAAATAATAGTACAACAAATTAATATTGAAACATATGGTGTTACATTATTCCTTCTGTAGTCGTTTCTTCTTACTCTCTTAAGAAAAAGGTAGGTCATTAAAGAATAGAGAGGGAGATCTTACTACATTTTCCTCATTTTTAGTGCTAGATCTAAAATGGCTGGAAACAAATACAACGTTCAGTTTAAAAAGTTTATAATTAAAGATTTTAAAAACGGCATATCACAAAAAGCATTTGCGAAAGTATTTCTTACCACAATCCACTGTCAGCTTTATTATGAAGAAGTTTACAACGTCAGGAAAAGTTAATAATGTTCACCGCGGTGACCGACCAAGGAGGGCGACATCGAAAGACAATTCAAGAATAGTAAGAGAGTTTAAAAATACCCAGATAAGTCAGCTCTTGCAGTTGCTGAAACTCTGGACTTACAAATAAGTTGTCAAACCGCATTTGATGCAGGATTTAATAATTATCGGACTGCAAAGAAGCCATTTATTTCAGAGAAGAACCGAAAAGCTCGAATACAATTAGCTAAATAACACATCGACTGGTCCATACAGAAGTGGAATGCGGTATTATTTTCAGATGAATCAAAATTGAACTTAAACAAGTAAGAAAATTATAGTCGGTCGAGACCATGCCATGCGTTTAGTGACCCTATCTCTTAGGCCAAACTAACTAGAAATAGAAAATAAGCATAAACCAAATTTGAGTGGGATTTTTATTAATTTTTTTGGCTGTAGATATCAAAAAGTTCATATCGGATGCTATATCTATATGGGGACTAGGCCCAAAAATGGAACGATCCTGACTATGTTTGGTAAAGTTTCTTGTAGTTTGCAAAAATATATACAAACAAAATTTGAGAAGAATCAGTGCAATATTTTTGTTTTTTGATAGACTTATGTGAAGATCGGGAAGCAGCTCTATATGGGGCCTATGACTAAGAGTTATCCCAGGGATCATTTTTAGACTACTCATTAATGGATGTAATAAACGCATACAAACCCAATTTGAGTAAGATTTATATGACAATTTGGATCTTACGGCAATTTATGTCGATTTCATAGGGGTCATTTGTATGGGGGCTAGGTCTGAACATGGACCGATTCTCACCAATTTCATTAAAATATATTCAAATTTGCGACCTGCAATTTGATTTCAAGGTTTACATGGTGGACACACAGACGGACGGACGGACGGACACACGGACGGACATCGTTAAATCGAATCAGTTAGTGATTCTGATTCGATCGGTATAATTAACGATGGGTCTAGGTCCAATATTTTTGGTAGTTACAAACAGCAGCACAAAGTCATTATAATATATAGTGGTATAGGGTATAAAAACTCTGATGGCATGAAGAGAATACGCAGACTGAAAAATAAATGATTGGATCCTTAGTATTGTCAAGGTACTGTTAAATACGGATGTGGTAATGTGTTGGTCTGGGGTTACTTTCCGGAAATGGTTTAGGGCCTTTACATAAAATAGATGGTATTATGGACAGGTTCATGTACCAAGGAATCCTAGAAAGTGCGATGATTTCTAATGTAGAGTGGAATATGTCACTTTTTTTTTGGCAATTTCACCATGACAATGATCCAAAATATACCTCAAGGTATGTAAAAGATTGGTTTTAGAAGGAAGAAATTCGTGTTAGAAAGTGGCCAGCGCAATCTCCAGACCTCAACCCAATTTAGAAACTTTGGTAAATAGTGAATAAAAGGATCAATAGAGAAGGTGTGGAGGAGATAAAAAAGTATTTGATAATTTAAAAGCTGCTTGGTTTGCTATAAAAAAAAAAACTACAATAGATAATCTTATTGCTTCCATGCCAAAAAGATGTGCTACCGTCCTTAAAAACAAGGGGTATTCCAAAAAATATTAATCGTTCAGTTCAATATGTTTTGTTACGTGAATTTTTGACAAATTTTGTTTTTTTTTAATAAATATTTTTAAGTTTTGAATAAAATGTAAAAATATCGTTTAGTTTTCAATAATAAAGCATATTATATCTCTTTTTTTTTTAATTAATCAACACTCAGGGGATGCCTCCTACAGATGCAGTGCATTGTGTTGATCTCAGGAAAATAGGTTAAGGAGGAAAGAGGGAGTAGTGTGTTTATTTTATTTTTTTTTTGCAGCGACAGACCAAAGCCTCTGGTGGGAATCGAACCCACGACCCCTCGCATGATAGGCGAGCACGCTACCTACTCACCTACCGGGGCGCTTGAATTCAAATGCACATATCATGTTTATCGTATTTAGTTTGACATGTATGTTTTGTCCAATACTGTATATAGAAAAAAATGCTATACAAGTCCAGGTTTACGCATGAAATTTTTCTTTCTGAAATTGTTTGAAATTCTCTTTTGAACTTTCATCCGTGTCTACACACTGAAATTTTTGTATTGAAATTTAAGATTTTTCATGTTTACTTTATCATTTTATCTATTTATTTTATCATTTTATTTCATTAAAATTAACTTTATTTCAATTATTATATTTCTTAACATAAACGAACATAAAAATGAAGTAAAGCGTAAAATAACTTCACTTTGAAAATTTGAAAGCAAGAAACAAAAGAAAATTTCAGAGTACATGAAAGTATGTACCCCTGCCATTCTTCTCTCCCGTCTCACCTATAAACTCAAGACTTTCAGCAAGAAAACTTTCATATGTAAACCGGCACTAATTATAAAAATTAATAAAAGTAATACAATTAAAAAGAAGTAAGAAAATTAAAGTCGATCTAGACCGACTATACGATACCCTATACCATGATTTTAGAGAGCCTATCTCTTAGGTATAATTAATAGATATAGAAAATATGCGTAAACTAAATTTGAGTGGCATTGTTATTAATTTTTATGACTTCGGATATGAAAAAGTCCATATCGGATACTATATTTATATGAGGAAAGATCAAAAAATAGACCGATCCTGACCATATTTGGTAAGGACACTTATACAAACCAAATTTGAGAAAAATCTGTGCAATATATTTGTTTCTTTGATCGATTTAATTGAAGATCGGGAATCAGCTTCATATGGGGGCTATGAGTAAGAAATGTTGCAGAGGGTTTATTTTTGGAATACTGATAAATGGAAATAGTAAACATATACAAACCCAATTCGACCGAGATTTATATGATAATTTGGATATTATAGCAATTAAGTCGATATCGTAGAGGCAATTTGTATAAGGACTAGGTCTGAACATGAACCGATATTCACCAATTTTAATAGTATTCATCCTATGGCCGATAGAAGTTTATATACCAAATTTGATCAAAATAGATGCTTATTTGCGACCTGTAGTTTGATTACAAGGTTTACATGAACACACAGACGGACGGACAGACGGACAGATGGACGGACGGACATCGCTAAATAGACTCAAAAAGTGATTCTGAGTCGATCGGTATAATAAAAATATTTTTCGTAGTTACAAACATCAGCACAAAGTCATTATACCCTGACCACAAAGTGGTATAAAACTAACAAAGAAAAAAATTATATTCAACGTTTATTGAAACTTTTAAATAAATCGCCACAAAATATGTCCAGAAAAGCAAATAAAATAGCAAAAAACATCTCCAAAAAATTTCTGATTCCGATTGTAACGAATTGAAAAATAAATTTACGACCACATAAAGTACATACGTATATTAGTAATACTTGTAACAACTCGAGTCAATATAGCGATTTTCTTCTGTCCGTCCATCTCTCCGTCCGTCTGCTGTCTGTCTATTGAACTCATGCTCACTCACAAAATAAACATCGGTAAAATTAGGATAATATCATCTGTAGTTATTTCAAGCAGGTCAGTACTAAAATCGTTGCTATTAATATATGGAGACACCTCTAAAAAATGTTAAGAATTCAGTGGGTTTTTGTAATAACTCAGTATTAGGTTTATCAAGTTCTTTAATTTTTGAGATATTTTGTTTATATTTGTTATATAATAAATAGTGCAATAAGTCCAGATATTATTGTAAACGTTAAACCCAGGTGGAAGATATTAAAGTTTTGGTATTGCCGAATTCAACACTCTTACTTGTTATAATTGCATTTAACTATTTTACGTCAAAAATTTTCACCTTTTAAATTTTATAAATTGTTTATAATAAATTGCTTTTATATAAAACTTATACATTTAAAAATATTTTTATATCAGAAGGAAAATTTTCGTTTACCTAATGATAACAATAAAAAAAAAAAATCACGAGAACAAATACACATTTCTTTCAAATAAATTTAAAATTTTAGAGAATTTTATCATATAACAAAAAATCGCATCAAACGCTTTACGATTGGGCAGAAAAGAACTACGAACATTGATTATAAATTATTAATTTAAACATTTGTACCAGAAATAGTAAAAATTCGATTAAATAAATATTAAAAGAGACAAGTTTTGAAAAAATTGTATATTAAAGTGCTTTTCATTTCCCTCTATTAATTCAAATATCCTGAACGAAATAATCTAATAAGCATACAATTTACATTATTCATAGTAGTTAATGGAATTAATGATATCTTAGTGTCAGTTGTATAGCCTCCTCTCTCCATTATTCAACAACGATTACGTCAATTTCCGCCTATTTTTTTTTTATAATTCACTGCTTAAATGGTTTATTGTATCAAACTGTCTTCCTTCCTTTCATATACTTTTCGATTGCTATAGACATTCGAATCATTATGCTTAGATTATTTCGCTTTATTATGCATATAAAATCTTGTAGAGGCCGTCAGATCGTATGATTAATTTTCTTTTAAAATTATCATTCTTTTTGTACTTCGGTTAACATTATTCTCTTCTTAAAGTTTTATTACCATCAAATGCCTCTCAGTGAAAGATATCTTCATAAATAAACTCTTGCATTAACAAAATGTCTGGTTTTCTTTTTCTTTGACTCAAGCTTTCTTTGTAAACTATTTATTTTATGTTTATAGAAGTTCTGTGCCTTTTTTGTGAGACCTTTGTTGTAATAAATTGTTAGAAAAATACTTAATTAAGTTAAAAACAAAAATGCTAACCTACTTTTTACCAAATTGTTGTACAAAATTTTCTATAGAAATTAAAATAGAATTTGTATTTGAAAAAAAAAAAAAAATCCATTTAATCAGTGGTAAATGAACAGGCATATCTGATAGAGAAAAAGACTAAATGGATTTTGTATGTAAATTGAATAAAACTTTAAATCTATGATTTACAAATAATTTGTAATAACAGCGGTAGATAAAATTTCTTTTGCTTAGTGGTTTATGAATAATTTCTATATTTTTAGTTTTTGATTTATCAGTTTAACAAAAATTATTTTTTTTAATTTTTTTAAATATTTAATTAATTTCTTTCTTTAAAAAAAAGTGCTTTGCAAAAAGAATTATTATTCTGCATATAAAATATATTTTCCCTGTGTATATACATGTCTGTGGTCACAAGCGATAACCGCCTAAGTCGACTTAAGAACGATTTGAGTTATGTATACTGTCATATTCTACTAAAAACGCTTTATATTTACGTGAAATCCCCATTTCTCTAACACTTTTTATTAAAAAGTTATTAATGAAAACATACTGACCTAAGTCGTAACAAAACCCCATTACATTAATATAAACAGTTATTTTTCTCGAAAGAATGATTTTCGCCGATTCGAGTTATGTACACTATCATATTCTACTAAAACTGGTTTTTAAAAAATTACAAATATTCTGACCTAAGTCATAATAAAGCCCCATTACATTTATATAAAAAGCTATTTTTCTCAAAAGCATGATTTTCGAGTTAGGCGGTTATTGCTTGTGACCACAGATATGTATATATGTGTGTGTTTTTTTTTTCGAACATACTCACTTATTATTGCATGTTAAATATGTGTGAATGACAAGAAACTTTATAGAGTATAACAACAACAATAACACCACGAGTAATTGATAGAAAAAAATGCAATCAGGCGCGAGTGCAGTGCCCTCTTCACAATTACAAGGATATTATCGCTGTCGCCACTATTACTATAGTGGCCGTTGGTAGTCTTGTGGTGTTATAGATTTAGTTTTATTTAACAAAATTAAATATTTGATACTAAAAAATGTGAATTAAAGGTTTATATAATACTAGCTGACCCGGGCAAACGTTGTTTTGCCTTCAAATTTTATTTCCACTGCAAGTCTGGTTCCGTTGCAAAGTCATGGCAGATTTATATTTCGAAGAAGAATGAAAGGTGCACTAAATCGACATAGCAATTATTGTTCAAATACCGTTTACTGAAGCAGTAATAATGGATTTATTTATTTTTGATAGCTGGGCCCGGTCCGCGTTGCTGGCCCCAAATTTTTCTTTTATTTTGAACTGCCACTCGAAGAGAATCAAAATCAGTGTTTTTAGTTATTTATAATAGAAAAAAATGTTTTATTCAAAAATCGAAAAATCAAAATTGTAATAACACACACAGTTTTTGTTTTTTTGATATTTTATGTAAAAAATTTAAATTTTTATAATTATAAATTATGTTTTACATATTTCATTCAAATTATAACTATATATTTACTGCAATGCTTTTTGGTAAACTACGTTTTTGGTTTTGCCTTCATGAGCGAATACGAATAAGGATGATGGGTTACCAACACGAGAGCATCCGACGTATAGTTGTCCATGTGAGAAGCATGGAGTATGAAGATTCAATCCACATACTTGCAGCGATTGACCCTTTGATTTATTTATGATCATAGCAAATGCCAGACGTACTGGAAATTGTATGCGTTTAAAATTTAATAAGTTATTTTTTTTTCGTTAGACTCCCATGCATTTTTCAGGAAAACAGGTAATGTTTGAGTCGGTGTCGGAATACTTAACGCCGGCACATGCCGATTAAGCACCCAACGCCTTCAGCGAAACATAACATAGGGTTATCGCGCAAATAGAGTTTAAAAAATAGTGATATTTATGTACTTTATTTAAAATTTTTTTTTCACGAAAATATGTTAGGTTTGAGTCGGTACCGGGCTAATTAACGCCACTACACGCTGATTAAGGACCGAACGCCTTCAGCGAAACACAGCATAGGCTTATCGCGCTAATCTCTATCTGGCAAAACACAAAAAAACTAAATATTGCGACATCTGTCGGACGAATTATTTTTTTCACGAAAAGATGTTAGGTTTGAGTCGGTATCAGGCAATTTAACGCCACTACACGCTGATTAAGGACCGAACGCCTTCAGCGAAACACAGCATAGGCTTCTCGCGCTAATCTCTATCGGGCAAAACACAAACAAACTAAATATTGCGCCATCTGTCGGACGAACTTCAAATTACACAGAAACACTCCTCACGCCCCATAGAGCATGTATATAATGTTTGGTCAAAATTGGTGCAGTAATTCTTGAGTTACGGTGCAAAAACACAAAAAAACTAAATATTGCGTCATCTGTCGGATGAACTTCAAACTACACAGAAACACTCCTCACGCCCCATAGAGCATGTACATAAAGTTTGGTCAAAATCGGTGCAGTAGTTCTTGAGTTACGGTGCAGAAACACAAAAAAACTAAATATTGCGCCACCTGTCGGATGAACTTCAAACTACACAGAAACACTCCTCATGCCCCATAGAGCATGTACAGAAAGTTTGGTCAAAATCGGTGCAGTGGTTCTTGAGTTTAGCGATCACGAACATACACGTAATTTTTATATATGTATATAGAGATTTTAAAAGGAAACAGTTTTCAAATCTTTAATCAAATTAGATTTTTATAATTTTCACAATTATTAATAAATATAACGAGGGCCTATATACAAGAAGGGCTATCTAAAATAGCATAGTTTTTTCAACCATTTCTCCATGTAACAATTACAATACCAATCATTTATGATTAATTTATTCGTATTTTAAAAAGTCCTTAGAACTAAAAAAATTATTTATTTAATTTTAATTTAGGTTTTTCTATGTAATAAAAACTTTTCGTAAAACTTGTTTAAAAAAAAAATGCTCTTTTATTATTTTTTATTCAAAACAAAATATTAAAAACGTCCTCAATATATTTTTCATACGAAGCATTTCACAAACTGTCAAATTGTAGGAATTTCAAAGAATTTCATTAGCTTATACAACGTTAATATAATTTTCTTTGCAAACAATATATGTATACTAGGGTGGGTCAATTATTTTTACTCTATGGGTTCATCACGATTCTGGTACTAAGAGCCATAACATGTATATTTGCCCAAGGAACCATACTTCTAAAATCATTTTCGAGCCAGCGAAAATTTCGATGAAGATATTTTCATGATAATATCCATAATACTCATTCAAATGTACAAAAATTCTTGAAAATTCATATACCGGGGGTTTTTGGGTCGGGAAATCCATTTTTCACGTTTATTTTTAATTTTAACTCCTTGAATGAACAAATATAAAAAAAGAATTTTTTGACTTAAATTGAATGAAATAGATATACATAGGTCGTATATGGGCACCCCACATAATTTTCAGCGATGAATATTTTGGGCAATTTGAAATATTAGAAAGTCAAAGATTCGTCGATTTGTGTAATAATTTCGTCAATTTTCCCCCAAAAAGGTGAAAAAAAATCCACAAAAATGCACGAAAACGCCCCCTGGCGGCTGTAAGAAATAAAATTAAATGTGAAAAATGGCTTTCCCGACCCAAAAACCCCCCCGTGTACATATTTTCAATAATTTTTTCTCATTTGAATGAGTATTATGGAAAATATCTTCATTGAAATTTTGCCAGGCTCGAAAATGATTTTAGAGGTAGGGTTCTTTGGACAAATATACTTGTTATGGCCCATATTACCAGAATCGCGATGAACCCATGGAAATTTTTTCGGCCCCTACAATTTGACCCACCTTAATGTATGTCTATTAAAAGGGCTGGGGACAGTATTGCCAGGAATTTATTTTTCTTCCTATTGTACTATAAAAATAAATAATAATACATTTATAAAGAACCAAAGCGATGTAATTTATTTGGTGTCTGTTTTTGAAGCAGTGATGTTCAAAAATAAAAATGTAGTTGTGTTGGTGAGAAAATGAGAATTGCACTATAAGAAATGTTCAATGGGTTAAAAGCAGTGTAAGTATCTGTATGAATTTATTTTTAAAGAAAATATGAAACTGATTTGTGTAAAATTGGTTTAAAGAAATAAGAATTAAATAAAAATTAAATTTTTGAAAGGAAAAAAATAAATACATATGTTTATACATACATGAGGTTTTTTTCATTGTTTAAAAAATTAAAAGTTGTAGGTTTTATCAATCAATACTAATGATTTAATTGTATTTACATATTAAAAAAATATCTATAATATGTTAAAAAAGATTTAACTTTTGAAGGAAAAACAAGTATGAAAATTATAGTCGGTCTAGACCGACTATACGATACCCTATACCATGCGTTTAGAAACCCCATCTCTTAGGCCCAACTAACTGGACATAGAAAATAAGCAAAAACCATATTTGAGTTGGATTTTTATTAATTTTTTTGGCTGCAGATATGAAAAAGTTCATATCGGATGCTATATCTATATGGAGACTAGGTCCAAAAATGGACCGATCCTGATCATGTTTGGTAAAGTCTCTTGTATTTTGCAAAAATATATACAAACAAAATTTGGGAAGAATCAGTGCAATATTTTTGTTTTTTTAATAGATTTAAGTGAAGATCGGGAAGCAGCTCTATATGGGGCCAAAGGGATCATTTTTGGACTACTCATTAATGGATGTAATGAACGCATATAAACCCAATTTGAGTAAGATCTATGTGACAATTTGGATCTTATGAAAATTTATGTTGATTTAATAGGGGTAATTTGTATGGGGGCTAGGTCTGAACATGGACCGATTCTCACCAATTTCAATACCGTTCATCCCATGGCCGATAGAAGCTTATATACCAAATTTCATCAAAATATATTCATATTTGCGACCTGCAGTTTGATTACAAGGTTTACATGGACACACAGACGGACGGACATTGTTAAATCAACTCAGAAAGTGATTCTGATTCGATAGGTATAATTAAAGATGGGTCTAGGGCAAATATTTTTGGTTGTTACAAACAGCAGCACAAAGTCATTATACCCAAACCACATAGTGGTATAGGGTATAAAAATGCATTCGATCGGACTCGAATTTTTAAAAACATTTCAAATTTTATATTAAATAAATGGGTTTTTTTTAAATAATTCTATTAAAGATTTTTTTTAGATCTTGTATTATAAATTTTTCAATATATGTGACCTTCTCCGAGAAAAGGGACCTAGCGTGTGAAAATTAAGTTTTGAGAAAAAAAAAAACGCATTTAAAGTTTCTACACCCTTCAAGGTACCACAATCCACCGTTTTTGACACAACCCGTTTTTTGACACACTAGGTCCCTTTTCTCGGAGAAGGTCACATATATGTTTTCGTGACAATTGCGTATTAGTAAAACCAAACGCATTTATAATCTTAAAATATTTTTCGTGCATTACTTTTAATTTTTTCAGTGCATTAAAAAAACAGCTTACACCCACTACACGTGTTCATTTATCCGTGTTTCAGTGACGACTAAAAGCAAGAGCATAATAATACATGTGAGTTGAGTATGAACAATTGTTTTATGAACAATTGTTCTATTTTTAAACTCTTTCTTTTAACTCATACTCTCTGTCTGTCTGTCGTGGTTCAGCCCCATTTCCCCTTATCCAATTGATCTGAAACTTGGCTCATAGTCTTGTTGTGACTACAGATTAATTTTGGGGTAGTCACGCATAGTCACGCACAGTCACGGATTGATCTAAATGCCATTTCCCCTCATCCGATCTATCTGAAACTTGGTCCATACACTTGCTGTGAAAAAAAGATTGAATTTGACTTAGTCACGCACAGTCACGCATGATCACGCACAGTCACGGAGAGATTTAAAATGGATTTCCCCTCATCCAATCAATCTGAAACTTGGTCGATATACTTGCTGTAAAGAAATATTAACTTAGACATAGTCACGCACAGTCACGCATAGTCACGCACAGCCACGGAGTGATTAAATGTCATTTCCCCTCATCCAAGCGATCTGAAACTTGCTCGATAGACTTGTTGTGAAAAAAGATTAACTCTGACATAGTCACGCACAGTCACGCATAGACACGGATAGCTTAAAACCTCACTTCCCTTCATCCGATCGATCTGAAACCTTGTCCATAGACTTGTTGTCGCCAAAGATTAATTTTAAAATAGTCACATACAGTCACGCACAGTCACGGAGTGATTTAAACCCCATCCAAAATCTGAAACTTGGTCCATAGACTTGTTGTGACCAAAGCTTAATTTTAAAATAGTCACACAAAGTCACGCACAGTCACGGAGAGATTCAAAACTCATTGCATAAGGAAAGAAAGAGTTTTAATAAAAACTTTGTTTTTATGGGTTAGATCATTTTATAATAACATAAAACGCTACATTTTACACATTATATCTGGTCTACTATATAATGACAAATAAAGAGAAGTCCCAACAATTTCTTGATACAATTTGTCATTACTTTCTCGGCTTCCCTTAAAATTGTTAGTTCTTTTCGTAACTTAATATTTGCCTGCATTGGAATTTTCACAGGTTTACAGTTTTCGAACCCATATTATTTAACTATACTTGAAATATAACCTGGTTGAGAAATAGAGATTTCATCTTCCTTAACATCTACTTCCTGACCAATACAATGCCTTGGGATAGCCACATCTCGTATATCAAAATTATCTTGTAATTTCCTTGTAAAATGATTTGTGAAATCATTTTCATTTGAGGCAATTATGATGTCATTGACATACATATAATGCGACAATCATGGTTTTTTTCTTACTACGAATATAGTATATATGTACATAAGAGTGGTTCTTAAAAATGAAAATGCGATTTTGGGGCCCAGTTTGTTGCCTTTCTATATAAAACTAATAAATGTGAAGTGTTGGGACAATCGGATAAAGAAAACACGCGCCGGAAATCGATTGAAAATTTTAAGTGTGTTTTCTTTATCCGATTGTCCCCAAACTTCACATTTATAAGTTTTATATAAAAGGAAACAAACCACGCTAATATACATTGATCATACTTTCATTGCATGAAACCAAACTCTTTGATTACAGCATCAATTCTCTTTAACCACTGCTTTCCAACTTGTTTAAGACCATAACACAGTACAACATTTTTCAGCTCATTGATTTGGGACTCAATTCTGAGAATTGCAACTGAAAGTAGCCCGAAAAATAAGAACTTCTGCATTGACTGTCATTATAATTAAATGGCCACACGCATTTTTTTGCTCAAGGTGGATTTTTATCACTTTTTGCATATTTCAACATGGTTATAACTCGGTAACCGTACGGAATATCTCTTTTGTGTCTGAAACAAAGTTTTAGATATTGAATAGGAGAAAAAAAAGCGGAACAAACCTATCCGAAAAAGAGCATCGCAAAATGCCCATTTCCCCCCATTTTTTCCCCCATTTTCACCTTTTTTGCTAAATAACTGGAATATCTAAAAGTTGTAGATATTGAATAGGAGAAAAAAAAGCCGAATAAACCTACCCGAAAAAGGTGCAACCAGTGCCTTAAAAATTGAAAATATGCCCATTTTCCCACATTTTCCCCCCATTTTTCTCATTTTCACCTTTTTTGCTAAATAACTGGAATATCTCAAAATTGTAGATATTGAATGGGAGAAAAAAAGCGGAACAAATCTACCCGAAAAAAGTGCATTCAGTGCCTTAAAATCGCAATAATGCCACGACTGGGCGTGACTAAATCAAAGTTAATCTTTTTTTCACAGCAAGTGTATGGACCAAGTTTGAGATCGATCAGATGAGGAGAAATTACTGTGCGTGACCACGCGTGACTGTGCGTGACTACCCCAAAATTAATCTGTAGTCACGACAAAACTATGGGCCAAGTTTCAGATCAATTGCATAAGGGGGAATGGGGTCCACCCATGGCAGACAGACAGAGAGTATGAGTTAAAAGGAAGAGTTTAAAAATTGGCTCCGACTCTATGAATTTACGGATTTTTGATATTTCTCAATTTGGAGAGTGAGTCAACTCAAAATTTTTTCAATTTTCACTTTTTGCAAGAAAACGATACACAGTGGTCATATCTATCCACTGTAAAAATCTTAAATCGATTTTTCTAGTCTTTCGCAAAAAAAAAAACAAGTAAGAAAATTATAGTCGGTCTAGCCCGACTATACGATACCCCATACCATGGTTTAGAGACATTACCTCTTCGGTCCAACTAATTGGATATAGCAAATAAGCATAAACAAAATTTGAGTGGCATTTCTTTGACTGAGATCTATATGACAATTTGGATCTTATGGCAATTTATGTAGACTTCATAGGGGTCATTTGTATGGGGACTAGGTCTGAACATGGACCGATTCTCACCAATTTCAATAGCGTTCATCCCATGGCCGATGAAAGCTTATATTCCAAAGTTTATCAAAATATATTCATATTTGCGACCTGTAATTTGATTACAAGGTTTACATGGACACACAGACGGACGGACGGACGGACGGACGTACGGACGTATATCGGAAAATAACTAAATTTTGTTAACAATATTAAATGATTGTGAAGTACACAAATGAAAGTTATAATAGAAAAATCGTAGTGAAAAAATGTTATATAAGTTAACTTAAATAAAAACAAGTAAAAAAATTATAGTCGGTCTACACCGACTATACGATACCCTATACCATGCGTTTAGAGACCCTATCTCTCAGGTCCAACTAACTGGATATAGAAAATAAGCATAAACCAAATTTGAGTGGAATTTTTATTAATTTTTTCGGCTGCAGATATGAAAAAGTTCATATCGGATGCTATATCTATATGGGGGCTAGGCCCAAAAATGGACCGATCCTGACCATGTTTGGTAAAGTCTCTTGTATTTTGCAAAAATTTATACAAACAAAATTTGAGAAGAATCAGTGCAATATTTTTGTTTTTTGATAGATTTAAGTGAAGATCGGGCAGCAGCTCGATATGGAGCCTATGACTAAGAGTTGTCCAATAGAGATCATTTCTGGACTAATGATTAAAGGATATAATATATACATACAAACCCAATTTGACTAAGATTTGTATGATAATTTGGATCTTATGGCAATATATGTTGATTTCATAGGGGTCATTTGTATGGGGGCTAGGCCTGAACATGGACCGATTCTCTCCAATTTCAATAGCGTTCATCCCAAGGCCGATAAAAGATTAAATACCAAATTTCGTCAAAATATATTCATATTTGCGACCTGCAGTTTGATTACAAGCTTTACATGGACACACAGACGGACATCGTTAAATCGAAGCAGATAGTGATTCTGATTCGATCGGTATAATTAAAGATGGGTGTAGGTCAAATATTTTTGGTTGTTACAAACGGCAGCACAAAGTCATTATACCCAAACCACATAGTGGTATAGGGTATAATTAACTATTAAATTCTGCCCAGTACTTTTTATAGCACATCAATTTGAATGTAAGCTTAAATATTACCTTTAATATGATGAATTGTGGATATTAAATTATTCACAAAATTTTTCGTATTTGGATCTGACAGCTTTAAAAATAATTATTGCAAGTTTTCGTGGTATAATCGATCGTTTTTCGATATGACAGTATGTAATTTGGACTTGGCTTCCTTTAAAATAGCTAGCAAAAATTAGCTGTCAAAATTTTATCTATTCTATATTTAAGAGAACTATTGAGGGAGTGATCTGTAGACGGACAGTCGAACATCGCTATTTTAAATCCGCATATTAGGAGGATGAAGAATATATATACTTTATGAGGTCACAAATTCATATTTCGATGTGTTACAAACGGAATGATAAACTTACACTGGTGTGGAAGGTATAATAACGATACAGAATAAATTTACATATTCAAAGAGAAATAAATCACAACGTACAAAACCGTTCGTCCACGATAACAGAAATTTGTTATTGTTTTTCCTATTTGTTATTACAATAAATTCATAAGAAATATACAATTTTTTGCATTATTTTTACAAGTAACAATTTTATTGATAATTTTGCACCAAACTGTTTTTAGTTTCATTCAAAAATCTAAATTTTTTCCAAAAAGAAAACCAAAAAGAAATGCAACAAATTATAAAATCCTCTTATAAAATCCTTTATAAAATTTTAAATCCTTCTATGACTTTCATAAAACAACCTTAAAAACTTGAAAATGTTTCTTAATTTTTTTAATTGCTGCAAAAATGCACAAAAATGTACACAACAATACTTTAGACTCCCTTTTTGAAAATAACAAAATACTTAAGAAGATTATGGTACTCATGTCCATTTTATTTGTTTGTGTGTTCAGCTTCAGCTACAGCAGCAACAGCAGTAACAGTAACATTGTTATGCATAAAATAATAGAGAGCTTAATGTTGTTACTGTTTGTAAGAAGATGCCAAGGACAACAACATGATAATACGTACTGAAATTAAAGGAAAGTATTTATATATACTCGTCTATATTTTGCAAAATAATGTGAAAACAACATTTGGGGATTCAGGATTTAATTTGGATGGGGTTGTCAATTACATGAATTTTAATTTCGGTCGATTTGATATTCAAAAATATTTTTATTGATCGATCAAGCGATAAAATCTTAAAAATTATTTGATTAATCGAGCAATTAATGAAGGGATTAAGAACTTTTAAAATATTCCAGAAAACTTTTTTTATTGAAAAAAAAAAGCAATTTACATAAAAACTTAAAACAAAATTAATTGAATTTATATGTAAAATAGTTTATTTTGCTCGGGTTATATAACTTTTATGTTTTACAAACATGTATATAATTTCTTATAATAGAAAAGATAAATGTTTGTATTGTAAGAGATACATGAAAAAAATTTAAGACAGCGCTAGATCGAGTAGTAAGTTTCGAACAACACGACTTGTTCATCGTCAGCACCCTTCTGTATATTAATTACTTCGACTCATGCTTAATGAACTATTTAACTCAAACATTAGAAAGAAAAAAATATGGGCATTTTTTAATACCTGAGTTAGTATGAACAAGCCGGGTTTTTTCCCATTTTATTTTCTCTACATTAGCATAGCCATATCAACTATAAGTCATGGGGTATATTTTTTTCTATTTACAAAAAATTGCGAATACTCTAATATATTTTTTTTATCAAAAAAAAAAAAAATAAGTAAAGAACAACTCAAACAAATAAATATAAAAACTTAAAACAAATTGATAATCACCCCAGTTCTTGAAACCACTATCACAAAAAAAAACTCGTAAATGAAAAAATTCTTAAATATACGAGTTTTTTTGCTGTTCTCTAATTTCAATAAGAATATTTTTTCTCGTTTTAATTCACATAGAAAAGGCTTTGTGAAATCAAAACAAATGCCCTTTTTTCTACTAAGCAGGTCTTAAGAGATAAAAAAAGTAATTGATATTTAAACTCTAACATGTTTTTTATTGAACCTTGTCATTATTTTAAAAAATTAGACATTAATTTTATGAAAAAAAAAATGATTTTAAAAAACGTCTACATTTTGCGCTGATTTAAAAAAAAAAACTCGTAATAAGTGGACGATGTTAATAAAACACACTTTTTGCGATGATGCTGTTCTATAACTATAATAAAAACTTTTTATTTACACAATCTATTTTCCATTATAATTTTTTCAATTATAAAATAGATTCTTTATGCACTAATTATTGCAAATAAAGGAATTAAAAATTTTTTTTCATCAAATCACATATTTTTATTTTTTTGCATATGTTCGAAACAGTAGTGATGCCAGTCAAATCCAATTTATTTGAATATCGAAATTTTTTTTGGTGATGCCTAACTTTTTAAAAATAGAAGTAATTTTTAATTGAATGAAATTGATGAACAAAAACAATTAAATGAACAAATAAGTTATTATTTTAAAACAAAATATTTTTCTTTATACTTTTTCCATAAACTTAAGAAAAAAACATGCACAAAATACTGAAAAGTTTTTTGTGAAACTGAATAAAGAACCATATGGCATCTCGGTTTCTAGATAACATATGTTCTTAACTCAAACATTAAATAAATAAAAAATGTAGTTTCAAGAAACCCAAAGTTTTAATTTCATGTGATTTTAAATTCACTCTTATTCAAATAACAACGTTTCAAGAACAGGGCTGAATATGTTTTTTTATTTTGTTACGTTTAATGCAATTCATAAATATCAGAATAAAAAATTCGGAGGAGTTTTGAAGTTTGTAAAGACACAAATTAGTTTGTTTTTGTAAAATAGTAAAATGGCATTGAATTTGCTTTTATACTGTTTAATTTTGAAAAAAATATTTTTAATTTTATAGTAGAATTGGACTGCATATAAGATACCCTATACCATAAGGTTAGAGGAAGGGTCTTACGTCCAACTAATAGGATATCAAAAATAAGCATAAACCAAAACAAGTAAGAAAATTATAGCCGGTCTAGACCGACTATACGATACCCTATATCATGGTTTAGAGACCCTATCTCTTCGGTCCAACTAATTCGATATAGAAAATAAGTATAAACCAAATTTGAGTGGCATTGATATTAATTTTTTTGGTTCATATCGGATGCTATATTTTTATGGGGACTAGGTCGAAAAATGGACCGATCTTAACCATATTTGGTAAGGTTACTTATATTTTTAAAAAATATATACAAACCAAATTTGAGAAAAATCTGTGCAATATTTTTGTTTTTTGAGAGATTTAAGTGAAGATCGGGAAGCAGCTCTATATGGGGCCTATGACTAAGAATTTTCCTTTAGCATTTATTTTTGAACTACTGATTAATGGATGTAATAAACACATACAAACCCAATTTGACTGAGTTCTATATGATAATTTGGAACTTATGGCAATTTATGTCGATTTCATAGGGGTCATTTGTATTGGGACTAGGTCTGAACATGGACTGATTTTCACCAATTTCAACAGCATTCATCCCATGGTCGATGAAAGCTTATATACCAAATTTCATCAAAATATATTCGTATTTGCGACCTGTAGTTGGATTAGAAGGTTTACATGGACACACAGATGGACGAACGGACGGATGGACGAACGGACATTGCTATTTCGACTCAAAAAGTGATTCTGAGTCGATCGGTATAATATAAGATGGGTCCAGGACGAATATTTTTGGTTGTTACAAACAGCAGCACAAAGTCATTATACCCAAACCACATAATGGTATAGGGTATAATAAAACAAGTAAGAAAATTATAGTCGGTCTAGACCGACTATACGATACCCTATACCATGCGTTTAGAGACCCTATCTCTCAGGCCGAACTAACTGGATATAGAAAATAAGCATAAACAAAATTTGAGTGGGATTTTTATTAATTTTTTTGGCTGCAGATATGAAAAAGTTCAAATCGGATGCTATATCCATATGGGGACTGGGCCCAAAAATGGACCGATCCTGACTATGTTTGGTAAGGTCTCTTGTATTTTGCAAATATATATACAAACAAAATGTGAGAAGAATCAGTGCAATATTTTTGTTTTCTGATAGATTTAAGTGCAGATCGGGAAGCAGCTCTACATGGGGCCTATGAGTAAGGGTTGTCCCATTGGGATAATTTTTGGACTACTCATTAATGGGTGTAATAAACACATACAAACCCAATTTGAGTAAGATCTATATGATAATTTGAATCTTACGGCAATTTAAGTCGATTTCATAGGGGTCTTTTGTATGGGGGCTAGGTCTGAACATGGACCGATTCTAACCAATTTCAATAGCATTCATCCAATGGCTTATATATGGCTTATAAAGCTTATATACCAAATTTCATCAAAATATACTGATATTTGCGACCTGCACTTTGATTACAAGGTTTACATGGACACACAGACGGACGGACGACGGACACACGGACGGACATCGTTAAATTGAATCAGGTAGTGATTCTGATTCGATCGGTATAATAGGAGATGGGTCTAGGTCAAATATTTTTGGTAGTTACAAACAGCAGCACAAAGTCATTATACCCAAACCACATAGTGGTATGGGGTATAAAAAAACAACTCTTGTCCGGTGAAAGCAAGTTTTTAGAAATGTTTCTAAAACCATCGGACTTCGAAAATAAAATCCTATAGATTGTCAATTTCATAACATATGCTTTTTAAATGATACGACTTTTTCATTATACTCGGCTTTTTGACAGCTCGTATTACAAAGTGTGTGATGGCCTTCAACGCCTTTGGTGATGCTTCGTTACTAAGCCTGGTCACTGCTCGGTTCCTGCCAGCTATCCTCAGGATGGGAATGGCCGCCCCCTGTGCAGAGGGCACATATAAATTTGTCATTCATTTTGTAATAATTAAACAAAAATCTGGACTCCATAAAATTATTATATTTTTGATCCTTATCCTATCCGTCTGTCCGTCACAATCAATAGATCAGCTGAGTTGCTAATTTTTAGTGAAAATGATTCACTGACATCCTGAGCAGATTCATGTTTAAAATCATCAAAGTCGTAAGTTTTATTTTTTGAGTGTTATAGCTGTAATTGTTATTGTTGTTGTGGTCGTTGTGCTTGTAACATTTTCTTCATTAGTGTGTATGTTTACCACCTGTCAAGAGATCTAAGTCGTGCGGCTTACATTCGACATTACGCCGACTCCGGCGCGAAGAATTGAAATTAAAAATACTGTTAACAAAAAAATAAATAAATTCATTGCGTTTTTTTCTGAATTTAAAATTGCCATAAGCGGAATATCGTTTTTTTTTTATTGTAGTAGAGTTTACTCTATTTCTTTTCTCGTTTATGCATGACCCAGCATTAGAAAGCCTATTTAGAGTATGATGAAATTTATCTTTACAAAAAGACAATAAGACATGTGTAATATTAATAGGCAAGGCGATTTCTTGTGACCGATATAAAAGCTGTGGTTAATAACCGATTTTGACCAAATATACCCCAAATATGCACCGTCTGGAACATTTTTTTTTAGTAATGCTCATTTAAAGTTGCTTCTAAGCCACACAGACTGTGTATGTTTGTTTATTACAAATATCAAAAGCCCTGTGTTAAATTGTGAATTAGCTAAACTTGATTTGCATACCTTTAGACTCCTTTAAAATTATTTATTAACAAACCCATTTATATATCGTTTGTGTGTTCAACAAATATTTCTAATGATATTTAATGAATTTTATTTAAAAAGTGTTAAATTATGAATTAGCTAAAATTGATTATCATACCATTAGGCTCTTATAAAATAATTTTTTAAATGAAAAAATAAAATTTACTAGAATATGCTAGTTATAATAAATACCTGTCAAAGAAAGCTATTAACTATAAATTTATATGGAAATAGAACTCAAAGATTCGGCTCATCCGAAATTAATACTCTTATTTGTTTTCTATATAAAATTAGTTGGACCTACGATACTTTCTCTGAACTGGATAGGGTATCGTCTAAACCGACAATTATTTTTTTTATATAAATCAATAATTTTTCAAAAATAAAACAATTTAAAAATTATTCGATTTATCCGATTAATCGTTTCAAATTGATCGCATTATTTGTTAACCGAAAACAAACATTTATAAATTGTTCGATCGAAAGTTTTTTTATATGATCGATTAATAGAACAATTATTAACCGGCTGACAACGCTACTAATATAGTGTAGAAATTATTTTGTAAATTATCTTTCAATCGAATAAGCTGATTTTTTTTTATTAAATTATAAAACAAGAAACAAATAACATAGAAATTCGTTATAACAACAAATATTGCAGTGCCTGAACATATTTAAAATATTTTTTTTAAGTCAACAAAGTCCTGTTTTCTTCTATCATAATAAATAAAATATACGAAAATTTTGTATTTTTATTATTTACTACTCTCATAAAGCTTATACTATATACTCGTACATCAAAATATTTATGTTGACTGACTCTCCTGTAATGTTAACAGATTTTATTTAATTTTACCTATTGACATTTTTTTCTTAAGAAAAATCTACTCAATTATAATACAAGTGTATTTTAACTAAATATCCTTGACAAGCATTACATTTTCAAGTTCTAGTTTCTAGTCATATAACCTATTCATACATACTCGAACATACTCGTAGTTCGTTAAATATTCATTGCACTTATATACTTACACAGTAAATTATCGAATGCAACGAACGAGGGAGTCATTTTCAGTGATGTTTCAGATTTTGTGAAAGATGATGTTGTTACTGTGAGCTGAACTGTGTGTGTAGGTGCGGTCGGTGGTGGTGTTTATGCTTGCAAGCGAATAAAACCTTCAACTAAGGTTACCTTGGTTTAAACAATTTGAAAAAAATGTTTTCATAATGAACTGAAATTTAAGATAATCATTTACTGTAGCAGTAACTTGCGTTTAAGAAAAATTTAAGAAAAATACAAATAAGAAGTTACGAGATTAAAGATGATGTTGAAAAAGAAATACTTTTTTTGAAGTAAAAAAAAAAAAATAGTGGACTTAAAAATATACTGTTGATAATGGAAAAAAAACAGTTGCACCAACTTGGAGAAGACAACTAATTTTTTTGAAAAAAAATCACTTAAGTTGATTAAAATTTTCACGTCTGTGCTGACTAGTGATTGCAAAATATCATTAAAATTAAATTAGCGATAATTCGATTTAAAAAAATTTAATTTTTGTGAGTTTATCGACAACACAGTGCAATAGCCATTCTGGGTGGGGGTGAGAAATTCCAGGTCTGGGTGAAAGTCATAGGCCAGTATAGTAAAACCTCCAAAGGGTTTGGCGTTCTCAGGCTAAACTTTTTTATGACCTTTTATTTTCATTCTTCAGCAAAATCGTAGCTGAAAATCAAGTTGGACTATCGAATGAAATCTTCAAAAAATTTATTTGGTTTATTCTTATTTTCTATATCTAATTAGTTGGACCCAATATATGGGGTCTCTTAACGCATTGTATAGGGTATCGTATAGTCAGTCTAGACCAACTATAATTTTCTTACTTGTTTACAACGATTTTTATAATTTACAAGATAATTAATACAAATTTTTGAATTCTCGTGATTTTTTGAAAGCAATTATTAAATATAATCAGCATAAATGTAAATATTTACATACAATTATATTTATTTTTCTTTGTTAAAAGAGAGTAAGAGAATAACCAAGATGGTTATACTCTTACTCTCATCAATAAACAATCACATTCACATGTACGAAAAATAACAAAAACAACAACATATCTATACAACAACCAGATATATATGTACAATGTACATGCTTTCTTGTATATAAACATTTTTCACTATTTCTTGTTTTTATACCCTCCACACCTCAGTGGCAGAGGGTATATATAGGTTTGTCATTCCGTTTGTAACGCATCGAAATAATTTCCTGAGACCCCAAAAAAATATATTTTCTTGATCCTTTTAACAAGGGAAGTTGATTTACCTATGACCGTCTGTCCGTCTGTCTGTGGAAATCACGATCACGCCGTCAATATCTAAGCTGGACCGTTCGTTTTTGTATAAAATCGTTTATTAACATCCCAAAGGAGTTGCTATTTAAAATTGTCAAAATCGGTCAAAGGGTTCATGAGCTATGAATGAAACTTTGAAAAAACTCTTGAAAAAATAAAATTTTTCAGTGTGTTTGTTGCTTCTCTTCAGATATGTTGTATATGTTGTAATTCTTCGTATTGTTGAAGTCATTACAGTTGTGTGTATATTAATACTGCACGTGTCACATTGGCCTAAGCAAGTTTTACCCCATATTTTTATACCCTATACCACTATGTGGTTTGGGTATAATGACTTTGTGCTGCTGTTTGTAACTACCAAAAATATTTGACCTAGACCCATCTTTAATTATACCGATCGAATCAGAATCACTATCTGATTCGATTTAACGATGTCCGTCCGTCCGTCCGTCCGTCCGTCCGTCTGTGTGTCCATGTAAAGCTTGTAATCAAACTGCAGGTCGCAAATATGAATGTATTTTGATGAAATTTGGTATATGAGCTTTTATCGGCCATAGAATGAACGCTATTGAAATTGGTGAGAATCGGTCCATGCTCAGAGCTAGCCCCCATACAAATGACCCCTATGAAATCGACTTAAATTGCCATAAGATCCAAATTATCATATAAATCTTAGTCAAATTGGGTTTGTATGTGTTTATTACATCCATTAATCAGTAGTCCAAAAATGATGCCTATGGGATAACTCTTAGTCATAGGCCCCATATAGAGCTGCTTCCCGATCTTCACTTAAATCTATCAAAAAACAAAAATATTGCACTGATTCTTCTCAAATTTTGTTTGTATATATTTTTGCAAAATACAAGAGACCTTACCAAACGTGGTCAGGATCGGTCCATTTTTGGGCCTAGTCCCCATATAGATATAGCATCCGATATGAACTTTTTCATATCTGCAGACAAAAAAATTTATAAAAATCCCACTCAAATTTGGTTTATGCTTATTTTCTATGTCCAGTTAGTTCGGCCTATGGGGTAGGGACTCTAAACGCATGGTATAGGGTATCCTATAGTCGGTCTAGACCGACTATAATTTTCTTACTTGTTTTATCTTTAAAATTAAATATTAAAAATTAAAAAGTAATAAAAATAAAAAATGGAAAATGGAAAATGGAAAATGAAAAATGGAAAATGGAAAATGGAAAATGGAAAATGAAAAATGGAAAATGAAATATGAAAAATGAAAAATGAAAAATAAAAAATGAAAAAAGAAAATTGAAAATTGAAAAATGGAAAATGAAAATTGAAAAATTAAAAGTGAAAAATGGAAAATGGAAATTGAAAAATGGAAAATGAAAAATGGAAAATGAAAAATGGAAAATGAAAAATTAATAATTGAAAATCGAAATTGGAAAATGAAAAATTAAAAATGGAAAATGAAAAATGAAAAATGAAAAATGAAAAATGAAAAATGAAAAATGAAAAATGAAAAATGAAAAATGAAAAATGAAAATGAAAAATGGAAAATGAAAATGGAAAATTAAAAATTAAAAATGGAAAATGAGAAATGGGAAATGGAACATGAAAAATGAAAATTGAAAAATGGAAAATGAAAAATGAAAAATGAAAAATGAAAAATGAAATATGAAAAATGAAAAATGAAAAATGGAAAATGGAAAATGGAAAATGGAAAATGAAAAATGAAAAATGGAATATGGAAAATGAAAAATGAAAAATGAAAAATTTAAATTGAAAAATGGAAAATGAAAAATGAAAAATGAAAAATGGAAAACGGAAAACGAAAAATTAAAAATGGAAAGTGGAAAATGGGAAATGGAAAATTAAAAATGAAAAATTAAAATTGAAAAATGGAAAATGAAATATTACAAATGGAAAATGGAAAATTTAAAATTCGAAAATGGGAAGTGAAAAATGGAAAATGAAAAATTAAAAATGAAAAATGGAAAATGAAAAATTTAAAATTAAAAATGACAAATGGAAAATGAAAAATGAAAAATGGAAAGTGGAATATGGAAAATGAAAAATGAAAAATGAAGAATGAAAAATGAAAAATGAAAAATGGAAAATGGAAAATGAAAAATGGAAAATGAAAAATGAAAAATTAAAAATGGAAAATGGAAATGAAAAATTAAAAATGAAAAATGAAAAATGAAAATTGAAAAATGAAAAAGAAAAATGGAAAATGAAAAATGAAAAATCGAAAATGGAAAATGAGAAATTAAAAATCAAAAACTAAAAATGAAAAACGAAAGATGAAAATTGAAAAGTGAAAAATGGATAATTATAAAAAAAAAATTGAAAATGAAAAATTTGGAGGGTATCAAAGATTCAGCCCAGCCGAATTTAACAGTCTTACTTGCTTCTTATATGAAATTGTATTGAAGTATTGTTACATTTTCGTACGTCATTCCTAGAGGCTCCAAATTCAATACCAGCAGGCTCGAAATAATTACAAACAATATTTTCTTAGTTTTACCTAGGTATATAGTTTATTTTGTGAATGAGCGTGATTTTATCAGACAGACGACTAGAAGGATATCGCTATATCTACTCGAATTATCATAAGGATCAAGAATGTATATTGGAAACTTTTGCAAAGTTCTGAATATGCCAATTTTGTTTTTAATAATTTCGCAAAAATTTTGTTACAAATTTATTACCATAAATGCAATTGAAAATAAAAGATAAATGGAAAAAAGCATGTTTTTTAGTGAGGATAAAACAATGGAAACATTTTAACTTCGTACCAGAGTTGATTAAAACAATAAAACTAGAAGATGGTATGAAAAAAAATGTATGAAATCTTAACCGTTATATAAATATTTATAGTTTCTGGTGTTTTCTTTCAACTGATTTTAATAATTTAATCTTACTAGCGTAAACCAGCACTCGAAATTCGAGTGCAAATTCTAGAAAGTTTTATTTTTTTATTAAATTTTTTTCTTTAAACGTTTTTTTCGTATATATATATATATATATAGGGCAATTCCATAAAAATGTCAAAATATTTTTTCATTCATATGAAGTAAGTTTAAAAATATATTAAAATACGTTCCAAGTTACATAATGTAATTCCTTACAAGCATTCTAAATAATAAAATAAATATAAAATTTATTTGTTTACTCAATTTTCTTTTAATACTGTTTAAGAAGCTTTAGTCATTCCGTCACAGTCATTCCGTCACGTCAAATGACAGTTAATAAATTCGATACTATTACAGGCCAGTTGCTCTAAATTATAATTTTATATTGCTTATATATCATATGTAAAATATGCATTAGTTTAAAATCTGACTTGCTTCTTAATTTACAAAAGTTCCCAGGTTTTAATACCAGGACATAATCATGGTAGCAAAAATGTCATTCCGTCACACAATGAGAAATTACTTAAAAATAAAAGAATAAAATAGTGTAAAAATTGTTTCTGAGTTTTTTTTAAATCTCTTAATCATTAGCAATCATTTGCAAACTGAAGAATGAATTTTCAATTCAAAACAGCTTTGTAGAATAGCCTTAACTTCAATTCTACAGCTCAAAATGTCATTCCGTCACATATGGAATTGCCCTATATGTAAGAATTGTACGAATATTTAAATAAAATTCGTCATAAAGGTAATCTAATCAATTCTAGCAATACACAATTCAACACAAGGCGTGTGATATACAATTATAATGAAATTCGATGAATTGTGACTTGGATAAAATGCATTAGCATACATTTAGGCTCATATAAATTATTTATTATAAATATTTTATTTTATTTAATTTCATATATTTTTAACACATATTATACATATATTTTATCATTCGGCACTTCTACTCCATATGAGCTATAACTAAACCAATTTTTTACACTTCTCCTTGCCCGCAGTTTGTTTTAAAAGGGAAAAAAATTTCCTTCACGTATTAATATGTACTAGTATAGCCTAGAACTCAAAATTCGAGTGCAAATTCTAGGAAATATTTTTTTTTTCATTCAATTTTAGTCTTCCAATGTTTTTTAAATCCACAAATATAAAAAATTTATGAATATTTAAATGAGCCTAAAGGTATGTTAATCAATTTAAGCAATTCACAATTCAACAAAGAGCGCCTGATATATTATTTAAATCATTCGCATTTACAGGGTTTAACGAATTATTATATTTAATAATATAATTTATTTTATTTAATTTAATGTATTTTTAAGACAGATTAAACATAAATTTTATCATTCTCAGCTTCTCCTCCATATAAACTATAACTATGCCAATTTTCACACTCCTTCGTGCCCACATATTGCTTAAAAATGGAACTAAAAATTTACCTTCACGTATTAATATATAGATATAATTAATTATTGTAAAATAATGGCAAAAAAGTTGTGCGAATAATTTTATTGAGTAAACTTTTACAAGTGCAAATGTATGTTATAATTTTTTCGAGTGCAGACCTTATTGCGGTTTATTAAGTAAATCCAAACTCCAAACCATATTTATGGTTTTCTGAATTTTCTATTTCCCACACGTTTTTGTGTTTATAATTTTGCTGGTTATAATGTTGTATCCTGTTTCTTTCTTCATTGCACATCTATCCACAATTTAATTATCACTATTTACGCGTTTTTATATTTACGAGTACTAATTGGTTGTTGTGGGTTTTGTGTCTGTTTTCAATACAGTTTATATCTGTGGTTGGTTTATATGTTTGGGGCAATTCAAGGTTTTCATGTTGTGTGCATTTTTTTGGTGTCTAGGTAAAGTCGAAGGTTAAATTAAGGAAAATTTTCAATTTAGGTAAACAAAATGATTGAAAAAAGTCATTTGCCAAATATGATGTGTGGTAAATTTATGTGTTTGCTCACTGGGTACTTTAAAGATTAAACTTTTTTATTAGAGCTATAACGTTTTCTTCACTACTAGCTCATTTTCTCGTAGATTGAGGGCGAAATAAAATATGAAAAAAGGGACAGCAGTATTACAGATGAATTGTTCATTAAATCTGTAACTAAACAGTGTATCAGTTTATTAATCCATCACACCTAAATTATTTGCTTTAGACGATTGTGCAATTTGATGGTGGCCCCAGAACCTGAACAGAAGTATAGATGGCGGCAATACTTTGAAAAATATTACTTTGGTGAATAGCGGCAACCTTATAAAACATGTTTTAAGTTTCAAGTTGTTGAGCAATTTTTTTGGAGCCATCAAAAGTAAACGATGTCAGTGAATTTGTTAACATCGAAAAAACTGGTCACCACTATGAATTCAATACTTCAATACTTCTTAGTCCAACCAAAGCTAGCCGAGCTAGATTCTACTCTGGGAAGTCTGCTCCTTCTTTTCTCGACTATAAAATATTGGATGGCCGAGTTTAAACGAGGCCGTACGAACTGCCAAGACAAACACCGTAGTGGTAATTGAGGTGGCCACGACAGAAACGGTTATGAAAATCCATAAAATGTTATTGGATGATCGTCGGCTTAGGGTGCGTGAGCTAGCTAAAATGATCGAATATTGACATGATAAAGCTGTCCGCAAGATGACTGCCGCGTTTAATAAAATAGATTAAAAACAGCGTCGTGAAAATGTTTCAACAGAGTGTTTGGCCATGTGTTCTCCAATGAGTTTCAGCTTAATACAGGGGTACCCTAAGCTTCTGTTTCTTTTCTCTCTATTTTTCTTAACTTTCTTAATGAGCTTCTTAGTCAAACCTTCGATCCGGTGTACTCTTTTCGAGATGACGGCAACATTTTCCATTAATTTTCGTTAAAAAAAAAAAAAAAGACTGACAATGAATGACACACTCAATCAAGACCTGTTAATAAACTCGGAGTGGAGTAAAGTTAATAGGGTTGATTGTAATGCGCAGAAGACTCAACGTTATCTGTATATATGGGTGGTATAGGTGTTGAGGAATCGGATATTCTTGATGTTCTGGGCATGAGAATTCAGTGCAATATGATGTCCATTGGAGCGGACATGTTTTTCAAACGTCGAAAGAAGCATTCAAGTGTCTTGGTTTTCTAAAACGGTGCAAAAATTACTTCACTCCTTCTGATCTCATTAAAATCTATACAACTTACATCCGATTGAAATTGGAATACAACTCCGATATATGGGCAGGAGCTTCAGTCTATTTTGAAGCTACTGGACCGTGTGCAAAGGAGGGCGTTGGAGTCTAGTGTCTAGTTGACTGGTTGACTGGTCATTATAGGAAATTCGTTTATCTGTCGAACTAGCAGTATGTGGAATAAATTCCCCACACAGGTCTCTACTCACATTTAAAATCTAATAAAATTTAAGTCAAATATCCATAAACACTACTCCTTTTTCCTCCTTCCCATAACCTGTTTTCCTGAGATCAACGCAATCTACAGCATCTGCGTGTTGGTTATTAAAAAATAAAATAAAGCCGTGGTTTTGCATGGGTTTGTAACCATGGAAGAGACGTAGATCCACCACTTCACACCTGCGATGCGCGTAGGATAATTTTTATTGATTATCGTCAAAAAGGAAAATCAACGGCGAGTATTACGCTAACTTATTTCGGAGTTTTAGTGATGAAATAAAGGATAAATGGTCGTATTTGGCGAAAAAGAAAGTATTGTTTCATCAAGCAAATCTACCAGTTCACACTTCCACTATTCGAATTCCTTCATCACGCACCTTATTCGCCCAATTTAGTTCCCTCGAATTATTTTCTATTTCCAAGCTCGACTTAATGGCCCGCTGGTAAAAATTTTGGCAACAATACAAAGGTGGAGTGGAGTCTGCGGTTAATGGCTCTTTTAAGGAGCTAAACAATTCTTACTATAAATACGGTATGGAAACTATTGAATGTTACCTAAATTTGTTGTGTTTTCTCAGCTCAGATTGTTCTGGGACCGCCTCGTAAAATAGAAAGAGAAAACTTACTGCCTTTTGACCATAATTTGGCCGACCACCTTTCATGGTTTTTTCAGTAGACAAAAATATTAATAAGATTATTTGGTAGACCATTTTATGAAAAAAACTCGAGTTTTTTACCAAGATATTTTACGAATATTATCTTTCTTTATATTTATATGGATTTCAAAAAATATATTTATAATATTAACTTGACTGATTCGTATCATAAAAAATCTTAATTTCATTCTTTTCTCATTTCAGTTGTCTAAATGGAACGAAGTGAAAGCCAACGAAGACGGCGGTATGTATTTTAACAAAAAGTTTATTTTGTTTTATTCAAATAATAAATAGAATTGTTTCGCAATATTTGCCATAATTAAAGAAATTTTTAATATTTCTAAATGTTCAATTCTGGCATTATTACAGCATTCTAATTAAGAACATGTAAATTAAAACAAATTTCTCATATTAAAATATTATCATCTGAAATTTAATGATCTTAAAAAACAAAACTAAATGAGAATTTAAGTGTGCGGCATTTCAAAAGTTATTTCAAATAAAGCTGCAGCATAAATGTACGAGTACTCGTGAAAAATTATGTTAAGTCCTTAGCAGTGTTTTACAACAACAACAACAACAACATCATCATCATCATTTTCGCTTACTGACTTACTGCTGACTTTATAGAACGTGTTCGTGAACATGCCGTTATTTCTTTTGTCAGTAAATGCCAGACGTATTGTTCATTATTTCTTTTTTTTTTTTGTTTTCATTTCCAGGTCAATCAATAAAAGGATAACAAACTATTCAAGTTTTTTTTTACTACTTGGATTTCTTAGTGCATAGTTTGAGTATGAGGAGATTTTCATTAAATATTTTCTGTGATGAACGTAGTATACTGTTGGCATGCATTTTTAACAGAGATGTCCAATGCACAAATTTATCCATAAACTTTTTTGTTATTTTTTTTTTAAATAAATTTTTTTTCACATAAAAGTTGTTTCACACAAAAACCATCTAGTTGTATAAAGATTTTTAATACATTTTTAAAAATTTTCCACCAGAAATTAAGCTGACTCATTCTTCGGATAAATGCCAAACTATCAGCTGTTAGAATAAATCAGCTGTTTTATGTTTTTAAAAAATTTATACATTAAATTTAAATAATTGTTTACATATTAATTAATAAATTCGTTTTAAAAATTAAATGAACAGAAAACTTTCAAAAAATAATTGAAAATGTATCTAAAACAAAATGTTTTCTTAATTGTATTGTACTTTCTAATCAGCCTCTTTTATGTGCTATGCGAAATAAAACATAGTTTTTGTTTCCATATTTCTCCCAACGTTTCGCTGGTTTTCTTCCGCATTCAAAATTTTAATTTTTCTCATTTAACAGTTGACGTATATTTCTTGGTTTAGAATATGGTTCCTCGCACTCCTGTACTTTTTGTTTATATGAGCGAGTTTTAATGGAACGAACTTAATATTTACGTTTCCATACGTTATCGAACCAGCCTAAGCTTATACAAACTTAGCTAAAAGAGTTTCCGTACTCGAAAATTCGGTAAATGAGACCGCTCATGAGAGTGTAAATGTGTTTCTCTTTTTACCCAAACTTAACCAAACTTTTTCTTCTTTTTCTTTATTTGTATAATATTAATTGGCTAGGCGATTTCTTGTGACCGATGTTTTGTTCTACCATTTTATCCCGATTTTGACCAAACGTATATTATTCGAATTTCTTTTTAACCGTTTTACAGATTTACAGATTTTTTAATTTTTTCCTTTATTTTGAGTAAATTGAATTTAAAGTTGCTACTAACACATACATAAAATTATACTATAGTATGTGTGTTTTATTTGTTTGTTAATGAGTTTGTTATCTTCATTCAGAATAATAAAAAACAATAAAAGTGTTGGTTTGTGAATTGGCTAAGTTGAAAAATAAAGCTGCCTAGAAATTGCACTCAAATTTTGAGCGCTGGAATCTGTTAGTTAAAATTAAACATGTAAGAGTATTAAATTTGGCTGTGCTGAATCATTGATATCATCCACCTGTGTTCTTAATACAATACTATAACCAAAATTGTCAACATTAAGAGACAATGATGTTTAAAGTTAATGAGATAATTAACAAGTAAGAGTGTTAAATTCGGCTGTGCCGAATCTTTGATACCCTCCACCTCGGTTTGAGTATTGATAATATACGTAAACAAAATATTGGAAAAACAATTTGTTAAACTTAATACCAAATTATTTAAAAAAATACTTTGGGTAGGTCTTTTTTATTATTTCGGATTTATTTCGGTGTTTGCTTTTTGGTCATCGTGGTTGCTGATCGGCACGAATTTAGGTTATATACCTATATGCATGCGTTTCTAATTGGAGATGGCTGTATAGTTTCTTTTAACTGGCCAAATCTTTCTTCATTGCGGCCATATAGGTCGGATAGAGTAACAAAATAATAACCAAAAAAGAAGCTCTGTCAACTTTTTTATTAAAATATTGCCATATTTTGAAAACATAGAGAACAAATTTATAATAATAAATTATCAAATTAGGGATGCCAAACGCAAAAAACTAAATATCCCAAACATTTTAAATAAAATAATTTGTTATCTATATTTTCTGAAAAACTTCATCCAAAAAATTTTTAAAAATAATATATAAATAACATTCTCATCAAATTGCGTTTATTTATGTAACTTTTATGTTTGCAATTCTTAAATATCATTTGAGGTTTTCTAAAATTCATTGAATTTAAATTAATGTTTTCTGTAGTGCGATTCTGTAAATTTCAACGATCCGACAATCGCAAAATATATCGACAGCTATTGTTGTTTGCACTAAGGATTAAGTGATTCACTAAGTACATACATCTTAACGACAGTCGACAAATCTATTTTTCTATTTATTTAAATTGTAAACGAGTGGCATCTCTGTCAAAATAAGCGAAAAAACAAAGAATTATAGAAAAAACAAATTACTTCGTGTTTGACAGGATGATTTAATGTTTATGTTTAATATCTTTATTTTTTTTTACTAATATTTCTGTTTATTTATTTGAAAATGAAATAATGAATTGAATATGCTATTTAATTTTTTTATTTATATAAAAAAGATTTTTTAATAAAAGCAAAATATTTTCACTATTTTATGATTTTTATTTATGTATGACGACATTTCAACCTAAAAATTAAAATTTTTATCGATTGAATAAACAACACAAAAATAGTTGTCGTTTATATAACAACAACAGCTGACTTTAACAATAGCGAATATCATTTAAAAATTTTACTGATAATTTTGCAATTTTTTAACGATACAACTATCGTTAAAAGAAGTTACTGAATCGCGGTACTGAAAAGCTATTAATTTCTGCTGAATGGCAATTTTTTTTTTTAAACGTAAACAGTTTTTAAATGTAATATGTTTAATATTTGGTGTTTTTTTTTTGGAATTTCAATTTGTGTTTAACGAATAAAATTTATATGTTAAAGATGCAATTGATGTTTTCTAAATTTAAAATTATTATTTCCGACGTTTTGATATGATTTTCTGAAATTCAATTAATATTTTCTAATTTATAATTGGAAATTTTAAATCCAGTTTTTTGAATTGATATTTTCTTAAATTTGAATGGAAAATTTAAAAAGTGCAATTTTGTATTTATGTGAATAATAATGCTTTAGTAATTATAAGCAATTTTTAAAAATTAGACGTAATCAGATATTTTGTAGTAAAGCAGAATAATAGTTCTATATAACTATGTAGAACTATTTTGAAAGCAAAAACTCATTGATGAACTCGGTAACCGTATTTTATAAAGACAACAAAAAGTTAATATGCCAAACTTATGTTCATATTTGTAAAAGAATAATGAAAAAACGTATGAAATAAAAGACCAGTCCGTGTATACTCTTAACATTGTTCTGTATGATATCTATTTGAAAATATTGACATTCATGCTAAAATTGAAATAACTATTGCAAAGCTAATCGAACAAAAATTGTGGCGCCATCTATTGTGGTATAGTCACCCTGAGCAAAATGAAGTGACACTCTGTTAATGCAAAAGAAATGTGTTTTCCCCACAACAAAATATTGCAGAATTTTATGTAAATAAAATAATATACCGATTTATTTCTAACATGCAGTTATTATGGATATACATATATAGAATATATGTATATTATTTGTAATATTTAATATGTGTATGTATGTATATGTAAATATTACACACAAAAAATACAACATCAAACGTTATTTTTGTGTTTTTCTCTTTAAATAAATTAATACATACATTTATTTTTTGCTACATTTACGTTATTTTTTTTTATTAACAACTAGGTATTTAAGCATTATTTGCTTTAGATGTTGGCGAATTTTTAATTCATTTATATTAACTCGTAGTGTCTGCTTGTCGAAAAAATTTTGGATCGATTTTAACCCCTTTGCCGTGACCCAATCGATCTGGAACTTTGCAGGCAGGCTCGTGGCAATGACAGAAATAATCTTACAAATGTTTTTAGTGATGCCAAAACAATGGAAACTTTTAAATTGTTCTACCAGAGTACATAAAAAATGTACAAAGGTTTAGTTTTTATTATATTATTACCACAACGACCACAAAAACAACAAGTCCATCTATGACAACAATACAACATTTAGAATAACAACAAGAACAATATAGAAACATCATGTTTTTCATTTTTTTTTTATTTTTCAGAGATTTCCCTGGACCTGTTCCACAGATTTTAATGATTTTTGAAACAGAAAACTTCCCATAGATTTGGTGAATCATTCTCACTAAAAATGATCACCGTAGCTGTCCTATTGAGGGCGTGATCGTGACAAGAACAACATAGAAAATTATATTTTTTCAAGACTTTTTCAGTTCTTCATTCAAATCTCGGGCCCTAATTCACCGATTTGGACGATTTTAAATAGAAAACTTCTCAGGATGTTAATGAATCATTTTTTATGCCAACGGGCACCCTAGCTACCCGATTGATGCCGTCATCGTGATTTCCACAGACGGACAGACGGACAGACGGACATCGATATATCAACTCCGGTTGTTATAAGGATCACAAATATATATATTTTATGGGGTCCAAAATTTTTTTTCTAATTATTACAAGTGGAATGATAAACTTATATATACCCTCTGCACACTGGAGTGGGGGGTATAACAAAAAATTTATGCAGTTTCGCATTATTAAATACAATGAGCATAATTGTAAACACATTCAAATATATTTTTGTTTGTTTATTTTTTAGCGATATATACCCATTTTTTTTGCTTGTTTATGCTTTTTTGTACATAGGAAAAACGCTATTGAAATTGGTGAAATCGATGCATGTTCAGACTTAACCTCCATACAAATAACGCCTATCAGACTTTAATATCAACTAGCAGAGCCGAGCCTAGAAATTCGAGTGCAAATTGTAGGAAAATTTATTTTTTCATTGAATTATAAATATTTGTTGGACACACAGAAGATAACTAACTAGGTTTTTTAATATACAATATTATAAGATTTTAAAGGTATGTTAATCAATTTTAGCCAATCCACAATTCAACACACATTTAATAAAGACACACACAGCAGTGCTTAGTTTTTTATTTGCAATATGTGTCTTATGTATGTGTTAGTAGCAATTTTAAATGCATTTCACTCCAAAAAATGTTCTAGACGGTGCAAATCTCTAAATATGGTGGTTAGCTAAAAAGAAATACCTTTAAAATGGGGTATTTTTTGTGAAAATCGGTTGGTAATTGAGGGTTTAAAATCGGTCACAAGAAATTTCCTTGGCTATTTATATTATTGCTTATCTATTGCCCAATATAAATGTTTTATTTTTATATTTCCAATATTATATTGGGTATTCTGAATTTCTATTTGATATTGTTTAGAACTGGAACTATAATTTTTTCATAAGAGTTTTATATTAACACATCCAAAGAAGTTCTTCCTTTGGCAGCAATGAAAATGTGGTTCTTTTAGAATGACTTCAATTTTATTTTGCTGGGTATACTCTAGGAAAGCCTACTTATTTGTTTAAAACAGTAAAATATAAGGTGGCAGAATGTAAATGAGCCCTACAAACTCTCAATACGAACATCGCCTGTGAAGAATATCCACGAAATAGCATTGGATAACATAAAAGGCATTTAAAAAATGCTTTACTTTGCATATTGACTAATAGTTTGGACATGAGAAAACTGTGTGCAAAATAGGTGCCGCATTGGTTACAATTAAACCGAGTTTTTACATCGATTCATAGCAATGGATTAAACATGGGTCCATCATTTGATATCTGAGATAAAGAAATAGTAAAAACAAGGAACTGAAAGGGAAGAAACTAGTCCAAAGACTACGCGGGTTAATTTTCATTGATTATCTTTAAAAACAAAACTTCGACGAGAATTAAGTGAACTTATTGCCAGTATTTGAGAAAAGTATAGAAAAAGGCCACATTTGGCCAAAAGAGAAAATGTTGTTTCATCAAAACAATTCATCTGTTATTGCAATGGCAAAAAGTAATGAAAAAAGTTCGAAATATTATTATTTTCTCTTAACAAACCTGAAAATAGGTCGGTGTTACAAGATTTGCAAACAATGAAGAGGAAATGGCTATTTTGAGGATATCGTAGCTATTGAATATCGCTAGGAATTGTGTATAGAGCAAAATGGAGGCTATATAAAAATGTTTTGCTTAAATTCTGTTTACTCTATTCCACTCTATATATTGAGTATGTGCTGCTGTTTGTAACTACAAAAAATATCTGACCATGAACGACCTTGTATTATACCAATTTAGCGATGTCCCTCCATCTGTACGTCCATCTTTCAATCCGATCAGATCTTGGTCTAATTTGGTTTATGTGTGTTTTTAGACATCCATTAATTAGTACTTAAAAAAATAAACCAAAGCTGCTCCCGATATTCACCTAAATCTATCAAAAAACAAATATTTAACATATATTTTTCTTTCATGAGTACTTTACTAGATGCAAAAATTATCGTAAAGACTCAGAAGACGCAAGCAATATACTTTTCTGTTAGACGTAAACCACAATATCCATTTCGTTTTAACAACAACAATATAACTTGGGATAATAACGCCAAATATTTGGGCGTTATTCTCGACCACAAATTAATGTACAAAGATCATATCCCATACTTCATAGATGAGACAAACAACCTTACGTATCCTCTTATTGATAGAAATTCAAAACTGAATATTAATATTAATTTTTAAAGCAATTTTCGACGCATTTATGTTCTACGCGTCCACAGCAGGAATGAACGTCCATAGCTCAAAATGAACTATTCAAGATGATAAAAAACTTGATATGGCACTTTTCCATATAACGTCTATATGCACTCGCAAATATTGAACTCATAAAGGTTAAAGTTAATATATCGACTTAAAATTTACATACAAAATGTCTTACTTCAGACTACAGTCATATCAATGAGTTAATCTCAGCATATATTTAGCCTTCTTTTTTATCTTATACCAAAAAATTTTTTCAAAAAAGTTTGTTTTTCGTATTTTTCCTCCCATGTTAAATATAGTATTAATTTCGGTGCAATAGATACAATAAAGTAGAAAAGGATCGTACTTAATCTTAAACTATTTAGTAACTAAGTTATCTTTAAGAATTCCATGTAATATAAGTAAAAAAAAATTTAATATTCAATGTTTTTAAAATGGAATAAAAAGTATAAAATTTTTCATTGCCATAAACAGATTTCGAAACCAATATAGATGGTCCTAATAATGTTTGATTGTGAATTTTTAATTGATGGAAATACTAGTGAGATTTAAAACCAAAAACGTTGGCCGCATACATTGAGTAATTGATGCATGAGTAGTTCACCTAAGTCACAAAAAGTTTGATTGTACTGCCCTATTCTTTGATTTAAACTTATTTCAACTAAAAAGTAGATTAAAATTTAACCGTAGTTAGAATTTTGTTGCATGCTTTGTGTTTCGATCCCAACTATTTTATTGATGAATTTTAGTCATTTATGCTTTGAAAGTCTTAAGTTCGACTATTATTATTAAATCACTTAACTACAATTTTATTGGAGTGCAAATTATATGAACTGTTTTCTTAACACAACTATTCTTTACTATTATTTTGCGCCCAACGTTTTTAGTTTTAAATCTTACTAGTATTTCCATCAATTAAAAATTCACAATCAGACATTATCAGAACAATCTACATCAGTGGTGGCCATCGAGAGAATTGAGTTAGTAATAGTGTTTATGAGCATGTGTTAGTTGTACTACACTGATCAAAATCCATGGACGTAACAAAATGCCGATATTAAATGGGTTTGTGTAGATTTTGTATGAATGTTTATATGAATGCATAAAAGGGAAAATAGTTGAGTTAACGAAGAATATGGTAAAATTTTAAATATAGTTTTTTGTTTTAAAATTTTAAATCTTACATTCTGAAAATGCAAAACAAAATCTGAAGAACATTTAATCTCTTTTATCCATAAGTTTGAAGTTTATAAAATCAAATAAGTAATAATAAGTAATTCATTTCTTTAAAAACAAAAAAAAAAAAAAAAAAAAACACAAAATAGCAAAACTTAAGAAGATAAGAAATTTCAAAGTTACCAAAAACTAAAAAACTTACCAGCCTGCAGTAACTGGATATTTTTTAAAATCAAAAAAAAAAAAAAAAAAATGCATAAAAGACACCTATAATGTTGTCAAATGGAGGCGAAGTATGTAATTTATAGAAAATGTTTAATTTATAGTTTATCAAGTCTTCGATATTTTCTCAATATATTTGGTTTCTTTTAAACAAAGTGTATCTATTAAAAAAATATATATGAATTTCAAACGGCAATGCGACATAGACCTGCTTTGTTCAAAAGCTTTCAAAAGACTGAATGAAATTGTTGTTTACTTTTACTCTTTGGTGAGTATTTTTGTTTTCGTTCGGCTGTATACATATAAGAAGCCGAGCACCAGCGTGTTTGGCACGGCCTTCACTGATCTACATATATTGGTTTCGTAATATGTTTATGGCAATGAAAAATTATTTTTTACCTTTTGAATATTAAACAATTTTTTTTTCTTAGTAATTATTTTATGATTTTTAGTTTTGTGTGTGTAAATTAAAAATTCACAATCAAACAATATCAGGACCATCTATCTATATTGGTTTCGAAATCTGTTTATGAAAAATTATTTTATACTTTTTAGTCCGTTTTGAAATCGTTGAATATTCAAAATTTTTTAACTTAGTAATTATTTCCTCATTTTAAAGATTGTAGTAAGTGTGGTGAGTTTGAGTGTGGTTAGTTTGAATGTGTTGAGTTTGGGTGTGGTGAGTTTGAGTGTGGTGAGTTTGAGTGTGGTGAGTTGGAGTGTGGTGGTTTGAGTACGTTGAGTTTTAGTGTGATGAGTTTGAGTGTGGTGAGTTTGAGTGTGGTGAGTTTGAGTATGATGAATCTGAGGGTGGTGAATTTGAGTGTGGTGGGGTTAAGTGTGATGGGTTTGAGTGTGTTGAGTAACATCATACCACATATGACAGGAATGCAGGAAACGACTATTAACACCTTTATACAAAATTTAATTAATATTGCTGTAAAATTAGCCGAGATAAAGCATGCCTAAAGTTGGAGTTGTACGGGCGGGGCCACGCCAACCACATTTAGGAAAATGTTGTAAACGAATGTATGTATCAATATACCAAAATTCGTTAACATTGCTAATACAATTGCCGATATAAACAGTATTTCATTATTTGTGGACAGTGCCACGCCCACACAGAAATTATTTTGATATAACATTGCATTGTCATCCAGTTCTGATCTATGTTGAAAATTTCAAGCCTCTAGCTTATCGGAAAATTACTTTAAAATCAATTCCAAGATTCCTAAGGAACATACAAATACACACACAAAACAGGCAAGAAAGCGACCTAATAAAAACGTTTTAATAAAGAATTAAATTGAGCAATTATTTTCTCAAATATATATAAATTTTGGTAAAAATTTGTGACTTACTACACATGGCCCTGATCGGTCCATTTTTCGATCTAGTCGCCATGTAAAAGTAGCATCCGATAAAAAGTTTTTAATTTTTGAGGGCAATAAATTAATAAACCAAGTCAAGGCTTAATTGTATGCTTATTTTATATATCTAATTTATTTGGCATAATACCCTTTCCTGAATATTAGGTCGCCACCACATTCGTACCTTTTCAAGATATATCTCGCTAAAATTTAGTTGGTGGTACACCACTGTTATCGAATAAAAAAAAGGCTTTAGTCACGACCTATACCACTATTTCTAGTATTGGTATAGTTCAACTAAGTATTTGTGCTTTAGTTTTAATAAATAGTGTTAAAAGTTCATTGCACGACCACAATAACACGTAGTACTCGTAGGTACACAATCAAATAAACACGTAAACATTTTTAAAATATAATTCTTTAAAAAAAATGTTAAACCTTATTATTTAAGTTTTTTATTTAGTTAACAACCTGTCACCTTCTTCAATATTATGAACGGGTTTTCTTTATATTAAAATCTTTTTGTTAGTTCTGCTATTGAATATTAATCTCGAAAGTGTCAATGTCATCTTCAAACGCCAAAAAGTGACACAATTTTATGTTTTATATTTGCTGTTGTTGTTTATAACTATCAGCAACACTATTATCATCGTCATCATTGTTATGATGATTACTTTCATGCTTAACGTGATCGACTACTTTTGAAAAACTTTGTAGAGACCAAAACAGGTACAAGTGAATCAAAAAATGTTCAGACAAGTTTATAAACACTTTCAGGTTAACAGCAATAAATAATGATAACATTATGTTGAAAATTATTAAATAATAAATTGTCCTGGACTTTATGGACTCAGGAATCTAACTAGTCTGGAAGTTGGTGAAAATACAATTACAAAAACCACTAAAAATAAACAAACAGACAAAGAGACTTAAATAAAATCTTATAAAAAGGATAAAAAGTAGATCCTTTAAAGAAATCATGGGGCATTTGATATCGAGTAAAATCAATCAGAATTCCAAATTTTGGTTTATTATTTAATGAAGGCGGACAAACATCAGATGACGTTTCACTTTTACTCTTAACTGGGGCCATAATTCATTCACTGCGACAGAGTAAAATTGGTATTACTATATTATATTAGATAATAAACATGTAATTTCGATCGAAAAGTCTTATTAGAAGAAAGCAAAATTTATATTTAAAATTTCCATATACACTTGTGGTCATACAATTAAGTCATTTATACAACAGTACTTGTCTTTTTAGTAATAGTTAATTAATTTAAAAAACTTAAAAAAGTATTCATGGTAAAAACATTCTTTTTTGACAAGACAAATGAAAAAAAATTGTTAAAGTTTGTTTAAATTGCTTTATTTTTAATTCAAACTATTTTGAAACTTTAGGTATTTTGTTGGGTACCCTTTTTGGGTTGTTTGGCATGTTTTTAGCTAAATTGTAACACTGCTGGGAGTAATATTATTACATTCTGCCTGAATAACATCCCAGAGTTCATTTTTGTTCATTTGTAGGCTTTCTGACCACAACAGCCCGTTTTACGATCCCCATAGATTTTCTATGGCGTTTAAATCGTTACCTTGAACACACAAGAACCTTTATTTTGTTTTCATCAAACCAAGTCTTAATGACATCAACATTGACTAGGTTATTCTGCGGGAATATAATTTTCAGTCAGACCCCTTCTTACAGTCCTTGCTGATATTCTAATGCTATGTTCCGTCTCCATGCACGATCTAATCTGAGTAGATGTAAGGAATGGGTCAATTTTACTCAACCTGGCCATAAGCCTATCTTTCACTTGTGTCGTTTTTCACTGTGTATGTCTTTGCAAATTATCAAGAGCTTTACATTTTTGAAAATGGTCACTACTTCGGTAATTGAACTAATATTTTGAAGCTATTCCAAATCATCTCAAATTCAGATCTTATTTTTAACCATAATTTTATAGCATGTTCGGACGGCAAAATGAACCACTTGATTCGCTCTCTGAATCACGATTGCGAACCTTGGTGTTCAGACGGGTGTTCTTGTTTCATTATGACGTTTATATTTTTTGTGCAAATATTAGAAGACATCCCACTACACTTTACGTTTCACTATTTCATTTTTTCCATTTTTATTTGAATATATATACATATGTAGACATATACTTTCTATTCATTAAATGTTTCTATATATTTTATTGCACACATAAATTTATTATTTTTTCTTTATTTATATATTTTTGACAGCTAGTTCAGATAAACTAGCGATAATTTTTTGTTAAAATTGGAGATGACAGTACATTTTTCGTGGTTCGTAACTAGATTCAAAATGAACCAAGTTGGTTCGCTCTAAAAATGTTGTTTAGCGAATCATGTAGGTTCAATCATGATTGGGGCGCGAACCTCGAATCTTGCTGTCCGTCTGAACATAGTATTAACTTCGGCGTTGTGTTACGAAATGACTGTTTGTTTACAAAATTATACATTGAAATGAAAATTTTTTTTATATTTTCACAGAATCATAACGGTACTGCATATTAGAGAAAATTTGAATGAATCAACAAATAACGTACCGTTATTTTTCACTCAGAAAAATATATTGCATGAGTGCATTTTATTGTATGTCCACAAGTATTATTATGTATTATCAAAAGTAAACTTTAAATTCAGGGACCGTAACTAACAGTTACGGAGACCTATACTGTCATATACCAATAGATTCGTATTCAAATGCCCTTTCAAAATCTATGGTAATCTAACAACGATCCCAACTCCACAGTTAAGAGTTATTTTTCAACGTAAAAATAAAAGATCGGATGAAACTTTTAAAAAGAGAGTTTATTTCGCTGTCATATAATAAAACACTTTTGGGAGGGTTTTATTTTTTCCGTCTAAAATAAAAATTTTGGAGCGTATGATGAATATGCATTTTTGTGTTTAATAATTATCATACGGTCCATAGTTGTTATTATACTTTGTTCTATTAAGAGCTGTACGCAGCTTGTTAAGGAATCTTAACAGAAAATTTTCATATATTTCTTAAAGAAAAAAATCACAAACGTACCTTTCAGTGCAACGCTAGAAATCAGCTGTTTTCTGTCAATTATTAAGAATTGTGAAATGGAAAACAAATCAATTCTTCGGTTCTGCTTTATTTGGCCTGCTAAACGCTTTTTAAGCTCAGTATCAAAATTACCCATCCGCTTCTTGTTTTTTTTTGCCGAATTTTGTTAGTTTTTTCCATGTTTGCAACTGAAAAATTACTTTTATTTTTTTTTAGCATATTACATTTTGTTTATGCTTACCTCTCCTGTCAAAATTCCTTTCAGAAAGAACGAAAAATTTGATATTCCTGCTCAAAGCCTGGGTTGCCTAACTTAATTTACGTCAAAAAAAAGTAGTAAAAACAATACTACTTTTTTAAAAAGCTGCGGACTATCAACAGAAATTTTTTGACAGAAAAATTCCTTAAGCATTTCTGAAGCGTTTTTTTATATGAAGTTTTCGATTCCTTAGCAAGCTGCGTACAGGCCTTTACTAAGGAAAAATATACACACCCCTGTTCTTGAAACCACTATCACAAAAAAAAACTCGTAAATGAAAAAATTCTTAAATCTACGAGTTTTTTACTGTTCTCTAATTTCAATAAGAATATTTTTTCTCGTTTTAATTCACATAGAAAAGGCTTTGTGAAATCAAAGCAAATGCCCTTTTTTTCTACTAAGCAGGTCTTAAGAGATAAAAAAACTAATTGATATTTAAACTCTAACATGTTTTTTATTGAACCTTGTCATTATTTTAAAAAATTGGACATTAATTATATGAAAAAAACGATTTTAAAAACGTCTACATTTTGCGCTGATTAAAAAAAAAAAAAACGCGTAATAAGTGGTCGATGTTAATTAAACACACTTTTTGCGATGATACTGTACTATAACTATAATAAAAAATTTTTATTTACACAATCTATCTTCCATTATAATTTTTTCAATTATAACATAGATTCTTTATGTACTAATTATTGCAAATAAAGGAATTAAAAAAAATTTTTTTCATCAAATCACATATTTTTATTTTTTTGCATATGTTCGAAACAGTAGTGATGCCAGTCAAATCCAATTTATTTAAATATCGAAATTTTTTTGGTGATGCCTAGCTTTTTAAAAATAGAAAAGTCATTTTTAATTGAATGAAATTGAAGAACAAAAACAATTAAATGAACAAATAAGTTGTTATTTTAAAAGAAAATATTTTTCTTTATACTTTTTCTATAAACTTAAGAAACAACATGCACAAAATAGTTAAAAGTTTTTTGTGAAACTGAATAAAGATCCATATGGCACCTCGGTTTCTAGATAACATATGTTCTTAACTCAAACATATGTTTCCATTAAATAAATAAAAAAAGTGGTTTCAAGAAACCCAAAATTTCAATTTCATGTGGTTTTAAATTCACTCTTATTCAAATAACAACGTTTCAAGAACAGGGCTGATAATCTATAATATTAATAGGCTGATGTTTTGTTCTACCGTTTTATCCCGATTTTGACCAAACGTATATTATTTTAAAGGTATTTATTTTTAGCCATTTTGCAGATTTACAGATTTTTAAATTTTTTCCTTTATTTCGCGTAAATTGCATTTAAAATTGCTATTAACACACACATAAAATTATACAATGCTATGTGTGTGTTTTTTAAATTTGTTAATGTGTTTATAATAAAAATGAGTTTTTTTTTTTTTTTGTTGATTTGTGAATTAGCTATAATTGATTAGCATACTTTTAGGATCTTTATTTAATGAAAAAATAAAATTTCCTTGAATTTGCGCTCGAATTTCGAGGGCTGGAATCTGCTAGTAAATATAACAGGTCATCAAAAAAGTTTGAGAATGCCAAACCCTTTGGAGGTTTAACTATACTGGCCTATTACTTTCATCCTGGCGTGGAAATTCTCAGACTCAAGACAATGATCCCGAAAATGTTCCAAAGTGCTATTAGTTCAATTACTAAATTCGTTTGCTACTTTAATTAGTGAATTATGAACGAGGTGATATATAATGTCAAGATATTGTACAATGCGTTGCATAACTATAATTACATTTGATTTTTGATATTTTTGCAAAATTACAAAAAAGTTTTTAAACTCATAACTGTTTTTAAGAGATTTTCTAAATTGCCTAAAATTGATTAGCATACATTTAGGCTCTTATAAAGTTATTTACTAACAATCCCATTTATATTTCTCCTGTGTGTTGATCAAATATTTAAACCGAAATTTAATGAATGTTATTTAAATATTCATAATTTTTAATTGTGTCAAAGACGGTGGATTCTGGTACCTAAAAGGGTGTAGAAACTTTAAATGCGTTTTTTTCTCAAAACTTAATTTTCACACACTAGGTCCCTTTTCTCGGACCTATATAGATTAAAAAAACCATTGAAAGTAAAAAATTGAATAAAAAAATTTAATTTCCTAGAATTTGCACTCCAATTTCGAGTGCTGGGCTCTGCTAGTAACTATAATTACATATAACGGTAAACTAATAAATAGAAATAAAAGATTTGTTTCTGGTATGAAGTTTTAGTCAATTTGCAATAAAATGACGCGTGATTTTGAAAAAGTGTACATATTAGCCTATTTAAAAAGTGTGTTAAGTTTTCGGGAAATTGCAAGAAAAATAAACTGATTACATGTGATTGTCACAAATTTTGCAAATAATGGTTTGAGGTGAAAAGAAAACTAGCATAAAGAAAACAAGTAAGAAAATTGTAGTCGGTCTAGACCAACTATACGATACCCTATACCATGCGTTTACCCTATCTCTCAAGACCAACTAACTGGATATAGAAAATAAGCATAAACCAAATTTGAGTGGGATTTTTATTAATATTTTCGGCTGCAGATATGAAAAAGTTCATATCGGATGCTATATCTAGGGACTAAGCCCAAAAATGGACCGATCCTGACCATTTTTGGTAAAGTCTCTTGTATTTTGCAAAAATATATACAAACAAAATTTGAGAAGAATCAGTGCAATATTTTTGTTTTTTGATAAATTTAAGTGAAGATCGGGAAGCAGCTCTATATGGGGCCTATGACTAAGAGTTGTCCAATAGGGATCATTTTTGGACTACTGATTAATGGATGTAATATATACATACAAACCTAATTTGACTAAGATTTGTATGATAATTTGGATCTTATGGCAATATATGTTGATTTCATAGGGGTCATTTGTATGGGGGCTAGGTCTGAACATAACCCGATTCTCACCAATTTCAATTGCGTTCATCCCATGGCTGATGAAAGATTTAATACCAAATTTCATCAAAATATATTCTTATTTGCGACCTGCAGTTTGATTACAAACTTTACATGGACACACAGACGGACGGACGGACGGACGGATGGACGGATATCGTTAAATCGAATCAGATAGTGATTCTGATTCGATCGGTATAATTAAAGATGGATGTAGGTCAAATATTTTTGGTTGTTACAAACAGCAGCACAAAGTCATTATACCCAAACCACATAGTGGTATAGGGTTTAAAAAATATCTGATCGAAAATGAAAAATCTCAATCAGATATTCGTAACCATATTAAGTATAAGTAGGCCATTAAAGGATTCCCAGAAAATTAGTTACCAAAAGCTATTGTCCATGGCAAGTTTATTAACCCGGCCAAAATTGATCGACTTGAATTCGCTAAAAGGAATTTGCAAACCAACTGGAGAAAGAAAAGTCAATTATCGATATTTAAACGTAAATTTCTTTTATAGAAGATGTTTTCTGATGAGAAAAAGTCCAACCTTAATAATCCAGATGGTTTTAACAGCTATTGGAGAGACCTACGAAAGGAATCACGTTATTTAAAAAAAAATGGTTTGGGCCACTTTTTGTTTCGAGAGTTTGGTTGATTTGGCATTTACAAGCACCAGAATTATTTTCAGTATTTAACATTATTAGAAGAGAAACTGTTGCCATTTATTAAAAATAGGAACAAGAATTAAATTTCCAACAAGACAATGCATCAGTACATTTAGGTCGTTCGACGATGGAATGGCTATCTGCAATAAATATAACATACTTGAATGGCCCGTATGTTTTTTGGATCAAAATCCAATTGAGAATATGTGAGGAGTATTAACCCGTCAAGTTTATGCAGAAAATCATCAATATGAAAGCGTTTTTCACCTTAACGAAGCAGTTATTGATGCATGGAGATCTGTCACGGAACAACTGCGAATAAATCTGGTAGACAGTATGTCTGCCCACGCCTCGAAATTCGAGTGCAAATTCTAGGAAATTTTATTTTTTCATTCATAGATAATTGTATAAGAACATAAAGTTATGCTAATCAATTTTAACCAATTCACAATTCAATGCAAATTTAATAAGCACACACTTAGCATTGTATAGTTTTTTATTTGAAGCTTAAATACATGTTTTATGTATGTGTTAGTAGCAATTTTAAATGAATTTTAATCAAACAAAATGTACCAGACGGTGCACATCTGCAAATATGATGAAAATTTGCAAAGAATTATCTTTAAAACGGTATATTTTTTTTATCAAAATCGGTTGGTAATTGAAGGTAATTTGTCATTCTTTTCTTAATACTAAAAAAAATTAATATTCTCTGGGAAAATTTATTTATTTTCCATTGGTTTTACATAAATTCCGGTTAAAATCTTCTACTTTTTTTTAAATTACAGCATTTAGTAAAATATATTTATAGTTTGCAGTGCATCGTAAAAAATTAATTTAAAATTAATTTCCATAAAATTTTTTGACATTATTAATCGTCTTGACTATTGTTCGTGTTATGCAAACAGGAGTATAGTTTATGAAATACTGAAATTGAACAACTAAATTCCTTACAAAAATATTAAATGCAGAATTCGCATTATTCATTAATCAAAATGTAATTTAATTATTCCTATAAAATTAATCAATTAGGAAAAAAACAGTCTACCAATCAAATTGAAAAGAAATGAAGAATAAATACACAAATATTAAAAAAAATAAAAAAAGTATCATACTTATGTTCTCAAATCAAAACAGATGGTCACGTTTTCCGTACTATTTGTACTTCGCCTTACCCACCCTTGAATCCAAGACTCCTACAATTTCAATAATATTGAATTATTTTTTCAAACATCACCACATATATGCGTAGTTTTTTTTTTTTACTAAATACATGCATGCAAAAAAACAACAATTGACCCAGATTTATGATAAAAAATTACTCATGATACCCAATACAAATACAGTAATAAGAATATACAACCCAGCGAATAAAATGTCTAAATACTTGGCAATACTCATAAATTTTAAAATCTATTGGCTCTTATACAGAAGTATGTTATGTTTTGAATATGATAAGAATATATTCTTGGTTTGTCAGTTAAAGTTAGTTTGATTTAACTTTAAGTTTTAAAATCTCTAGTAAAATAGTTTAAGGTTATACGTAAGACCGGTCTTTTGGGATGGAAACTTAGCTAAGACAAGCTCAAAATTTTAAATGCTTTACTAAAATAATTTGAAAGTTATTAGTGTCTAGAAACGTGAGTTAACGAAACTAACTGCCGTACTATAAGGAGTGATTTTTGACAACATTAATTAATCAATTTTTTCGTATAGATGTGGTATTAAAAAGCACAAAAAAAAAATTTAAAAAAATCTAGTATCCTTCTGAAATAAGATATGTCCTGGGATTTTATGTCCCACTGGGTTTTTTAAATCTCATAAATTGGGACTAAATATCCCATCGGTAGTTTTTCTATGAGAATAATAAAGTACAGGTTTTGTTAAATTTTTTTATTACATTTTCATTTTACAATAATTTTTATTTTGCAAGGCTTCGGGACAGTTAACAACAGCTCTAGAACCAGTTGGCAGGTACTTCCTATTTTGAATACATGTTCATATGCAAGCAAATGGTAAAGTTTTCATCAGTTTATATGATGTGAAGAAACGGTCAAACACCAAAACTGTTTGGATTGCGAATAGTATTGCTCAATTTAGTAACGACTTTTTCCCCTAAAGTGCCAAATGAAGCAGGGCATTCATCCTTACCGTTTGATAACGATTTCACACCATAGCCTTCTTTATACATTCATTTCCCATTGACTCATTTTTGGACCAGTATTCAGAAATCTCGGGAAGTTTGTTATAGCCCATTATAACAGAAATACCTAACAAAATTTTAATTTCTGATGCATCAGTTCGTGGTGTATTTCGGCCTTCTTTTTCTTCCAAAAGACTCTATCGTTCATTGATGCACTACGCAATAAAAATGAACAGAGATACTGGAAACAAACATTAAAAAATTGGCAGCTCAATTGAATTTCTTGAAATTGGTGCTACTATAACGGACTCAATATCTTCACTGATAGAAAATCGAGAACAAAATAAGTCCGATGTTTGTCCCAATACTACTTGAAAATTGAAATTAACATCGGACACTATTGGAATTTACATCATTGTCTAAAAGTTCATCAAGCTCGTCCAAAGATTCATCTGTTTTTTCGTCGAAAGCAGGATAATATTCTGAATCAGAAGCACTAAAGTCTCCAAGATCAGAGTCACTAGAATTTATTATCGCGGCGATTTCGTCTTCCTTCAATCTACCATCAGATTTGTTTTTATTCAATCTGTAAACATACAAATTACCTTAGTAATGTATACCAATGGGGCAATAGATCCCATTTATGGGGATCAAACAAAACCAGTGGGATCTATTATCCCAAATGAAAAAAACCCACAAAATAAAATAGTTACAGCTTATGATAGTTTAACAACTTGATTGTAATACAAAACACTTATATTATTTCCAAATATTAACTCAAAATGGAAAAACTACTATTCACACCGAAAAATTTAAAGACACATCCGCATCCAACAGAGATTACCGCCAAATGATTGTAATAAGAAAACAATATACTCACTGAACACGCTCAAAATAGCTCATTATGAGCAGAAAATACTTAAAGCTACCAATGGGACTTTGTCTTATTTAAATAGAGCGAGTATTGTAATTTTGGCGATTTTTTAAATTTAGCTTGGGACGCTGGTCCCTATGGTAGTGAAAGTGAAGATCGGGAATCATATACGAGCTACGACGAAAAATAGTCCTGTTTATGGTTGTTATATATACACCCAAACCCAATTTGATCAAGATCTATGTGACACTTTGGATATTATGGCCATTTAAGTTGATCTCATAGGGGTCATTTGTATGTGGACTAGGTCTGAACATGAATCGAGTTTCAGCAATTTCAACATCGTTCATCCTATAGCAGATATAAGCTTATACACTAAATTTCATCAACATATATTCATATTTCGACCTGTAGTTGGATTACAAAGTTTGCGTGGACACACAAACGGACTGACGGACGGACAGACGAACATCGCTAAATTGACTCAGAAAGTGATTTTGAAAAAGTTCAAAAAATGGACCGATCATGACCGTATTTAATAAAGTTATTTATATAAAGCATATTGGAAGAAAATCTATGCATATTAAAATTTAGATGCATCAAAAAAACCAGCTTTTTTCTTAGGACCAGCCACGCGGACCGGGCCCAGCAGTAATTTATAAAAAAAAAAAATATATATAAAACTGATATTGGGAAATTGACAATTGAGTCGTTTATTTCAAAAACCAGTCAAGCAACAAATTATTGATTTTGAGTAAATTAAAGAAAACTTCCTAGAAAGTTAAAATTTATTTTTAAAAAATTTATAATATATATACTAGGGCGGATCGATTTGTAGGGAGGCAAAAAAATCGCTCAAGTGACAAGGAAAATCATATTCTAAGGATCAAAATAAGAAACTTTGCCCAAGGAACCATACCTATAAAACGAATTCTTATGTCCCGACTTTTGACCTGTCTGTCTGTCTGCCATGAGGCAACCCCATTCCTCTCACGCAATTGATCTGAAACTTGGCCCATAGTTTTGTTGTGACTACAGATTAATTTTGGGGTAGTCACGCAGAGTCACGCATAGTCACGGAGTGATCTAAAAGTTATTTACCGTCATCAGATCGATCTTTTTGAATAACACTGTGGAACAAATTCAGGTTAGCAAAAGTTAGGTCGACCCTGAGAGTGAGGGATAAAAATAGAGGCTAAATTAGAAGACCCGTATCGTGGCGTTTGTTTATGTTAGTTCGAATTTTTTTTTAATCGACCTTCGAACTTTGCAGTCAAATGCCGATTTTCAGCATATTGTTTATATGGTTTTTTGGCTATAACTCGTCGCCTAATTGATATTTTGTCAATCTGTAAAAGCCAAATTATTGCTAGAGACCTGTGCAACAATAAAATTTAAAAAAAAATTGATTTAGAAAATTTTTGTGGTGCATATGAAGCAAAATGTTGGAAAAATTATTTTTTTTTCATGCTTTTTGAAAATATTTTCCACAAAACTAAGTCTTTTTTGCTTTCTGTTTGATTTATAATATGCTTCTCAGTTTCTTCAATAAATTTCATTTGAAAAGAAAACAATCGTAATGCAAAACTTGCGTTTTCCAGCTTAATATTAATTTACTTTTCATTTTTTATGTACCAATTTTGTTCAGTGTTGGTTTTGAAGAAACATTGAAAAAGAAATTATAAAAATATGGAAAAAAAATATATATTTTTGAAATGTTAGTTATGAAAAGTTTTAAGTAAAAAAATTAAATAAATTAAATTAATGATTTGGCCAGTTGCCGTTGAGCAGGTGGCTGTGGATCAACATCACTGCTCTCTCTAATATCTTGGTCATCGTCATCATCATCAGAAAGGTCGATAATTTCGTCCAACAGATATTCTGGAATTTCATCTTTGTCTTCCCCTTCTTCCTCTTTTTCCTCGTCTTCCTCTTCTTCAAAGGTGTTTTTATACCACCAACAAATTTCAGCGAGTATTGCATCTGGAGATTTCTTTCCTCTGTACCTGAAACGAAAATAGTTTTCAATCGTTAACATGTTTAAATTGTACACTCTATAGTTACCTTATTTCAAATGGAAGCGCAGTTTGGTGATAACGTTCGCCTTGCTCATCAGATTCAGTTGGCAACTGTTGAGCGAGTTGATTAAGATGCTGATGCAAATGAGTTTTGTACGACATATTAACCCCAATTTCATCGAAAGCTGCCAACATGTTTGCAACAGATTGCCTGTAGTTGTCTTTGCGTTCTTTACCCAAAAGTCCTTTAATGACTGCTTTCAATGCGTCGTCAGTGATAAACTCTTACGAGAAATATTGTTTATATGCTTCCAAAAAAAAACTCATTCGCATTGCCACATTTTTCATCGCTTGCTATGAAACGTCCACAAACATTACAAAAATGTTCCATTTCACATTTTGGTTCCGACATTTTTAATACAATATATATTATACAATGTTTTTTTTGTTATTTTTATGAAACCGATGCACTTAACTTAAATCACTCACAAAATGAAATAAGTTCCAAAAAAATTAATAGCTAATTTTATCACGACCGAGCGAAAATAAAAAGACATAAGCTTCGGCTGAGTTTCGAGTCTTAAGTGAATCTTCATTTTTGAAATTAGTTCCCTTGTACGAAATAAAAAAAAATCGCTACCAGTGCGGTGGTTTTAAACAAAAAAAAAAATGTTTTACAAATTCCTAATTCTTGGAACTTCCCTTTTTAATTACTTCTACCTAAATCGCTATTTATTTAATGGTTTTGGGATTTTAACGCAAATTATCGACTAAGACCATTTTCTTTTCAAATGAAATTTATTGAAGAAACAGAGAAGCATATTATAGATCAAACAGAAAGCAAAAAAGACTTAGTTTTGTGGAAAATATTTTCAAAAAGCATGAAAAAAAATAATTTTTCCAACGTTTTGCTTCATAAGCACCACAAAAATTTTTTAAAATCAATTTTTAAAAAATTTTAATTATTGCACAGGTCTCTAGCAATAATTTGGCTTTTACAGATTGAAAAAATATCAATTAGTCGATGAGTTATAGCCAAAAAACCATATAAACAATATTCGGCATTTGACTGCAAAGTTCGAAGGTCGATTAAAAAAAAAAATTCGAACTAACATAAACAAACGCCGCGATACGGGTCTTCTAATTAAGCCTCTATTTTCACCCCTCACTCTCAGAATCGACCAAACTTTTGCTAACCTGAATTTGTTCCACAGTGTAATATAACATAGTCAAGCCGTATGATTATTATATGTATATTAGCAGAGTAGAAGATACGTACACGTATGAGTGTTAATTTTGATATTAAATCAAGCATAGTCAGCCCAATTCTAAACAAAAAATGGTGATTTTTTGAAATGGCACTAGCATGGGTGGGTCGGCCCTCTAAAGTTAGTGGGAGTCCATCATACATTTGAACTCGATTGGGGCACTCTAAAGTTTCTTATTTTGATCCCTATTATTTTTTACATTATTTACTCAGAAAAATTATGATTTTCAAATATCTCATAAATCGACTCGGAATCAATTTCTGAACCGATTTAGCGATGTCCGTCCGATTTAGCGATTTAGCGATATCTGTCAGTCTGTCGATCCATGGAAACCTTTTACTCAAACTCCAGGTCGCATATATATTTTCATGAAATTTGGTACATAGTCTTTCACCGGCCATCGTTATTGAAATTGATGAAAATCGACGCGTGTTGAGACCTTGTCTCCATACAAATTATCTCTGTGAGATCGACGTAAATTTCAATAAATTATCGTCTACGTCTCGGTAAAATTTGGTTTGTGTATGTTTATTACAACCTCAAATGAGTAGTCCAAAAATAAACCCTGTAGGAGATTCCTTAGTCATAAACCCCATATGGAGCTTCTTCCCGATCTTCACTTAAATCTATCAAAAACAAAAAATATAGCACAGATTTTTCTCAAATTTGGTTGTATATGTTTTGCAAAAAATAAGCGACTTAACGAAATATAATCAGGATCGGTTTATTTTTGACCTAGTCCCTATGTAAATATAGCATCCGAAAAAAAATTTATAACAATGTCACTCAGATATGGTTTATTCTTATTTTCTATATACAATTAGTTGTACCTGAGACCCCCTCTCTAAACGCATGGTATAGGTATCGCTTAATCGACTCAGTATCATAAGAGAAGAAGAAGCATAATAGATAGCTTCCATCCTGTGGCAAGCCTATGTTAAATTCATTGGTAATGCTCCAACATCCGGATCAAAGTTAACATCTATTTCGATTTTTGGGAATGCTTTTTTTGCTGTGTTGTTATTATTGCCAAGAATTTCATGAATCGAAAATATGGGCTTCTAACCTGTTTAACAATTAAAATTCATGGTTTTAGAAAGTCTTTACTTAATAAAAAAAATAAGAAAAATTATAGTCCGCCTAGACCGACCATGCGATACCATGCATTTAGAGAAATGGTCTTAGGACCAACTCATTGGCTGTAGAAAATAAGCATAACCCAATAGGAATTTTTATTAATTTTTTGTCTGCATATCTGAAAAAGTTCATATCGGATGCTATATTTTCAAGGGTATTAGGTCAAAAAATGGACCAATCTTGACCATATTTGGTAAATTCACTTATTTTATTTTTCCAAAATTTTATACAAACCAAATTTGAGAAAAATCTGTGAAATGTTTTTGTTTTTTTTTTTTTGATAGATTTAAGTGAAAATCGCGAAGCAGCTTTGTATGGGGGCTATGACTAAGATTTGTCCTATAGGGTTTATTTTTGATTTACTGATTAATGGATGTAATAAATATATACAAACCCAGTTTGACAAAGATCTACAAGACAAGACAATTTTGATCTCATGGCAATTTTGATCTTATGAAAAAAAAATTTAAAAAAAAAAAAAATTTTTTTTTGACTTTTTTCAAAATCCATTTATAACATAACTATTTATACCCTATACCACTATGTGGTTTGGGTATAATGACTTTGTGCTGCTGTTTGTAACAACCAAAAATATTTGACCTACACCCATCTTTAATTATACCGATCCAATCAGAATCACTATCTGATTCGATTTAACAATGTTCGTCCGTCCGTCCGTCCGTCCATCTGTGTGTCCATGTAAAGCTTGTAATCAAACTGCACGTCGCAAATATGAATATATTTTCATGAAATTTAGTATATAAGCTATTGGTATAACGTTATTGAAATTGGTGAGAATCGGTCCATGTTCAGACCTAGCACCCATACGAATGACCCCTATAAAATCGACATAAATAAGATCCAAATTGTCATTTAGATCTTACTCAAATTGGGTTTGTATGCGTTTATTACATCCATTAATGAGTAGTTCAAAAATGATCCCTATGGTACAACTCTTAGTCATATGCCCCATATAAAGCTGCTTCCCGATCTTCACTTAAATCTATCAAAAACAAAAATATTGCACTGATTCTTCTCAAATTTTGTTTGTATATATTTTTGCTAAATACAAGAGACTTTACCAAACATGGTCAGGATCGGTCCATTTTTGGGCCTAGTCCCCATATAGATATAGCATCCGACATGAACTTTTTCATATCTGCAGCCAAAAAAAAATTAATAAAAATCCCACTCAAATTTGGCTTATGCTTATTTCTATGTCAAGTTAGTTGGCCTATTAGATAGGGTCTCTAAACGCATGGTATAGGGTATCATATAGTCGGTCTAGACCGACTATAATTTTCTTACTTGTTTTTTAATTAATTTATTGTAGCTGATGAAGTATTTAAGTTTTGTAATTTTTAAATACCCAGTCTTTCATCCAACTTATTAATTGCCTTTATTTGCTGCTTTTTTGCCAATCTTTTTTGGCGTTACTAGGCTCAGCTGTTGATTTCGCTGCTGGTTTCTTTTTTGGCTTTAGAAAGAACTCGCATTGAGTGGAGGCAGAAAACTTGCGACTTCCATCGACAAGCGATATAAAAGCATGCTATTGAGCGGTGCCATCGCTGTTTTCAATGTTTTCTCATGATCCTCTTTGCTACTGAAAACTATTTTAGTTTCATTACAATAATTCACTGGCTAATGGAATAAAGCATTCGCATCTAAGATGCGATCTTGATGAGAGCACTGGATGTTATACTGGACGAGCTACGTCCCAAACGTAGTATACCTTCTCTACTGTAAATTTCGATTTTAGACATTTTAGTATTATCTTTTGGTACTCATAAACTGCAACGGTATCATGTTTTAAATCGTAGGATATGATTGACATACTTTTGTGTTCCAGTTTTTCATCTTTCATGTAGTAAATAACTACTGTGAATATAGTTGCTTGGTCGTTACTGAAGTGGAATGCTTGTATGGCATCCTGAAGAACATATTTGTAGATTTCTGCGAAATCATACGAAATAACAAATTCACCAGACTTCAAATGTATCTTCAAACCCTTGAAGAATGACCATTGCTCTTTGACTAAAAAGTCATGGGTTTTCAAGTTTAGCAATCCTGTACACATTTCTTCCACAAAATCATCCAGATTTAAAATTATTGTTTTCAATGTGCATCTATCAGTCTGAATCCAAGATTAAAATTTCACCTCCTCCATATATTCGCGATCAAAAGAATTGATTAAATTCTTTTTGATGGATGTGGTTTCCGGGCAATTTGAACTTCACTTAAGGCAATCGTGGTATTCGTGTAAATCTTCTGGCGAGTCATCTGTTAAGCACTTTAAGTTGATTTCCTTCAACATCTGTTTAAGGAACAGCTGAACCTAGTAACGCCAAGAAAAGATTGGCAACAAAGCAGCAAATAAAGGCGATAAATAAGCTGAATGAAAGACTGGATATTTAAAAATTTACAAAATTTAAATACTTCATCAGCTACAATAAATTAATTAAAATTAAATTAATTATAAATGGATCTAATAAATTATTTTTGTTTTTTTTTTATTATTATTATTATATATTAATTTAATTATTATTAGAAATAAATAAAAAAAAATAATTTCAACATTTCTATAAAAGAAGTGATTTTTTTCCTGAGGTTAACATATTACGTGCATTACAGTATCGAAGGTATAAAATTTTAGTTAGGTATGTTACATACCGTCGGAAAAGTTAATTTGTCTAGTTTCTCAGTGTATGCTTTATTTCTAAGGTTTTGGAAACACTTACACACTAATAGGAAAAATTCAAATTAGTGCATATGCTAAATATTGAAAAACCGTTGTCTTGAGTTACAAAACATTTTTTTTTTTTGATAGATATCCCACTCACATCCCACTAAGCGACCAAAAAGCTCTTAAAGGAAAAAACCTAAGGTTCTTTTGAGCCAAAAAACAAAATTTCCTTTTTTGAAAAAAGTCAAAAAAATTTTTGATTTTGAAAAAAAAGTCAAAAAATTTTTTTATTTTTTTAATTTTTTTTTCCGAAAGACTGAAGAAGTAGCTATCTAAACTATTTTGCTAAGAACAATAGGTAAAAAGTTACATGGATGAGAAAAAACACCTGTTTGGTCAAAATGTCAAATTTTGACCACCCTAGAGAGCTCTGGACCGATCTTGTTGAAAAGTTGTGTCTAAACTACTATCCAATAGGACTAACCTTGGTGCAAATTTCATCCCGATCGAAAGACATCGGTTTTAAAAGTTGGATCACTTGACATGAAACGCCCCATATACAAAACAAAATTAACATGTAAAAGAATAAATATTTGACCACATTTTAAAAATATTATCAACAATAATGTAATTGAGTAATATAAGATATTGAAATTTTCTTGTTGTCAAGCGACATTGACTCGACTGGTCTGATACGTGACGGCTTTTATTTACGTTTTTTTTTCTCCGTATTTAATAAATTAGCATAAACATTTTTATGTAGGACAATATATCTAACGACTGAATTGAGAACGCACTTATAATCAGTTGAATTTGTCTGTAAGTGACCATGGAATACTCCCAAAGTTAATTTTGTAAGTTTGTATTAATATTTCTTGGAATTTCTATTTCGATGTTTACATTTCCTGTTGAACAGATATTGTGTTATAAACTTTTAATATGAATTCGTATTCATAAATGTTCAATAACAGTGTAATAACTACTTAAACGTTTATATTTTTCGTTGTTTTTTTTTGCTGGCAACATTATTCTTATTTTCTCTCATTTTATTGTAAGTGGCTCGTGAAAAATGTTTTTGTCGATTACCTTGTTAATCGGAACAAAATACGTTTCTTTTTCATTTTTATTATAAAAATTATTCTACATATAATTCGAATAAGAATAAAATAAGAATAAGTTTTAAAATATAGAAATCATAATGAAATTATATGGGGCGTTTCATGTTAAGTGTTCCAACTCTTGAAACTGATGTCTTCCGATCGGGATGAAATTTGCATCAAGGTTAGTCCTATTGGATGGTAGTTTAGATACAATTTTTTTTAACAAGATCGGTCCAGAACTCTCTGAGTTATAGGGGATAAAAGTTTGACATTTTGACCAAACAGGTGTTATTTCTCATCCATGTAACTTTTTCCCTATTATTCTTAACAAAATTTGTCCCAAATATAGCTATTTCTTTAGTCTTTCGGGGAAAAAAAAATAAAAAAAATTTTTTGACTTCTTTTTGCAAAATCAAAAATTTTTTTTAACTTTTTTTTCAAAAAAGGAAATTTTTTTTGCTCAAAAGAAAGCTTAGGTTATTTCCTTAAAGAGCTTTTTGGTCGCTTAGTGGGATGCGAGTGGGATATCTATCAAAAAAATGTTTTGTAACTCAAGACAACGGTTTTTAAATTTTTACCATATGCACTAATTTGAATTTTTTCCTATTAGTGTGAAAGTATTTCTAAAACCTTAAAAATAAAACATATACTGAGAAACTAGATCAATTAACCTTGCCGACGGTATGTAACATACCTTACTAAAATTTCATACCTTCGATTCTGTAATACCCGCAATATGTTAAACCCCCAACATTTTTTCTGAGTCTTGTATCTGCCTTTCATAGCGGCTTTTTTGTCAATTCTATAGGTAGTTTTGAGCGCACGTAATATTGATTGTGATTTTTATTGTCAAAATATCAGGTACCCCAGAGACAAGTGTTTGTATCAGGTGGAAATATTTTATGGTCATTCTCCGAAATACCAGTTTATTTATTATTTTATAAGTTAACAGTTATTTTATTTTAATAATATATTACTTTAATAATATAATAATATATAGAGGAGGTCAATTTTGAATCTTGGGTTCAGACTGATGGATGATGCACATTGAAAACAACAATTTTAAATGTGGATGATTTTGCGGAAGAAATGTGTACAGGGTTGCTAAACTTGAGAACCCATGACTTTTTAGTCAAAGGGCAATGGTCATTCTTCAAGGATTTGAGATATATTTGAATTCTGGTGAATTCGTTATTTCATATGATTTCGCAGAAAACTATAAGTATGTTCTTCAGGATGCCATACAAGCATTCCACTTCAATAACGACCAAGCAACTATATTCACAGTAGTTATTTACAACATGAAAAATGAAAAACTGGAACACAAAAGTATGGCAATCATATCCGACGATTTAAAACATGATACCGTTGCAGTTTATGAGTACCAGAAGACAATACCAAAATATCTAAAATCTAAATTTACTGTAGAGAAGGTAGGTATACTACGTTTCGGGCGGAGCTTGTCAACATTTTAAAAACAAAAGTAGCTTCGCAAATCTTATGGCTCTTAAAACAGAAATTGGAATGCCAGCTGAGTGGCATTTTCATCCTACTGCTTAAGGAGCATGTGATGGTATTGTAGCAAACCTTAAAAGAAATGCATTGAAGTATAGCCTCCAATGCTCTCATCAAGATCGCATCTTAGATGCGACTGCTTTATTCCATTAGGCAAAGGATTATTGTAAAGAAACTAAAATTGTTTTAAGTAGCAAAGAGGATCATGAAGAAACATTGAAAACACTGAAGAGCAGATTCCATGCTGCGGTAACAATCGATGGCACCGCTAATACCATGCTTTTATACCGCTTGTCGATGGAAGACTCAAGATGAAAAAGTTTTTTGCCTCTACTCAATGCGATTTCATTCCAAAGCCAAAAAATAAACCAGCAGCGAAATCAACAGCTGAACCTAGTAACGCCAAGAAAGGATTGGCTAAAAAAGCAGCAAATATATGCGACAAATAATCTGGATGAAAGACTGGATTTTTAAAAAGAGACAAAACTTAAATAATTCATCAGCTACAGTAAATTAAGTTTAAAATTGTTATGATATAAATGGATCTGATGTGATTAAGATTAAATTTTATAAAATTATTTATCTATTTATTTTTATTATTATTATTATATATAAATTTAATTATTATTACAAATAAATAAAAAAAATATAAAAAATATAAATAAAAAAAATAATTTTTTAAAATTTCTATGCAAAAAAGTGATTTTGTTTCCTGAGGTTAACATATTGTGGGTATTACAGTATTGAGGACATGAAATTTTAGTTAGGTATGTTACATACCTTCGGAAAGGTTAATTCGTCAAGTTTCTCAGTATATGATTTATTTTTAAGGTTTTAGAAACACTTACACACTAATAAAAAAAAATTCAAATAAGTGCATATGATAAAAATTGAATAACCGTTGTCTTGATTTACAAAACATTTTTTTTTGTGATAGATATCCCACTCGCATCCCACTCAGCAACCAAAAAGCTCTTAAAGGAAATAACATAAGCTTTCTTTTGAGTAAAAAAAAAATAAATAAAAAAATTTCCTTTTTGATAAAAAAGTCAACAAAATTTTTGATTTTGCAAAAAAAAATCTAAAATTTTTTTTTATTTTTTTTAAATTTTTTTTCCGAAAGACTGAAGAAATAGCTATCTAAACTATTTGGAACAAATTATGCTAACAACAGTAGGTAGAAAGTTACATGGATGAGAAAAAACACCTGTTTGGTCAAAATGTCAAATTTTTGCCCCTTCTAACTTACAGAGATCTGGACCGATCTTGTTGAAAAATTGTGTCTAAACTACTACCCAATAGGACTAACCTTGATGCAAATTTCATCCCGATCGGAAGACACTTGACATGAAACACCACATATCTATACAAATAATTTGAAAACTTTTCTGATACGATAAGTTTTCGAATTTAAGGTATTTTTTGATTTTACAAATTTAGTTTTTTTTTTTGTAAAAAAAAAAATATGGAAAATTCCTTAACTAAGCGTTCATTAAGATGCATCAAATAGTTAAGATTGATTTGTCACCAATATTTCTAGCTTTTATTACAGATATCATAAAACTATTAGTTCATTGAATTTATTGCAGAGTAAAGTTTTGTTCTAAGAAAATTTCATGCTCAGATATTTTATATACATTCAGTTACGCACAAAAGTATTTTGTTTACATTTTCTAAACATTAATTTGATTGGAATTCTTTAATAATACGGAAATTATTAGAAATTATTCTTTATTAAAACATGAAACACACCCCCTAAAACGATAGTTAAAAAAACTTTCAATTATGTTTTTGATGATTTCATATTTCCCGATGTTATGTGAAATGTGTGTGTTATTTATTCCCTTTTGTTTTTATCTATTTTCTTTTACAATAATACTTGTTATGTTTCTTCAATCATAATTAGTTAAAAAATTCATATTTTACGGAGGCGTGAAGCGCTTGTCATAAAAATGTCTAAAGGAAAGGAATTAAGTGGTTTAGAGAAAAAAATTATTTTATACCTTCAGAGTCAGGGTAAATCAATAAAATATATTTGTTAAATGTGTAAAGGTGTAATTAAACATATAAAAGAAGGCGGAAGGTCGTCTAAGATTGTTAACTTTAAGAAAAGAGACAAATTCTTAATGTTAACTTGAACAGTCACCATTTGTCTGCACCAAAAATTAATGAATAACTTATGGGAATACTACGAAAAGTGTAAGTGATGAAACAGTCCATAGAGTTCTTAGAGCCAATAGTATTAACGGTCGAAAAACCTTAAATTTCTGAAGTTAAAAGACAAAAGCCTTTATTAATTCCTGAGCTCCATAAAACTAAAACTTTCGAGTTTTGGAAGCCTATAATATTTAGATGGATGACGTATGGTCTGCCGCAAGCCAAATGAAACCCTGTCGTGCTTCGCTACGACTTACCTCGATTTATTGAGATGTATGTTTTCATAATCAATTTCTTCTACGAAGTTTGAATTATACAATTAAAACATTTTATTTTATTTATTTTATATTTTTGATGTGTGAACATCTATACGCGCAGGGGGTAAATTTCTATTTCACAATACAATCACAAAACAAGTAAGAAAATTATAGTCGGTCTAGACCGACTATACGATACCCTATACCATGCGTTTAGAGACCCTATCTCTCAGGCCCAACTAACTGGATATAGTAAATAAGCATAAACCAAGTTCGAGTGGGATTTTTATTAATTTTTTTGGCTGCAGATATGAAAAAGTTCATATCGGATGCTATATCTATATGGGGACTAGGCCCAGAAATGGACCGACCGTGATCATGTTTGGTAAAGTCTCTTGTATTTTGCAAAAATATATACAAACAAAATTTGAGAAGAATCAGTGCAATATTTTTTGTTCTTTGATAGATTTAAGTGAAGATCGGGAAGCAGCTCTATATGGGGCCTATGACTAAGAGTTGTCCAATAGGGATCATTTTTAGACTACTGATTAATGGGTGTAATATATACATACAAACCCAATTTGACTAAGATTTGTATGACAATTTGGATCTTATGGCAATATATGTTGATTTCATAGGGGACATTTGTATGGAGCTAGGTCTGAACATGGACCGATTCTCACCAATTTCAATACCGTTCATCCCATGGCCGATATAAGATTAAATACCAAATTTCATCAAAATATATTCATATTTGCGACCTGCAGTTTGATTACAAGCTTTACATGGACACACAGACGGACGGACGGACGGACGGACGGACGGACATCGTTAAATCGAATCAGATGGTGATTCTGATTCGATCGGTATAATTAAAGATGGGTGTAGGTCAAATATTTTTGGTTGTTACAAATAGCAGCACAAAGTCATTATACCCAAACCACACAGTGGTATAGGGTATAAACAGCGTAACATGTGAGCTCACATGTTATGCTGTGAGCCGTAAGACAAATCGGTGTGACTTATGATTGTATTGGTGAAAAAATTATGATATAAAATTGTTTCAGCTAATTCAACAACCCATTGCTGTAAAAACAAAAATTTCACAATATAAACGTATAACATATACATAATTCAATAACCCCACAAGTATAACCAGAGTCCCTGAAGTTGTTTGCTATAATTGATACATGGATGATGCTTTCTATTTGATTTTAAAAAAGTGACATAAAAAAATCTTTAATTACTAGATGTTTACACATCTCCCCTGTGATCTGACTCAAATGATTTTTTTTTATTTCATGCATGCTGATATACAATATTTATTCGTTTTTTCATTCGGTGGAAAAACTATAAAATTTTTCGGCGTTCCTATTCTGCAGCAAGCTACATAAAGCTGCCTATGAGAAAAACATTGATTTTTCAAACTAAATCCGGCTTAACAATTGGCCTTGAATTAAGAATATTATTTGTCAATTTTTGATCTGAAGATTTTTGTTTTTGACGATTTTTGCTTTTCGCGATTTTTGTTATCCGCGATTTTTGGTTTTGGTGATTTTTGATTTTGGCGATTTTTTAAATAATGTACTTGTGAAAAGTTTCAAGACTGTCGCTTTCATAGTACTTCTTATTTTTTGTTTATGAGGTGCCACGCCCACTTAGCCTATCGCGCTCATTTTTTATGTGACTACTCACATTAATATCTGATGGACTCGTACAAAGTGTCAAGGATTTACGTTTTGTATTGCCCCAATTATATGATATTATATATTTACTATTTATGGGCGGTGCCACGCCCACAGCTCCGATCTTGCCCATTTTCTATTCGATTACTCACATTAATAACTTATGGGCTCACAAGGATCTCATTATTACAGTACTCCATTAATATTTACTTGCCACGCCTATTGGTCCGATCCCGCCGATTTTTTGTCCGATTACTCACACTAATAACAGAAGACGTCAGACAAATTTGCAAAGTTGTCTTTGTCATACTACTTGAGATATATAATATTGAATAATTTGTATGGGAGGTGCTACGCCCACTTTTCCGATCCCGCCCATTTTCGACAATTCTACTAACATTAATGATAGCTTACACAAATTTGCAAATTTCTCCCTGTTCACTATGTGTGTATAGCCTATAATTCCTTCCAGATACACAGAGTGACTCTCTAAAAATTTCGGTTCAACGGTTTAGCCTCTTATAAGCTACAAACAAACAAAGAAACATATGTACATTAGGGATATAACTTTTTTCTGACTGAAAATTTCCCAGGCACAACGCTATGGGAAATATTGTACTGATAATAAAAACCGATAATAAAAACTTTCCGCAAAGAATGCTATTTCTAAGATCTTCCTAGATTTCTTTAATATTTTTTTAAACAATTTTAAAACAACATAACAATACTAATAACAAGTAAGAAAATTATAGTCTGTCTAGACTGACTATACGATACCCTATACCATTTCTTAAGAGACCCTATCTCTTAGGCCAAATTAACTGGACATAGAAAATAATCATAAACCAAATTTGAGTGGGATTTTTATTAATTTTTTTGGCTGCAGATATGAAAAAATTCATATCGGATGCCATATCTATATGGGGACTAGGCCTAAAAATGGACCGATCCTGACCATGTTTGGTAAAGTCTCTTGTATTTTGCAAAAATATATACAAACAAAATTTGAGAAGAATCAGTGCAATATTTTTGTTTTTTGATAGATTTAAGTGAAGATCGGGAAGCAGCTCTATATGGGGCCTTTGACTTAAAGTATCTCATAGGCATCGTTTTTGGACTACTCATTAATGGATGTAATAAACGCATACAAACCCAATTTGAGTAAGATCTATATGACAATTTGGATCTTATGGCAATTTATGTCGATTTCATAGGGGTCATTTGTATGGGGGCTAGGTCTGAACATGGACCGCTTCTCACCAATTTCAATATCGTTCATCCTATGTCCGATAAAAGCTTATATGCCAAATTTCATCAAAATATATTCATATTTGCGACCTGCAGCTTGATTACAAGGTTTACATGGACACACAGACGGACGGACGGACGGACATCGTTAAATCGAATCAGATAGTGATTCTGATTCGATCGGTATAATAAAAGACGGGTCTATTAAAACTCTTTCTTTCCTTATGCATATGAGTTTTGAATCTCTCCGTGACTGTGCGTGACTCTGCGTGAATATTTCAAAATTAATCTTTGGTCACAACAAGTCTATGGACCAAGTTTCAGATCGATCGGATGAGGGAAGTGAGGTCTTAATCTCTCCATGACTGTGCGTGACTATGTCAAAGTTAATCTTTTTTTCACAGCAAGTCTATCAAACAAGTTTCAGATCAATTGGATAACGTGGAATGGGGTTGCCCCACGACAGACAGACAGACAGACAAAGAGTATGAGTTAAAAGAAAGAGTTTAAAAAAGTACAAACTAGGTGTTACAAGAAATAAATTTTAAGTTTAGTGTTCGCGTCGATTTGAGTAATGGAAACAAATCTTGAACTATTTTCACAGCTCATTCTGCACATATGTTGCTGCGCTGCTGTCTATAAATGCAAACGGTTCTTATGCCCAGTGTCGTAAATAAAAATTCTTGAGCCTTCTTCCATGGTGTAAAAGAGTTTTTTAATGATGAAAAATTATTTATATGGAGATAGTGATCCGAAAACCATAAATCATACCATGAACTTACAGATAGGGAGAAGCTTTTCCCGATAATTTGGAAGAAGAATAAATGCCAAGATGCCAAATATTGGTCTGGAGTTCCATTCGGCATTACTCATTGGTGGTAATGATTTAAAGTTAATGAATGGCATATCATTACGCCATTTAATGTCCATAGATTTAATAAATAGATCTTGTTGATTAAAGGTATTTTTGAGATGTAGGTATTTATTTTGTAGCTAAACAACAAAATCATCATGAATGTTAGGAGATAATGTTTTTTCATCTAAAATCTCATCCATCGAAATCCAGGATGAGGTGCTGTGGTGGGAAAAAAATTGACTCGAAGTAGTTTTTGAGCAACCTAACAACGACATTTTGTTTCGTATCACAAACTATCATTTTAATGGATTTCCACAAATAAAACCTATCCAACGTATCTTTGATACCGTTGAATATATAAAGCGATTCTTCACTAGCAAGTACAAGAAGACCTAACTTAAAAATTCATTTTTGATAACTATAACCTGGACTTCTTTGTTTCCAATCTTCTTCCCATCGAAGTGAAGGCATAAATCTTCGTTTCTCAATGTTTTAGCCAGTTTTTCTTCTTGATTAGCGGATCTCATCACAAATTGTGCTTGTGCCTGCTTGTGTTGGAGTAACACTGATAATTCCAGACCCAGCCAATTGTTTGCACTTTAACATTGTGGAACAAAGTTACAGCTGGATTTAACGACAATTTAAATTGATTTTGTTTGCCTGCGGGTTTGTAGTTATCGTCATCTACATTTTCGTCAGTATCATCTTCATATATTGATGATAAATCGGAATCATCAGAATTTATATTTTGGAGTTCTTGTTCAGAAAGAGATACTATTTCACTAGATACATCAAATATTTCATTCAAATCATTTGGACGTTTTGGTAAGATAATATCAACTTTTTAACTTTTTTTTAATACCTCCCATACTATTTTTTTTTTGTTTATTTTAAGTTTTATCCGCAAATTCAAAATTTATATTTCCTTCTTTTTCTTATTTATATTTCCTTCTTTCACATTTTAACATTTGTTTAAAGTATGATAATGATATTTCAATGTTTTGAATTTATCGACAGTTTACCAAACTCTTGGTCTAGACTTTGGAATTTTTTTCAATAGCGATTTCACATTTTTTAAATTTCATTTAAAATTTTAAAAATATATACATATGGGAAATAATCAATAACTATAAAAATTCAATAATCAATACCTCCCTAGATATTAAAGTTAAAATATCATTCAGGTTATTAATTATATTTTCCGCTATTGAAACAAAGAGTAACTAAAATCTGAAAAATAATTTTAAATAGTGGCACCAAAAAAATCCTTATTCCAAACCTCATCGCATTTGGTGCGGAACCTTTTTTAACGATAACGAAAAAGTAAAAACTTGCCAGGCAAATTTTGTTATTTGCAAAAAATGCCAAAAGTTATATCACTAATGCTCATACTTTCGCTTTTATATAAGCATACTTATATATAGATTAATAGATTATTAAATTCTATTTAATATTCAATAAAAAGTACATTCCTTTTTAAAAAATATTTTGTTGCATAGCGCGGTTTCTTGAAATTTCATTATATTTAGCACAAGCCAAATATTTGTGTGACTAACTGTATATATTTTAGTTTCAATGGTGTGTGGTAGGGAAGAAGACAGCATATATTTCAAAAGTTCATAACTACACTGTATTCTTAATCGCACCGGTTTCCGGCATTTCAGCCTTCATCAGCGATTTATTGAACATTGTGATAATTGTTATGTTATAATTGGATAGATTGTTTCTATATGAAGTTTTTCTACTCAGGGCGGCCGTGTGATTTGAACCTGCGTCTATCTCAGATACACTCGTACTTGCACTTTTTGGTCAGCGCTTCAACACACTCACCTAAGGTCAGGCCTACGAGCGGTGTGGCTAAGAATCAGTTTTCATACTATACAGCTTTTTACTTCGTATTAATTTCAGAAGATACATCTCTGTCCAAACAAACAATCTTTATTTTTGAATTTTTTTAAAATATTTTTGCATTTATACTTCTAATTTCCACTATTCTCAGTTTCGTATTTTATATTTTATTTTATTTGCAAATCAGTTTAAATTGTTCCTGATGGCTGGGATGTGCACAAACAATAGGTAGAAATTTATTTCTAAAATATGAATATTGCTGAGTAGTGACCCGAGTTTGAAGGATTTAGTACTACTGCATGATATTGTAGTACTACTTTGTAAAAAGTATGTCATTCAGAAGAAGCGCTTTAACCCATTTCATTCCTCTATTCGATTTTTCTAACAAAAGATTTTTAAATCTGGGAATCGAAAGAAATAGATTGTTTTTTTGATTAAGATTCCTTACATATCTTTTTTGACATTTAAAAAAACTTTAAGGAATATAAAAACTACATTTTTTTAAATTTAAAAATCCAAATTATTAGAAGCAATATTATTTTAGACAATATGGTGAAGTGTTGTTCCTGTCTGATTGAGCCAAAAATGCAATTAACATCAGTAATAATTGTTGATGTGTTCGCGCAGGGGGGTAAATTTCTATTTCACAATATAATTACAAAAACAGCGTAACATGTGAGCCGTAAGACAAAATCGGTGTGACTTATGATTGTATTGGTGAAAAAATTATGATATGTAATAACCTGTTTGAAAATTAAAAATAAAAAATGAAAAACGAAAAATGAAAAATAAAAAATTAAAAAAAGAAATGAAAAATGATAAATAAAAATATAAAATAAAAAATGAAAAATGAAAAATAAAAAATGAAAAATGTTAATAAATAAAAAATAAAAAATGAAAAATGTAAAACGAAGTGTGAAAAGTGAAAAAAAAAAATGAAAAATTAAAAATGAAAAATTAAAAATGAAAAATTAAAAATGAAAAATTAAAAATGAAAAATTAAAAATGAAAAATTAAAAACGGAAAGTGAGGAATGAAAAATAAAAATGAAAAATGGAAAAGTTAAAAATAAAAAATGATAAATAAAAAATGAAAAATGAAAATGCAAAATGAAAAATAAAAAATGAAAATTGAAAAATGAAAAATTAAACATGAAAAATGAAAACCGAAAAATTAAAAAATGAAAAATTGAAAATAAGAAATGAAAAATGATAAATAAAAATATAAAATAAAAAATGAAAAATAAGAAATGATAAATAAAAAATAAAAAAGAAAAATGTAAAACGAAAAGTGAAAGAAAATGAAAAATTAAAAATGGAAAGTGAGGAATGAAAAATCAAAATGGAAAATGGAAAATTAAAAATAAAAAATGAAAAATAAAAATATAAAATGAAAAATAAAGAATGAAAAATAAAAAATAAAAAAATAAAATTAATAATTAAAAATTAAAAATAAAAAATAAAAAAATAAAAAATTAAAAATTAAAAATTAAAAATTAAAAATTAAAAATAAAAAATAAAAAATAAAAATTAAAAATTAAAAATTAAAAATTAAAAATTAAAAATTAAAAATTAAAAATTAAAAATTAAAAATTAAAAATTAAAAATTAAAAATTAAAAATTAAAAATTAAAAATTAAAAATTAAAATTAAAAATTAAAAATTAAAAATTAAAAATTAAAAATTAAAAATTAAAAATTAAAAATTAAAAATTAAAAATTAAAAATTAAAAATTAAAAATTAAAAATTAAAAATTAAAAATTAAAAATTAAAAATTACAAATTACAAATTAAAAATTAAAAATTAAAAATTAAAAATTAAAAATTAAAAATTAAAAATTAAAAATTAAAAATTAAAAATTAAAAATTAAAAATTAAAAATAAAAAATTAAAAATTAAAAATTAAAAATTAAAAATTAAAAATTAAAAATTAAAAATTAAAAATTAAAAATTAAAAATTAAAAATTAAAAATTAAAAATTAAAAATTAAAAATTAAAAATTAAAAATTAAAAATTAAAAATTAAAAATTAAAAATTAAAAATTAAAAATTAAAAATTAAAAATTAAAAATTAAAAATTAAAAATTAAAAATTAAAAATTAAAAATTAAAAATTAAAAATTAAAAATTAAAAATTAAAAATTAAAAATTAAAAATTAAAAATTAAAAATTAAAAATTAAAAATTAAAAATTAAAAATTAAAAATTAAAAATTAAAAATTAAAAATTAAAAATTAAAAATTAAAAATTAAAAATTAAAAATTAAAAATTAAAAATTAAAAATTAAAAATTAAAAATTAAAAATTAAAAATTAAAAATTAAAAATTAAAAATTAAAAATTAAAAATTAAAAATTAAAAATTAAAAATTAAAAATTAAAAATTAAAAATTAAAAATTAAAAATTAAAAATTAAAATTAAAAATTAAAAATTAAAAATTAAAAATTAAAAATTAAAAATTAAAAATTAAAAATTAAAAATTAAAAATTAAAAATTAAAAATAAAAAATAAAAAATTAAAAATAAAAAAAATCAAAAGTTAAAAGTTAAAAATAAAAAATGAAAAATAAAAAATGATAAATAAAAAATGAAAAATGAAAAATGAAGAATGAAAAATTAAAAATAAAAAATGAAAAATAAAAAATGAAAAAATGAAAATTGAAAAACGAAAAATTAAAAAATGAAAAATTAAAAATAAAAAATGAAAAATAAAAATTGAAAATAAAAATGAAAAATGAAAATTAAAAATTAAAAATGAAAAATAAAAAATGAAAAAAAAAAAATTATAAACGAAAATTTAAAAATTAAAGATTAAAAATAAAAAATGAAAAAAAAATAAAAAATTAAAATGAAAAATAGCAAATAAAGATGAAAAATAAAAAATGAAAAATTTAAAATAAAAAATTTAAAATGAAAAAGGAAAACGAGAAATGAAAAATAAAAAATAAAAAAACAAAAATTAAAAATTAACCGCTTGAAATAATAAATAATAATAAATTTTTTTTATATTAGCAGAGCCCCTGCAGTTGACTCATATAAGTGATACATATGTAGATGACGCTTTCTGTTTGATTTTAAAAAAGTGCCATAAAAAATCTTTAATTACTAGATGTTTACACATCTCCCCTGCGATCGGACTCACATGAGTTTTTTATGCTTATTAGTAATAATTAGTAGTTTAAGTATTTTTGGAAAAAAAATGATTTTTATAGATTTTTATGCATAAAATGTTTAGGTATCTCAGGTTAAATAATTAAAAAAAATTTTTGTCACATCTGTAAGCTAAAACTATTAATAATTTGCAGCTACGAAATTTATTGGCAACCAAATTACTATGAAATAAATAAACAAAATAAATATTTTATCATAATAGAAAATTGTTAGATGTTATACAATCGCAAATACAGTTGTTCCATTTTAGTATTCTAATCGGTTGGCGAATATTTTTTCTGCTTAAAAGCATCACTCTGTTATGCGAAGCTTTACTTGGTATTGCCATCCCGAATATCAAAAAGTGATTTAATTTTGACAGTACGCTTATGCTGTCACTTCTTTTTGATTTTTTTTCAATTTAAATAGAAAGTACCTTTTATAACTAAGCGAAAGTACCTTTTATAACTAAGTACCACCCTAAAGAGTACACACATAAATATCGGTGTTCTGCAATGATATGATGAGTTATTTGTTTTGCTATTGTAGGAAGGCGCCTTGTTCTTTTTATAATATCATAAAATTTTAATAGCATATCAATAAATTGGGAATTTTTATGACCACTTAAGAGGTTTTGTGGTGAAAACAGCAAGATTGACACCTCAAAACATCTGATGATTTGTTGTGTTTTGAGTGGTACACGTAAATTTTAGTACTTCTCATTCGATACGATTTTAAATGATTTTAATATTTTTTAAGAAAATAAAAAATACGCTCAGTAAAAAAAGTATAACTTTTCAGAAGCAGGACAAAACAAAAGTAATAAAAAGCCTTCGTTAATAAAAACATCTAATAGCTTTGAAATGATTTTCATATTAAAAGATTTCAAGGCCCAACACTTAACTTTTACCATGAAGCAGGTTGTAAGCTCTACCAAAACATATTAGACTGCCTTACACTTATATCCCTTATAAGGCAGCAAGTTTGAAAGTTAGACTGATGTTTCACCAAATACCTTAAAGCAGAATGTGAACTCTTAAGGCCCAAAATAAAGTACATATACATATATGTAAAATAACGCCAGTCGATATAGCGATGTCCGCCTGTCCGTCAAAGTTGAAATGATAAAAAAAATTTAAAAGTTTAGATATTTTGGGTATTTTCATATTAAAAGTATAAATATAGGTACATATATATATATATATATATCTTTGGAAAGCTTAACTATAAATATTTCTAGAACCGTTCAAAAATTTAAAATCGGTTCGAAAGTGATTTAGTTAACAATATTTTCTGTAGTGCTGAAATATCGATTTTTGCAGATAACTTTAGATTTTGAGGGTGTATTCAAAATTCTGAAAATGTAAAAGAAATTTTCTTAACAAGGCAACAACTTACACTAGATCATTTTAAAAGTATATTACACTGTTTCAATTTTTGGACACCGTGTATAGTATTTACATTTCATATTTAAAAAAAACAACTATTTAAAAAAACGCTTTGCATATTAGGAAACATTTAAAAAATCAATGCCTACTGAATAAAACAAGTTTCAAATAGGCCAATCTATAATATTAATAGGTAAGGCGATTTCTTGTGACCGATGATTTGTTAAACAGTTTTCTCCCGATTTTGATCAAGCGTGTCTTATTTGAAAGGTATTTCTTTTTAGCTATCCACCGCATTTACAGACTTATAAATGTTTACATGTTTTTGGAGTTCTGCTCATTTAAAGTTGCTAATAGCACATACAAAAATTATACAATGCTATGTGTGTGTTAATTAAATTTGTTAATGTTTTTGCAAAAAAAAGAGTTGGTTTTCTTCATTCACAATAATAATTGTGTTGTATTGAAAAATAATTTTGGACATAAACCATTCACAATAATAATTTTGTTGAATTGAAAAATAATTTTGGACATAAAACAATAACGCAATCGATATTTAAAAAGTGTTGAATTGTGAATTGTCTTGTAAAGTAATTTATTAAATGAAAAAATAAAAATTCCTAAGATTTTTGGATTTGGCGATTCCGTCCATATTTTCCATGACTACTTGGTAATTAATACATTGGTAATTAATATATTTGTCGAAAGTTTCAAGACTGTCGCTTTCACGCTACTTCATATTATTTTTTGTACAAGAGCTGCCACGCCCAACAATCATATCCCACACACATTTTACCTGACTACTCACATCAATATCTATTGGATTCGTACAAAGTGTTTAGGCTTTCCCTTTTATAGTACTCCAGTTACATGTTTCGATCAGGTCCATTTTATGTCGACTAATCAGATGTTATGGGTTAACGCAAAGTAACAATGCTCCCACTATTACAATACTCCAGATATATGACATTTAATATTTACTTTGTATGTGAAGTGCCAAGCCCATTGGTCCAATCCCACCGATTTTTTGTCTTACTACTCACATTAATAACAGATGACTTTCAAAAGCTGCCTCTGTCATAGTGCTTGGGATATATGATATCGAACAATTACTTTGTATGGGAGGTGCCATGCCCACTTATTCTAATGCGCCCATATTCGGCATGGCTACTAACTTTAATAATAGGTGACCTCACACAAATTTTGAAAGCCCTTCCTGTCTTAGTACTCACGCCCACGAAAAATATCAAAAAAATATTTAAATGCATTTTACTCCAAAAAAAAAAAAAAAAAAAATAAAAATATTTTAAAATTTGTAAATTTGGCGGACAGCTAAAAAGAAATACCTTTCAAATGAGGTACGTTTGGTCTAAATCGAGATAAAACTGTAAACAAAACATCGGTCAGAAGAAATCGTCTTACCTATTAATGTAATAGATATAGATAATGTATTTCGGTCGATCGCAATTGCTTTTATACTTCAAAACTAGATCTGTTGACAAATATAGTGGGCACCGATTCACCTGCCTTTAGCGACCTGCCTTTTGCGGCTTAAAAAGAGTTATATATTAAATGATCTTTGTTACTTATGTCAGGTATTTAAGTACGAATCCAATTGTGCCATTTTTATTAAGTTTTTAGAGAACTTTTTTAATCTTGTTCAATTTCACACAGTCAGACATTTCTAATATCAAAAAAGTGGTTTTGATTAGTTCCATATGATGTTGTTATTTTTTCTGGTTACAGCAAGAGGAGAGGAGTGATTGAAACCCAGGGTCAAATCGAATAAATTTACCTTGAATCAGCTGTAATTTGAAAATAACTAAACAAAATTCTCTATAATTTGTTATTGCTGCAATAAACATCAACATTATCGAACGACATTAATGCAATTTTCATTCTATAGAAATGCACATTTTTTAACCTTGAATTAAATATGCGTTAAAATCATAACTCTGCACATACGTACGGGTTCAATATAAATCAGTAAAATTTAATCTTCTACAATTTTTCACTATTCAATCAGAAAGTCATCGTTAGAATCAACATCATCACATTTGTAATATTGAAATCTCGTTGCAACATTGACATTTTAATGTACGAGTGTATGTGTGTGTTTTGAATAGTTTATATTTTATTTTTTTTTTCTTTTGCAGACGAAGGAAAAAAATTGCATTTTGTCAGCCCGGCACGCAGGAAATCAGTACTAGCACCAATTTTAAGTAAAATCAAAAATGGTACAGATGCCACAACCAGTGGTGGAGGTGGTGGCAGCGGCGGTGGTGGCTCTGACACAGAAATGAAATCCAATGGCACGGATAGTACAGGCCATACAAGTGTACAGATAGAGCCGGCTAAAAGGGTCAAGGTGAGTTTTTCTCTGTGCTAAACGATGTGTGCTTGAAAAATATGAAGTTGACATGAAGCTACATGACCTTCTTGTCTACGAATATATACAAAATCAACGTGTTGGTGTTTTTTTTCTATGTTTGTTTGTTTAAAATTTTTTGCAGCGCCACAGCATACATGGCATGATGGAGGAGGAGAATTGTATACGACCCCATCAGGAAATACGCCAATTGACATTGGAGGAAAAGAAATTCCTATTGGCGGTGGAACGTGGCGATATGGCTGGCACAAGAAGAATGCTACAAAAAGCCCAAGACACCGACAATATCAATATCAATTGCGTAGATCCTTTGGGGCGTACAGCTTTGCTAATGGCCATTGATAATGAAAATTTAGAAATGGTCGAATTGCTGATTAACTATAATGTGGATACCAAAGATGCTTTGCTACATTCCATATCGGAGGAGTTTGTCGAAGCTGTGGAAGTTTTGCTGGATCATGAAAATGTAACATTTCATAATGAAGGAAATCATGTAAGATATTATTTTGAATTAGGAATGCAATATTTTATCCAATGCAATATTTTATCCCTATTTCAGAGTTGGGAATCATCGCCAGAAGATACATCCACCTTTACACCCGATATAACGCCACTTATATTGGCTGCCCATCGGGATAATTATGAAATTATAAAAATTTTATTAGATCGTGGTGCTGTTTTACCTATGCCCCATGATGTGCGGTAACTAATGATCGCATCATATAACAACTCAATTTCGTTTCTCTTACTTGTGTTTTATTTCCTATCTTAGCTGTGGCTGTGATGAATGTGTTCAATATCGTCAGGAGGACTCTTTGCGCCATTCACGATCTCGCATAAATGCTTATCGTGCTTTAGCTAGTCCAAGTCTGATTGCCTTGTCGTCGAAGGATCCTATTTTGACTGCATTTGAATTATCATGGGAATTGAGACGTTTAAGTTTTTTAGAACATGAATTTAAGGTGAACTGTTAGAAAATTAAAAGGAATATCTCAATTCATTTTCCCTTTTTCATATACTTATGTATATAATTCTATTTATATTTTTTTAATATATGTCTTTATTATTTAAATTTAATTCTTTTAGAATGAATATCAGGAATTGCGCAAACAATGTCAGGATTTTGCTACCGCTTTATTAGATCACACCCGCACATCTCATGAATTGGAAATTTTATTAAATCACGATCCTACCGGTCCAGTTTATGAGCATGGTGAACGTATGCATTTAAATCGTTTAAAACTGGCCATTAAACTCAGGCAGAAGAAGGTAATTGAAACGACTCTATAGAGAAAACTAATTTTTTTGTTGCAAGCGTATCTTTTGTTTGAAACTATTGAAATAACGTTATCACAACATAAATTTGGTTGAGAGAACAAAAAATCAGTTCCGCTGTGATACTTATTCAGTTCCTGTACATAACCACAATAATTCGGTTTACGGTGTGATTTTTTTTTAAGTTCAGCTACAATTAATAAGACAGGCAGCAGCCACAAAAGCAGACTGTATATTTGAACAATATAAGAATTTTTTTTTTTTTTTTTGATAAATTCATAAATTTGGCTCAAGGGTGACCAAATTTAGTAGTGTTGTAATAGTAGTGCTTTAACAGAGACCACCTCAAAGATCATCTAAAATATCGTAACAGGATGTGCTTATAATTCTGGCATGTAGATGTGTTCAATTATATCTTAACTGGTAGTTGTAAGGCGCTTATGTCGTATGTTGAACATTGATTGAGAAATGGTATTTTTTAAAAATTGCTACTTTTTAAAAAAAAGTTCCATTTAGAAAAAGATACTTTTTTAATACCGAAACAATTAATTTTTTATAAAAGGTAATTTTTAAAAAAGGTTATTTTTTAAGAAAAGCTATTTTTTTAAGAAAATGTGTTTTTGCCGAAAATGTACTTTTATAAGAAAAGGTCATTTTTTTACGAAAAGATACTTTTTAACAAAATGTACAGAAAAATACTTTTTTAATACATGGAACTTTTTAAGAAAAGGTACTTTTTTAAGAAGAGGTACTCTTTTAAGAAAAGAAAAAGAACTTTTTAAGAAAATGTACTTGTTTAAGAATTTGTACTTTTTTAAGAAAATGGTCTTTTTTAAGAAAAGAATATGTACTTTAAGATAAATAATTTTTTTTGTGAAAATTCACTTCTTAAAGAAAATGTACTTTTATAAGAAAAGGTCATTTTTTTTACGAAAAGATACTTTTTAACCAAATGTGCAGAAAAATACTTTTTTAATACATGGAACTTTTTAAGAAAAGGTACTTTTTTAAGAAGAGGTACTTTGTTAAGAAAAGAAAAAGAACTTTTTAAGAAAATGTACTTGTTTAAGAATATGTACTTTTTTAAGAAAATGGTCTTTTTTAAGAAAAGAATATGTACTTTAAGATAAATAATTTTTTTTGTGAAAATTCACTTCTTAAAGAAAGTGTATTTTTTAATGAAAAAGAAAAATGTACTCTTTAAGAAAAGGTACTTTTTAGAGAAAATTAACTTCTTTAAAAATAAATACTTTTTTATGAAAATGTACTTTTTTTTTTAACAAAATTAACTTTTTAAAGACAATATTTTTATTTAAGAGAATTTTCTTTTTCAAGAAAATGTACTTTTGATAGAAAAGGTACTTTTTAAGAAAATGTCCTTTTGTTTTTTTTTTTAGAAAAAGTATTTTTTTTTAATGAATATATGTTTTTAATTAAAAATTTACTTTTTTAGGAAAAGATACGTTGTTCAATGGAAACTACTTTTATTAAGAAGATTACTTTTTTAAGAAAATGTACTTTTTAAAGAAAACTTGCTTTTGTAGGAAATAGTACTTTATTAAGTGTACGTTTTTAAGAAAAACTACTTTTTTTTTAGAAAATTTACTTTTTAAGAGTACATTTTTTAAAGTAAATCTACTTTTATAAAGAAAATGTACTCTTTTTTAGGAAAAGATGCGTTTTTCAATGGAAACTACTTTTATTAAGACGATGTACTTTTTTAAGAAAATTTACTTTTTAAAGAAAACTTGCTTTTGTAGGAAAAAGTACTTTTTTAAGAAAAACTACTTTTTTAGAAAATTTACTTTTTAAGAGTACATTTTTTAAAGTAAAGCTATTTTTATAAAGGAAATGTACTCTTAACAAAAATTATACTTTTTTTTTTTTACAAAAAAGTACTTTTTTAAGAAATTTATGTTCTTTAAGAAACTGCACTTCTCAAAGGCGACTTTTCAGGAAAATTTACTTTTTTAAGATACGGAAGTTTTTTAAGATAAGGAAGTTTTATAAGAAAATGTACTTTTTGCAGAAAAATGATGCGATATTAATCATTATATATTAATACTTAGAAGCATGAATAATAATTTAGGAAATTAAATTTTAAGCAATCGGCATAAACATTCTGATGAGCGCAATAATATAAAAAGAAGATATAACAAATATTTACATAATTGTCAATATAATACACGTGAGTTTTGACTTTTGACTTTGATAGATTATTTACTTAAAAATTATGAATGAACAAAATGCATACCTTTCTATTCTGTGGTGGTTCAGTTATTTGACAGATCTTACATTTACTTTTAACATGCATAAATTTCCCTAGTGATCGCGCTTGAGCCTATAAAAGCTATGCAGCAAAATTTTTGAATTAGCTTTCCACTTGTGGCCTGTAGTTTGACTGAAAGATATGTGTATCTGTATTCGTCATCATTGAAAAGATTGATGAAGATTTTCACTGAAGATCGGACCCTTGCTTTGTGTCAAACACCCGCCAATTTACCTGTGCTTGTAATCGGCTGACTTCAGATATTGCAAGATGCTTAAAATGTACACCATTAGAAGATGCCATTGGCCGATACACATAAGTGACCAGCAAGTCCAGAATGAATGAAGAATGAAGAATGAAGAATGAAGAATGAAGAATGAAGAATGAAGAATGAAGAATAAAGAATGAAGAATGAAGAATGAAGAATGAAGAATGAAGAATGAAGAATGAAGAATGAAGAATGAAGAATGAAGAATGAAGAATGAAGAATGAAGAATGAAGAATGAAGAATGAAGAATGAAGAATGAAGAATGAAGAATGAAGAATGAAGAATGAAGAATGAAGAATGAAGAATGAAGAATGAAGAATGAAGAATGAAGAATGAAGAATGAAGAATGAAGAATGAAGAATGAAGAATGAAGAATGAAGAATGAAGAATGAAGAATGAAGAATGAAGAATGAAGAATGAAGAATGAAGAATGAAGAATGAAGAATGAAGAATGAAGAATGAAGAATGAAGAATGAAGAATGAAGAATGAAGAATGAAGAATGAAGAATGAAGAATGAAGAATGAAGAATGAAGAATGAAGAATGAAGAATGAAGAATGAAGAATGAAGAATGAAGAATGAAGAATGAAGAATGAAGAATGAAGAATGAAGAATGAAGAATGAAGAATGAAGAATGAAGAATGAAGAATGAAGAATGAAGAATGAAGAATGAAGAATGAAGAATGAAGAATGAAGAATGAAGAATGAAGAATGAAGAATGAAGAATGAAGAATGAAGAATGAAGAATGAAGAATGAAGAATGAAGAATGAAGAATGAAGAATGAAGAATGAAGAATGAAGAATGAAGAATGAAGAATGAAGAATGAAGAATGAAGAATGAAGAATGAAGAATGAAGAATGAAGAATGAAGAATGAAGAATGAAGAATGAAGAATGAAGAATGAAGAATGAAGAATGAAGAATGAAGAATGAAGAATGAAGAATGAAGAATGAAGAATGAAGAATGAAGAATGAAGAATGAAGAATGAAGAATGAAGAATGAAGAATGAAGAATGAAGAATGAAGAATGAAGAATGAAGAATGAAGAATGAAGAATGAAGAATGAAGAATGAAGAATGAAGAATGAAGAATGAAGAATGAAGAATGAAGAATGAAGAATGAAGAATGAAGAATGAAGAATGAAGAATGAAGAATGAAGAATGAAGAATGAAGAATGAAGAATGAAGAATGAAGAATGAAGAATGAAGAATGAAGAATGAAGAATGAAGAATGAAGAATGAAGAATGAAGAATGAAGAATGAAGAATGAAGAATGAAGAATGAAGAATGAAGAATGAAGAATGAAGAATGAAGAATGAAGAATGAAGAATGAAGAATGAAGAATGAAGAATGAAGAATGAAGAATGAAGAATGAAGAATGAAGAATGAAGAATGAAGAATGAAGAATGAAGAATGAAGAATGAAGAATGAAGAATGAAGAATGAAGAATGAAGAATGAAGAATGAAGAATGAAGAATGAAGAATGAAGAATGAAGAATGAAGAATGAAGAATGAAGAATGAAGAATGAAGAATGAAGAATGAAGAATGAAGAATGAAGAATGAAGAATGAAGAATGAAGAATGAAGAATGAAGAATGAAGAATGAAGAATGAAGAATGAAGAATGAAGAATGAAGAATGAAGAATGAAGAATGAAGAATGAAGAATGAAGAATGAAGAATGAAGAATGAAGAATGAAGAATGAAGAATGAAGAATGAAGAATGAAGAATGAAGAATGAAGAATGAAGAATGAAGAATGAAGAATGAAGAATGAAGAATGAAGAATGAAGAATGAAGAATGAAGAATGAAGAATGAAGAATGAAGAATGAAGAATGAAGAATGAAGAATGAAGAATGAAGAATGAAGAATGAAGAATGAAGAATGAAGAATGAAGAATGAAGAATGAAGAATGAAGAATGAAGAATGAAGAATGAAGAATGAAGAATGAAGAATGAAGAATGAAGAATGAAGAATGAAGAATGAAGAATGAAGAATGAAGAATGAAGAATGAAGAATGAAGAATGAAGAATGAAGAATGAAGAATGAAGAATGAAGAATGAAGAATGAAGAATGAAGAATGAAGAATGAAGAATGAAGAATGAAGAATGAAGAATGAAGAATGAAGAATGAAGAATGAAGAATGAAGAATGAAGAATGAAGAATGAAGAATGAAGAATGAAGAATGAAGAATGAAGAATGAAGAATGAAGAATGAAGAATGAAGAATGAAGAATGAAGAATGAAGAATGAAGAATGAAGAATGAAGAATGAAGAATGAAGAATGAAGAATGAAGAATGAAGAATGAAGAATGAAGAATGAAGAATGAAGAATGAAGAATGAAGAATGAAGAATGAAGAATGAAGAATGAAGAATGAAGAATGAAGAATGAAGAATGAAGAATGAAGAATGAAGAATGAAGAATGAAGAATGAAGAATGAAGAATGAAGAATGAAGAATGAAGAATGAAGAATGAAGAATGAAGAATGAAGAATGAAGAATGAAGAATGAAGAATGAAGAATGAAGAATGAAGAATGAAGAACGAAGAATGAAGAACGTCAGAGGGTATCAAATGGAATCATTTGATGAAGAGTCTAAATGAGAAAATTATTAGCGGCCAATTTTTTTACTCGATAAATGATAAAAAATTTTGTAACAGTCTTTTGTTTTTTTAAATATAAAATAATCAAGTTTAAATTTTTCTGAAAGGTGGACTTATAAGGGGACTAACTTTGGTTTTTCAAGGAAAGAGCTATGAATATTTAAAAAATCTATAATGTGGATTTAAAAAAAAAATTATTGAACGCAATATAGTAGCTTAACCTGTTTAAAATAAAAAATTCGTACTTATTCTGAGCGCGTTAATGAGTTAAACCATCCCAGTTTAAGTTTGTCGCCTGTAGTCTCAATTATAAATTGTAAATAAAATTGACTTTAAACTTTATTCTTTTTTAGTTTGTTGCCCATCCGAATGTTCAGCAACTGTTGGCTAGTATATGGTATGAGGGTTTACCCGGATTTCGGCGTAAAAATATGGCTTTACAAGCTTTGGATATAATACGAATAGGTTACTGGAATATTTGAAATCTTAATTAATTTTTATTTAAAATTCTACTTTTTAGGCATAATGTTTCCCATATTTTCCTGGGCTTATATATTGGTACCATATTCCAGCATCGGACAAACTATGAGGAAGCCATTTATTAAATTTATATGTCATAGTGCCTCATATTTTACATTTCTGTGTAAGTAAAAATATGAAGATTTGACGGAGTAAGTTCTGAAATAGTTATAACGTTTAATTACTATTTAAATCCCCTTTCTAGTTTTACTGATGTTGGCTTCGCAGCGCATTGAAACATTTATGGGAGGTTGGTGGTTTTGGTATGATTCGCAAAATGTTGTACACGAAGTAGAAGAGTTGCCAACCAAAAGAGGAGCAAAACCTACATTTATTGAATGGTTAATATTATCTTGGGTTAGTGGTAGGTTTTATCGGAAAAATTGCTGAAATATTTTGGAGCGTTGAAACCATTTCTCTAATTTAGGTTTAATATGGAGTGAAGTTAAACAATTGTGGGATGTGGGTTTGCAAGAGTATTTAAATGATATGTGGAATGTGATAGATTTTGTAACGAATTCGCTGTATGTGGCTACAGTGGCCTTAAGAGTTGTATCATTTTTTCAAGTACAAAAAGAAATGATCACTAATGCTCATGCTACTGACTTACCGCGTGAGCGTTGGGACACTTGGGATCCAATGCTTATATCGGAAGGTCTCTTTAGTGCGGCCAACATTTTCAGTAGCCTCAAATTGGTTTACATATTCTCAGTAAATCCACATTTGGGACCACTGCAGGTGTCGTTATCACGCATGGTTATGGATATTATGAAATTTTTCTTTTTGTATGTTTTGGTATTGTTTGCCTTTGGCAGTGGTCTAAATCAATTATTATGGTAAGTTTTATAATGATCTTAGATAATAGATATTTATAGTTATAATTATTAATTATGTTTATTTTTTTATTATGAAGGTACTATGCCGACTTGGAAAAGAAACGTTGTCCTGAAGTTTCTCCCCATAATGTTTTGTTGAACTTAAATGGTACTACAGATCCGAATGCTTGTATTGTCTGGCGTCGATTTTCTAAGTGAGTTTTATATTTTGTTTGTCCTGGTTACATTTAAGTACTTTTATCTTTTCATACAATAGCTTATTTGAGACCACTCAAACTTTGTTCTGGGCTGTTTTCGGTTTAATCGATTTGGATAGTTTTGAATTGGATGGCATTAAGATTTTCACTCGTTTCTGGGGCATGTTAATGTTTGGCACATACTCTGTCATTAATATTGTTGTCTTGTTGAATTTACTTATAGCTATGATGAATCATTCCTATCAATTGATATCGGTATTTGAAACTGATTCCAGAATTTCCATTGAACTGTTTTAATTCTCTTTTATATTGTATACTTCAGGAACGTGCTGATGTTGAGTGGAAGTTTGCCAGATCCAAATTATGGATAAGTTATTTCGAAGAAGGTGGCACTTGTCCGCCGCCCTTTAATATTATTCCTACGCCAAAATCCATTTGGTATGCTTTTAAATGGGCTCGTCGTGTGTTCTGCAGTGGTTCGTCTGCGGCCAGGAGAGAGCATTTAAAAACGATAAGGGTAAGGAAAACATATTTTTATTTAACACTAGCTCTTGTTGATGCATTACGATACATTCATTATGGCAAAATACTGGAAGTATTATTAAAGAAAAATTTATTTGAGTTTAAGTTCGATCCTGCCCCTTTTTGTTTTAACGACTAACAATAAGAACTCATTGACCCACAAATAGTTTCATAGCATTAACTCAACTATTTACATAAAGTGATTGGCCCGCACAATTGTCATTCATAGTATTCACATTTTTGTTACGACTACTTATTTGACAATAATATCACACAAAATTAAAGACTTTCGCTTTCATAATACATTACATATTTATTTGATAATACATTACATATTTATTTGCTACACCCTCCCCCTCCCCCCCCTTCCGAATCGTTATGAAAGGGCTCACGCAAAGTCCCAAGTCTCTCACTAATACAGTAATTCAGATATATCACATTTGTTATTAAGTTTGTGTGGGGGTACCACGCGCATTTGTCTAATCCCGCCCATTTTTTTGTCTGACTACTCACGTTAATAATAGATGACCTGAGATAAATTTGCAAAGCTTTCTCTATCATAGTACTTAATATATATGATATTAAAAATTTATTTTGTATGGGAGGTGCAACGCCCACTAAAAATAATTAAAAAATTTAAGGCTGCAGAACTCCCATATCCGCAGTAAGACTCTGTGAAAATTTCAGGAAGATCAGATGAGTAGTTACGGAGATTATCTCCTACAAACAAACAAACACACATTACCTCTTTATTAAGCTAGTATAGATTTTTTTTTCAATGCTTGCTGGTCCTGATATACAATGTTTTTTGTTTTTTCATTCGGTGGATTATCCATATTAGATCTGGCAACACTTAACTATTGGCCTTGAACTTAGAATATCATTTGGCAATTTTTGTTTTTTATCGATTTTTGCTTTTGCCCATTTTTGATTTTAAAGATTTTTGTTTTTGGGCGATTTTTGCGTTTGGCGATTTTTGATTTGACGATATATTTTCCACGACAAATCACATTGATAACTAATGAACTTGTCAAAAGACTGCCTCTTTCGTAGTGCTTCATATTTTTTACATAGGAGGTGCCACGCCCACTAATCCCATCCCGCCCAATATTTATTGGACTACTCATATTAATATTTGATGGACTCATGGAAAATGTCGGGTCTTTCCCTTTTGTAGTACACCAGTTATATGATATTAGATATCTACTTTGCATGGGCGGTGCTACGCCCACTGCTCCGATCACGCCCATTTTTTTGTTCCACTAATCACACAAAGAACCTATGGGTTCACGCAAAGCCACAAAGCTCTCTCTTTTACAGTACTCCAGATATATGACATTAAATAGTTACTTTGCATGGGGAGTGCCACGCCCATTGTTGTGAAGCCGTCAATTTTTTGTTCGACTACTCATACTAAGATCTGATAGGCTCGTGCAAAGTGTCAAAGCTTCCTTTTTTAGCATACCAGTTATATGATATCATATATTTACTTTGTATGGGCGGTGACACGCCCACTGCTCCGATCACGCCCATTTTTGTCTAACTAATCAAATGAAAAACTTATGGGCTCACACAAAGTCCCAAGACTCTCACTATTACAGTACTCCAGATATATGGCATTTTATATTTACTTTGTATGGCAGGTGCCACGCCTATTTGTCCGATACTGCCCATTTTGCATCTGACTACTCACATTAATAATTGGTGACATCAGAAAATTTTCAAAAGCTCTCTCTATCACAGTACTCGAGATACATAATATTGAACTATTACATGTATGGGAGGTACCACGCCCACTTATTCGATCCCGCCCATTTCCGGCGTAGCTACTTGTATTAACAATCGGTGACCTCACACAAATTTGCAAAGCTCTCCTTATCATAGTACTCAATATATGTATATGATATTAAAAATTTACTTTGTGTGGGAGGTGCCACGCCCACCAAAAATATTTAAAAAATTATAGCCTATTGCACTTCCCATATCCGCAGTAAGACTCTGTGAAAATTTCAGGAAGATCAGATTGGTAGTTACGAAGATTACCTCCTACAAACAAACAAACAAACAAACAAACACACATTACCTCTTTATAATATTAGTATAGATTAAAAATTCGCTATCTATGTGAGGTGCCATGCTCAGTTGATATATCAATAAGAAAGAAGGGATTTTTAAAAAATCGTAAATTAATGCCCCCTTAGTGGCCAAAAATGAAATGAAATCTTGAAATATCAAATTCAATATGTAATTCCACCAAATACACAAACATTAGCCAAGAGGAAATTCATTGTAATGCAGTAAAATTACCATAAAGGGGAAAAATTACACGTTTCGCATTTTCTAAACAAATCTATGATTAAGAAATTTGTTTGAAGATTTTACAAGAGAAATTTATGGATACCATTTTTGGAAATTAGGACATTAAAAGCTTTGTATTTTCGTTCTTAATTAATCTATGAAAAGTAACTTTTGCCTAAGAAAGCATCTTGTATTAATAAAATATATTTTCTTAAAAAAGTACATTTTCTTAAAATAACCTTTTCTTAAAAATGTACCTCTTCCTAAGATAGTACCTTTACTAAAAACAGTAACTTTTATTAAAATAGTACCTTTTCTTAAAATAGTACCCTTTTAAAAAAAGTAAATTTTTTTAAATTGGTATCTTTTCTTATTAAAGAAATATTTCTTAAAAATTAGCTTTTCTTGCAAAAGTACATTTTCCTAAAAATTTATATATTCTCAAAAAAGACCATTTCTTAAAAAGTATCTTTTCTTAAAAAGTAAATTTTCTTAAAAAAAAAAACACTTTTTCTTAAAAAATACCCTTATATAAAAAAAAACCTTTTTGAAAAAAAGTATCTTTTCTTAAATAATGAGTTCACTTAAAAAAATACCTTTTCCTGAAAAGTGCATTTTCTTAAAAAAGTAATTTCTCTTAAAAGTGTGCGTCATCATATAAAAGAAAATTTTCTTAAAAAGTACTTTTTCTCTCAAATAAGTACTTTTTTAAGAAAAAAGTACTTTATGTTAAAAAGTATCTTTCCTCAAAAAAATATTTTTTTAAAAAGTACCTTTTCTCAAAAAGTACATTTTCTTAAAAAGTACCTTTTCTTAAAAAGTACCTTTTCTTAAAAAGTACCTTTTCTTAAAAAGTACCTTTTCTTAACAAGTATATTTTCTTAAAAAACACTTTTCTTAAAAACGTACCTTTTCCAAAGAAAGTAAGTACCATTTCTTAAAAAAGTACCTTCTCTAAGAAAATTACACTTTCTTAAAAACGCTCTTTCTTAAAAGTACCTCTTTAAAAAATGCGTTTTCTTAAAACATACAATTTTATCAAAAAGTACAATATCTTAAAAAATTGTATTTTCTTCTTAAAAGAGTACATTAACATAAAAAAGAGAATTTTCTTAGAAAAAAACAAAATCATTTGTACAATAAAATATTCGAGCTCGAGGCCTGGGTTTTTTTAATTAAATTTCTTTATTCTCCAATATTTCGATATTCTTCGAATATCATCTTCAGGGAGTATAGTGGATTTTAATAAAAATATAAAATTAAAAAATTATACTTGTTCATTACTCGTCATTTAAAATTCCACTATACTCCCTGAAGATGATATTCGATGAATATCGAAATATTGGAGAATAAACAATTTTAATTAAAAAAACCCAGGCCTCGAGCTCGAATATTTTATTTTAAAAATAAATTTGAAAAGGTCGAATAGAAAACAACTATAATTTAAAAAACAAAATCTTCAAATTACCTTTTCTTAAAAAACTACATTATCATAAAAAAGTACAATATCTTCAAAAAGCATATTTTCTTAAAAAAGTACATTTTCTTAAAAAATACCTTTTCTTCAAAAAGTAAATTTTTCTTTAAAAAGTATGTTTTCTTAAAAAATACTATTTTTGAAAAAAGTATATTTTCTTTAAAAAGTACGTTTTATTAAAAAAGTACATTTTCCTCAAAAAGCACATTTCCTTTAAAAAGTATCTTTTCTTAAAAAATACGTTTTCTGAAAAAAGTATATTTTCTTAAAGAAGTAAATTTTCTTATAAAAGTACCTTTCCTAAGAGAGTACATTTTATTTAAAAAATACATTTTCCTAAAAAACAACCTTTTCTAGAAAAAGTGAATTTTCTTAAAAAAGTACCTGTTTTAAGAAAGTAGTTTTTCTTAAACATTGCCTTAAAAAAGTAAATTTTTTAAAAAAGTACCTTTCATAAAAATGTACCCTCTATTAAAAAGGTACCTTTACTTAACTAGAACTTATTAAGGATCAGATATATTTCAACCACTTCCTTATCATAGAAATTTTTGCTGCCTTTGTGGATCTCTAAACATTGTAGGTGTTGTACAAACCCATCTTGGGGGTGGGGGGGCAAAGAAGAAACTCTTAAATATAACAATTGTTGATATTCTAAAGAACTTGAGTACATATAGAATAAAAATTTAGTTTCTTAGGATTTCGATAAACTTTAATTTAAAATCTTTAAAATATTTTTTTGTTCCACACTAGCGCAAAGCACAACAGGCCAATGATCGCGACTTTAAATATCAACAAATCATGCGTAATCTCGTCCGACGATATGTAACAGTGGAACAACGTAAAGCTGAGTCACAAGGCGTAACCGAAGATGATGTTAATGAAATAAAACAAGATATATCCGCCTTCCGATGCGAACTCGTCGAAATCCTTAAGAATAGCGGTATGGATACAAATGTCACATCAGGACAGGGTGGAGGTAAGTGAATACGAAAAATCAATTAAAACTGTGACCATTTCTAAAACCTTCTTTGTTCAAGGAGCTGGTGGTAAAAAGAATCGCCAAAAAGAACGACGTCTAATGAAAGGTTTCAATATAGCTCCACCTGGTTCAACAGGCTCCTTGGCTCCTGTGGCCGAGTTCTCAACGTCATTGGATAATTTTGAACAACAACAGGAAATATTATCGTCAACTCTATCGAATCTGTTTCATCCATCAACATATATGCATAAAAAGGCAACATTTGGGACCAGTGACAGTTGTAGTGTGGAATCAACATTGCCGAATCTATCTTCCACTTCAACAGTGAACACCGTGCAGACGGCGCAAACAAATAAATACAATAAATCGACTCTCAAACCGTATAACAAAAGAATAGCTGGTCACAAAAAGAAATGGGATACCTTGTTAGAGGCTGCCAAAGTGGGCAATGTTTCAAAAATGTTGGGTCGTTCTAAGTCCGAAGATTCCGTTTGTAATTCCTCCAACACATCATCACCGGTACATGGTCAAGTACGTGTAGCATATCCACAAAACTGTGGACCAAATTATCAAAATAATGTTAATGAGCCACGTCATAATATAATGATTCCCAGTAAGGATCATCTCAGTGCTGTTAATGCTGTTACTGGCGGAGGTGGTACACATTTCTTTCATACAACCACGGGTAAATGAATGAATTTTTAAATTTATATACACAGGTATGTAAATTTATAATGGGTTCTATCTCTCTCTTTCTCTCTTTCTCTTTTTCTCTCTCTCTTTCTAATTTTATCTCACTCTAAAGGTCTAACTGCTATAGCCGCTTTGAAAAAGAAACGTAAAAAATTTTCATCTAGTAAAAATATTTGTCCAGTCAATGAATCTATTGCCGCAACTAATGCCGTGGATCTTTTAAATGAAAAGGTTTTGTATATTTATAGTTGATAAAGAAAGCCATGTTGTTTTGCCAGTTATTAAACTATTTTTTTTTTAATAAAATTTTTGCAAAGCATCCAACCAAAGTTATGTTTAAATTAAAGTTAACAAGTGTATTAAAATTGTACGTACTGCTCCCGAATATAATTTTAGTTTTTTCATTTAGCATGTTAAAAAGTTACCAAAATTTTAAACTGATTTTGAAGATATGTAAATAATTTTTTTTGTTCAAAATTATAGAAAAAATTCTATATGTAAGACTGGACAACAAATTCAGGGTATTAGTCTTGATATACATATATAGGGTAAGAGTATTGACGCTGACAAGACTGTTTGGAATAAGACGAAAAAAAAGTATAAATGTTGATCTAAGCTAAGTTTTATGTTCGCAAATCCTCTATGAAATTTGAGGGGAATTTTCTTGTAGAATATTTAAACCCTATATTTGTCAATTGCAAAAAAATGGCCGTTTTCCATGGTTAAAATGTGCCGTGAATATGTAAAGCTGTCGAAAAGTTCATGCAAGTGATCTAAAAGAGTGTTTTCTGTATATTAACAATTGGAAATTTTAATTTTAATTTTTTTCGGGAATATTTTCTGTATATTAATAATTGCAAATTGTAATTTTGTTTTTTTCGGGACTTAGAATCTTCCGTATGAATTTAAGTCTTTGACGTCCCATGGTAAAAGTGACAGCTGAAAATATTCTCAAACCGTTGCAACCCTAAAAATGCTTGTATTAGATAACTTTTTTTCTGTCATTTATTAAAAAAAGACTAAAATGACCTATGAAAATCGCAGATATAGGTTTAAAATATTCTAAAAAAAAAATTACGCTGAAATTTCATTTCCGGCATATAAATCCAAATTTTAGCGCAGAGGAAAACTCAACTGCTATTTTTCACTAACATATTTCTTACAGTGTTAACCAAAGAAATTAAAAATTTAAAAGGACCTAATACGAGGTACTTTGGGTGTTTTACTAGTTCTAACTTAATAAACTCGTGTGGTGAAAGAGTCTACCACCTCCAAAATAGCTCTGCACAGTATTTTAGGAGATACGGACGTATGAGTGTACCGAAAAAAATCTTTTGACAAATCATCCTATTCTAATTAACTCGTTTGGAAATAACAAAACAGAATTTTTGTAATAAATAAATTTTAAAATCGTTCGAATCCCAAGAGCTTTAAGGAGGTTTTTTTTTTTCGAAAATATGATAAAATCAAGCGAGGTTTCATAAAGACAATCGTTGTTTTATAAAGACAGAAATATCGGCTTTCCATCGTGAATTAATAAAAACAAAAAACTCGGCTATAAATCATGATTTTATAAAGACAGAAAGCTCAGCCAACCATAGTTTTACAATGACAAAAAGCTCTCATTAAAATCTCCACTTTGAACCGTGGTTTTAAAAAGACAAAATGCTCGGCTTTCAATCGTAGTTTTATAAAGACAAAAATCAAGGTTTTCAATCGTAATTTGATAAGGACGAAAATCTCACCCTTCAATCGTGGTTTTATAAGACAACTAGCTGTTTTTACCCGGTCTTGCCCGGGATAAAAAGGCCTTTGACTTGAAAAATGGTTCACTATGCTTACCAGGCGCTGAGTACTTAATCCCCAATTAACAAATGCCCCAATAAAATGAACTTTCTCCCCAAAAATTTGTATGGGCAGTAAATTAATTTTTTATTTAAATTGAAAATTTTTTGATTTTTTAATTTAGAAGTTTTTTACAAGATGCTGCAGAAAAAAATAAGCTGCGAAACCGCTTTACGTTTTTTTTCAGTTTATTTATAAACATCAAATATAACGGAATGGTTCGCAAATTAAAGATATCAGAACTTTTAAAAATTGAATTACTTCATTCAATAAGTGATCATCATTGAGCAGAGACGTCAAATTCAAGTTTCAGAAATGAAAGACTAATGCGACATTTAATATTGTGTCGCAAGGTTTCTTTAAGCAACTGCTTATAGTATATATGTTGACTATTTTGATCAACAGGTAATTATTTCACATACGTAGATAAAATTTATCATACGACATTTCACTAAGCTGTGTTCCGCGAGCGAGTCGTGTCCGCTTCCGCGCGTTTGGCAGCCACACCCGTGCTGCTGATTAGTTCTCGTTAAATTATTTTAATTCCTAAAACATATTTTTTAAAGCATTGCGATATTTTAGCTGAGCTGTGATCCGCGAGCGCGTCGCGTCCGCATCCGTCGCGTCGCGTCCGCGCGCCTCGCGCCGCTTCCTCGCAGCTACTACCCGTGCTGCCGTTTAGTTCTCGTTAACTCATTTTAATTCCTAAAACATATTTTTTAGAGCATTGGGATATTTTAGCTGAGCTGTGTTCCGAGAGCGCGTCGCGTCCGCATCCGTCGCGTTCGCGCGCCGCGCGCCGCTTCCGCGCGTTAGGCAGCCATACCCGTGCTGCCGCGCAGTTGTTGTCACCTTATTTTAATTGTCAAAATATATTTTTCAAATCATTCCGATATTCTAGCTAAGCTGTATTCCCCGTGCGCGTAGCTTCCGCGCAACGAAATGATGCTATTGAAAAGAATACTCATTTTAAATGCATTTATTGTAGGACATATATTGAGAGCAGTATGCAAATGTTTACTAAAATAAATATTTAACAAAATTCATTAAATAAAATTATGTAAAAATTTAAGAATGAATTTGGGGAGTAAGTCCATTTTTATTTCGATAAAAAAAATGGGGAATTTGTCCATTTCTTTTGGGTACCTTTTTTTTAAGTTTGGGGAATTTGTTCACCGTGTAGTTATTTCCGTGTAAAACAAATTTCAGAGAAATCCATTGAAAAGTACAAATTTGTATAGGGAAGAAATATACCACACAACAAAATCTGAATTTTATATGAAAAATGGCGGCCTTCCCTGGAATATGTACTAAATTTCGGAGAAAGCCATTGAAAAATAAAAGTTTGTATAGCAATCAAATAAAGAAACAAATAAAGGGAAAAAAATAAGTTTTATATACATACATAGAGGTTGGCGCAAAGTAGGCGTGGCCTGTAAGAAGCATATGGCGACCTTCCCTGTAGTATAGAGATCGTGTGACCAAATTTTAGACATCCCTTGAAAACTGAAAATTTCTATAGTGCAAAAATGTACCAAAAAACGGAAAATTAATTTTGTATAAAAAGTGGGCTTAGAAGTAGGTGTGGCTGCAAGAATTACACGGTGACCTGGCCTGGGGTACAAAGATCGTGTGTACCAAATTTCAGAGAAATGCGTTGAAAAATTAAAATTTGTATAGCGAACAAATATACCAAAACACAGAAAATGATTTGTATACAAAAAGTGGGCGCAGAAGTAGGCGTGGCCGGTAAGAATCATATGGCGACCTTTCCTGGAGTACGGAGATCGTGTGTAGCAAAATTCAGAGAAATCCGTTGAAAAATAACAATTTGTATAGTGAACAAATATGAATAAAACAGAAAATGAATTTTACATAAAAAGTGGGCGTAGAAGTAGGCGTGGCCGGTAAGAATCATATGGCGACCTTTCCTGGAGTACGGAGATCGTGTGTAGCAAAATTCAGAGAAATCCGTTGAAAAATAACAATTTGTATAGTGAACAAATATGAATAAAACAGAAAATGAATTTTACATAAAAAGTGGGCGTAGAAGTAGGCGTGGCCGGTAAAAAGCATATGGCGACATTTCCTGTGGTATAGAGATCGTGTGTGCAAAATTTCAGGAAAATCCGTTTAAAAATAAAAATTTGTATAGCGGTCAAACAAACAAACAAACAAACAAACAAAAAATGAATTTTATATATATAGATAATCTCGGATCTATTTTAACGTCAATCGTGGTTTTAGAAAGACAAAATTCTCGTATTTAATTCAACGTCAATCGTGGTTTTAGAAAGTCAAAAATTTGGGCTTTTAATCGTTGTTTAATAGAAACAAAAATATCGGCTTTCAATCGTGGTATTACAAAAACAGAAATATCGTCTTTCAATCGCGGTTTTATAAAGACAAAAATCTCGGTTTTTAAACGTGGTTTTATAAAAACAAAAATCTCGGTTTTAAATCGTAGTTTTATAAAGACGGAAATCTCTCCCTTCAATCGTGGTTATAAGACAAAAATCTCGGATTTATTTTAACGTCAATCGTGGTTTTATAAAACCATAAATCTCGGCTTTCAATCGACGTCAATCGTGGTTTTATAAAGACATAAATCCCGACTTTCAATCAACGTCAATCGTGGTTTTATAAATCCACAAATCTCGGCTTTCAATCAACGTCAATCGTGGTTTTATAAAACCATAAATCTCGGCTTTCAATCGACGTCAATCGTGGTTTTATAAAGACATAAATCTCGGCTTTCAATCGACGTCAATCGTGGTTTTATAAAGACATAAATCTCGGCTTTCAATCAACGTCAATCGTGGTTTTATAAAGACATAAATCTCGGCTTTCAACCATGGTTTTTTATAACAAAAATCTTGGGTTTTTAATAGGGTTTTATAAAAATGAAAATCCCAGATTTAAATCGTGGTTTTATAAGTTGAAAATCGCGGATTTTAATCATGGTTTTATAAAGACAAAAATATCGACTTTCAGTCGTGGTCTTAATGTTTTCAATGAACATCAATCGAAGTTTTATAAATATACAAATCTCGTCTTTCAACCGTGGTTTTATAAAGGCAAAAATATCGACGTTCGATTGTGGTTTAATAAAGACAAAAATCTGGGATTAGAAAGAAAAGATACTGGAGTATTCAAATTAACATTCATTGCAGATTTATAAAAACGAAAATCTCGTAACTCAATCAACATAGAACGTGGTTTTATAAAGACTGTCAATCTGGGCTTCTATATCATAATTATTATTGGTTTTACAAACACAAATTGAGCTTTCTTATCAATCATAATTTAATAAAGCCAAATTGAAAGCATAAAATCTAAGCTTTCAAATCTTTCAAATCTAGGCTGGTTTTTATAAAAAAACAAATGTTAGGGTTTTCAACTAAACGTCCGTGGAGTTTAAAAAGACACAAAAATCTGTGCTTTCAAATCATAATCCATCGTTGTTTTATAAAGCCAAAAATTAGGACTCTAATATCATAACCAATCGTGGTTTTATAAATACAAAAATCTTCAATTAAACAGCCATCATAGAAAAATCAAATAATTTAGATACCATAAACTTAAACATAGTATACATATGTTTATAAAATCTTACCTTCTCCGAGAAAAGGGACCTAGTGTGTGAAAATTAAGTTTTGAGAAAAAAAAACGCATTTAAAGTTTCTACACCCATTTAGGTACCGGAATCCACCGTTTTTGACACAACCCGTTTTTTGACATACTAGGTCCCTTTTCTCGGAGACGGTCACATATATAAAAAACAATCGATGTTTGGGGAACAAATTCGATTTAAAATGAAACAAGTATGAGTGTTAAGTTCGGCTATGTCGAGTTTCTGATACGCTCCACCTGGGTTTATCTGGACTTATTACACTATTTATAACAAACTAGCAGATTCCAGCCCTCGAAATTCGTGTGCAAATTCTAGGAAATTTTATTTTTTCATTAAATAACGATAATCAGTTATAGCCAATTCACAAATCAACACAAAAAAATAAAAAACTCATTTTTATAACAAAACGGTAGAACAAAACATCGGTCACAAGAAATCGCCTAGTCTATTAATATTATAGATATAAACAAAATGTTTGAGAAACTAAAGAATTTGATAAACTTAATATCAAATTACTACAACAAAAACACTGAAATTTTAGCACAATGACGAACAGAATGACGCTCGATTTAATACCATTTTAAACGCCAACCTTCTCGAAATAATGGAATACAATATTATCTTAATTTTGGCCATGCAAATAGCTTATTTTGTAAATGAGAGTGATTTCAACTGATGGACAGATAGACAGACATCGTTATATAAGCTCGAGTTGTTATAAGGATCAGGAATATAGATACCTTATTGGGTTAGAAAATACGTTTTTCGATTCGAATGACAAACTAATATATACCATCTGCACAGTGGTGCGGAGGGTATAAAAATGTCTTAATTTCTCAAAAGATTATTTGCTGTGGCTTTTAAAGTAGCGAAATCTGGAGTAAAAACGAATAAATCGTAACTTAACATAAAGACCTAGATTTTAGGCGGATCAGTTATATGAAATTTGATTAAGCTCAAGTTTTTAACTCTTATAGAGTTGTAAGACTGTGAGTTCGGAATGTTTATTAAACTCAGTTTAGTTAAACTTTGGATTGTTAAAGCTTGAGTCAAATACCTTAAGCCCAAATTTTTTGGATAGCAGTTAAACTTAGATTAATTACACAAAAGCATTAAAAATCATGAGCTGAACTAATCAAACTTAATTGATATCCCAAAAACTCGTTCCAGAAGTTATGTGTTAAACAATCTGAGTTTAACTAAACTAAGTTGAACTGACATCTTAAGTCATTCTAAAATATATTCATATAATTTATATATATTCGGGTGACAGCGGTTTGTATGAAAAAAAATTTTGGTCGAATTTTGAGGTGTGCGGATTAGATTATTGTGACACTGGATCCGCTGAAATAAAAACGCTGCCCTCTCCAAATTAAGAACAGCCTACCTACAATATTTGGCATTTTTAATTTGATATATTTTGCTAATAAGACCTTAAAGTCCAATCGTTGACTTCGGTAAATTTCTTGAACAAAATTTTTGAAAAAGTAAAATTGGAGATTTTGAAATAAGGTTAAAAAATACGTACCGTTTTGACATTAATTTAGAAAGACATAAAAATAGACGAGATGCAAAATTTGATCATTTTAGGAACAGGTGAATGCAAAAATGTTGTTATTGTAAATTATTTCAATGTCTTTAAAAATTTTAGCTCGATTTTCTTAATCGAGTGGTCTGCGGCTCATTTATTGTCTGGGGAACTTGATACTGATTTTCAACCGATAACAGATTTTTTTGTTCTATTAGAAGGATAATTTACTCTAGATTATGTTCATTAATTAATTTAATTCAAACGCAATTATTAATATCAACATTTTTGTGAAAAATGATTTTTTTTGATAATTTTTACATATAAATGCATATTTGAACTTTGAACTCAATGCGCGTCCAGAAAGCATTGCCCGATTTGGCTCAAATTTTAGGCACTAAAGTTTTAGATCCAGTGTCACAATAATCCGCACGTCTTGAAATTCCAAAAAATGGCTGTCACCCTAATATATATACATACATATATGTATAAAAAAAAGCTGAAACTTCGATAATTCAAATGAATATTTCTGATCTTTTGTAAATAGTTAGGCTTGCAAATATAATCTTTTCAATTAACTTTTAAAATTTATAAATGCATGTACATTTTTTTTTTTACTATTTATTTTTATACAAAAATAAAAAAATTACTTAAATGATATTTCCACATTGTCTCTTATACTCTAAAACAGGCTCTAAAACGTGTTTCAAGCTATCCAGCAACAGATATCACTGCTCAAAAAAAAGATGCTGCGATTGTAGCAAAACCGCGTAGGCATGAGCAAACGCAAAGTCAACATGACTCAGTGGAAACTTCGAACGAATTTACTTTGGCCGGTGAGACACAACACCTGGATCCATCTAATACATCCGTGAATTCACGCGAACCATTAATAAGCAGCAGTTATGCTTCAACGGTTGTTATAAACTAAACAAATTAAAAAAAAAAAAACAACAAAGAAATTGCGCAAAAATTATGAATGACTAAGCCAACACGATAACAGTGCATTGTTTTTAAGGAAAGTGTAGACGATATCGAAAAAAAAAGATGATGATGATGATGACGATTATGATGATGATGATGATTGATATCAAACAACTTGTCTGCCTTGAAAACGAGTAAAACAATAATTTTATTTAAACAATGCTGCCCATTTGAAACACTGCCGTTTCTTAAAAACCGAAAAAGAAAAGAAATGAAACACCTCAAAAATAAACACAAACACTCGACGTCGTTCATAAAAATATTAACAGACCAAAACCAAACTACATACATATTTATCAAAATATTCGTATTTATAAACATACACTATTCATTTCAAATCAGCATCACTTGCTTCTAAATTTTATACACTCGAAATTATAGCATTTCCTCATTTATGGATTTTGAAAATTTTTGTTTATCACATCCGCACATTGCATTTGGAAAAATAATTAATATCGAACAAATATATAAATACTCAACCACCTAACGAAATCATTACCCAAAAGAAAAAAAAACGTCCATATTAAATTTAAGCACTATTTCAAAACAAAAACCCTCACAAAAACTACAAATATTGATATTTAATTTATGCTAAATTTTAGCAAAATGAATATTCATATTCATCAAAATATCTTCGTACTTACACACATCATTACACTTAATGAACAAAATAATAATTAACAATAATTGTTAACATTATCACATATCGCATGATCGATTGCTTCAAGCACTCGCAAATATTCATATATTTGTATTAAATTTATATATCTACATATACATTTTCGAAATAATTAAAACATGCAACGAATCATTTCCATTTTAGCGAAATATTTTTGTAAACATATTTTGGATCATGTTCTTTATAAAAGTTGTTATATAAACTAATAATTGACAATCATCATCAAATGCTGCAGTATTTTTAAATATTAATTTTTTCTTAAATATCCAAAATTTTTTATCGGGTTAGTCAATTGAATTAAAAATAATTGAGCCACAAATGCTTCTTTGATATTTTTGTTTATACTTAATATACGCAGTGAAATGATTACAATACAGAGATAAATAAAGACAGCCTCGGATTTAGTTATAGATGCGGTTATACAGAAAAAGAATTTTTTTTTAATTGCCAGGAAATACTCCATCGATTCTTAATCATAGAGAACATTCAAATAAAAATTTTAGTTCAGAAGAACACATAACTGGTACTAATTATTTCTTACAGTGCTTACCAAAAAAAAAAATGATAACACAACTACAGTGTTTTATGAGATAGGGACGTATGAGTGATATTGTAATTAAAATTGAATTCATATCTTAGTTCAGGGCTTCTTAACCTTTCATAATTCATACCTCTTTTTTTAAATTAACCAACACTCAGGGGATGTCCCCCTACAAATGCAGTGCATTGTGTTGATTTCAGGAAAATAGGAAGGAGGAGAGAGGGAGTAGTGTTTGTGGATATTTGACTAAAATTTTATTAGATTATAACTGTCAGGAAAGACCTCTGCGGGAAGTTTATTCCAATTACGGCCAGTTAGATTGATAAATGAATTCTCTCTGTAATATGTTCTGCGGTCAACTGGACAATAGACTAATAACGGGTGTGATCTACTAGAGAAGCGGGTAGAGCGAACCGAAACTCGGGCACCTAAAAAATTAAAACATGTTATTGAATATAATATTATTTTATTTATGTTATTACATAAACTGGCAAGAAAACATTTTTATAATATTTCTAGGATTGCATTAATGGGATGACTGTTGTTGTTTCCCGTCAGCAAGGTGAGAAATGCGTTAGACAGGTTTGGAGAATGCTAAACGCAAGTCATGCCTAGCCTCAAATCGTTTTCAATTTTTGTTTTTATATTAACCAAAGTTACAAATGCAGATTCACACACACAGAAAACAGATTTGTTGTTGCAACTGAATTTTTGCCAACAGAATTTTGATAGTCCCGTGTACTATCACATTATTCTGTTCTGATTACTCTATTTATATAAAAATTCGATTGTATGAATTGTGATATTTAGTTGATACAATGGAATATTTAATTTTAATTATTGAGTCATAACCGTTTTTCGGTTTTTTTTAGTAATACATATGAAATAGAAAAATCAGAAACAATTATTATTATTATTTTATTATTAACTAGATGTAACCCGGTGTGCTTCGCTACACCCTCCCCCTGCCCCCCACGAATCGTTATGAGAGGGCTCACGCAAAGTCCCAAGGCTCTCACTAATATAGTAATTCAGATATATTACGTTTAATATTAAGTTTGTGTAGAGGTGCCACGCGCATTTGTCCAATCTCGCCAATTTTTTTGTCTGACTACTCACGTTAATAATAGATGCCCTGAGACAAATTTGATATTTAAAATTTACTTTGTATGGGAGGTACCACGCCCGCTAAAAATATTTAAATATATTACAGCCTGTAGCACTCCCATATTCGCTGTAAGACCCTGTGAAAATTTCAGGAATTTCATGAGCAGTTACGGAGATTACCTCCTACAAACAAACAAACACATATGACCTCTTTATTATGTTAGTATAGATTATCAGCATAGATTTTTTTATTCGAATACTTGCTGATATATAATGTTTATTGGTTTTTTCATTCCGTACAACAATTATCAGATTTTTCGGCGTTCCTACCCTGGAGCAAGGTACATGTAGCTGCCTATGAGAAGAAGATGGATTATCAAAATTAGATCTGGCAACACTTAACTATTGGCCTTGAACTTGGAATATCATTTGGCAATTTTTCTCTTTTAGCGATTTTTCATTTTGCCCATTTTTGATTTTAAAGATTTTTTGGCGATTTTTATTATTCGCAATTTTCGGTTTTGGCGAATTTTTGATTTTAGCGATATATTTTCCACGACAAATCACATCGATAAATAATGTACTTGTCAAAATACTGTTGCTTTCGTAGTACTTCATATTATTTATGTAGGAGGTGCCACGCCCACTAATCCCATCCCACCCAATTTTTATTGAACTACTCACATTAATATCTGATGCGCTCGTGCAAAATGTCGAGTCCTTCCCTTTTATAGATTACCAGTTATATGATATAAGATATCTACTTTACATGGGCGGTGGTACGCCCACTGCTACGATCACGCCCACTTTTATGTTCGACTAATCACACAAAGAACCTATGGGCTCATGCAAAGCCATAAAGCCCTCTCTTTTAGAGTATTCCAGATATATGACATTAAATAGTTACTTTGCATGGGGAGTGCCACGCCAATTTTTTGTCCGACTACTCACACTAAGATCTGTTGGTGTCGTGCAAAGTGTCAAAGCTTCCCTTTTTAATACACCAGTTATATGATATCACATATTTACTTTGTACGGGCCACGGCCACTGCTCCGATCACGCCCATTTTTTGTCTAACTAATCACATGAATAACATATGGGCTCACACAAAGTCCCAAGACTCTCACTATAACAGTACTCCAGATATATGGCATTTTATATTTAACTTGTGTGGCAGGTGCCACGCCTATTGGTCCGATACTGCCCATTTTTTGTCCGACTACTCACACTAATAATAGGTGACACCAGACAAATTTGAAAAGCTCTCTCTATCACAGTATCCGAGATACATAATATTGAATTATTACGTGTATGGGAGGTACCATGCTCACTTGTCCAATCCCGCCCATTTTCGGCATAGCTACTAATATTAACAATAGGTGACCTCACACAAATTTCCAAAGCTCTCCCTATCATAATACTCAATATATATAAATGATATTAAAAATTTACTTTGTGTGGGACGTGCCACGCCCACTAAAAATATTTAAAAAATTATAGCCTATAGCACTTCCCATATCCGCAGTAAGACTCTGTGAAAATTTCAGGAATATCAGATGGGTAGTTACGGAGATTACCTCCTACAAACAAACAAACAAACAAACACACATTACCTCTTTATAATATTAGCATAGATAACTAAATAATTTTACATTAAATTAAATAATAATAATAATAATAATAATAATAATAATAATAATAATAATAATAATAATAATAATAATAATAATAATAATAATAATAATTAATATAATATATTATATGATAAACAAAAGAGGTATCCTTGGCTCCATTATTTGATCCTATTTAATAATACAATATTGTACTTTCATTATATCCGCACATATTGTCAGAAAACATTTCTAAAATAATGAATTTAAAAAGTGTGTCCAGGTCAAGTACAATTCGTATTATAAATATCAGCTCATTACTTACCCAATCGCTAAATCATCCTCTTGGCAATTTCGACTTATTATCTTGATATACAGAAAATAGTTTCTTGTTTGAAATCCACGTAAAACTGCTTGTTATCTTTCAGAGTGAATACTTTCTTCTTTACTAGAATATTAAAGGTTCACGCATGCAATAACGACTGCCTTCCATTACATGGAATGGAGTACTAACCGCAAAAATCGTGGTAAGCATATTGAATACATCAAAGATTTGTTCTGGTCATTGAATATGTCTTGGAGTTGTTTATATGTCTCGCCCAAGACAAAGAATTTTATATTATTCGTGCGTAGACATAAATAAACATCTGCATACATCTTGAGGTGCTGATGACAACGGGAGAACCAACTTCCAGGTTGTGTACGTCCTCATAGACATTTGTTCCAGTATATGCTCGTATTGATTTGTTGAAATATTGTAATCGAAAATTAAGCACTTTTACATTAACTCTAATATCTTCTAAGTATCTCTACACACAGAAAAAATATTTGCCAACCGAATTGTTCTAAATTGGAACAACTGCATTTTCGATTGCATCAACAGAAATTTAATATCATCTACAAATTTTCTATTATGATAAAATATTTACTGTTAACCCAATAGAATTGTAATCATCTTGAACCCGAAAATCGGTTATTAGCATTATCGCAATTCGGTAGGTAATAAATTCGGTGGCTACAATGAATCTGTTTTCTGTGTGTACATACCTACCTTAGACGCATTGATAGTGACCTATTGTATGACACATTTGTTTCCTATACTTTCACCAAGCACACCAAGAAAAAAAATCATGCCATGTGGAACAATTATATCTTCGGTTTTTATATTAACGGATAATTGTTGTTCATCCATTTTTTAAAGTATTTTGTCACTTTCTCACATAAAATAAATTATCACATTATACACCGTTAAAAATTTTCTGTATTATATTTTATTTTATTTGACAAATGACAATTAAATCAATAAATTCGGTCTGGCTAATAATATTCTTATCTTTTTTTTGTATTTACAACAGAAATTTATTTATAGAATTTCCTTTCGGTTAGAAATACCAAAAGAGAGGAAAAATTTGGGTTTTATTAATTGCAACCGAAAAACCATTCTTAATACAAATTTTATACATAGTACTCTAACCAATTATTTGTTAAAATATATGTTTACTAATTTTCAGTTTGAAATATGTTGTTATAATAAAATTAGTAGTTGAAGTCGCCAATATTTAGGATTGGAACATGTTATTCTTGTTTTAATTAGGTTGCCTCAACTAAATTTGTTTGGTAATTTATAAAAAGACTTTCGTTGGTAAACATAGCTCATTCTATTGTTGAAGATACCCCTTCATTCTTAAATAATTGTATTTATACGATAGTTATAGAAGAATATCTACTATATTTTGATACATTAAAGAATCACAATAAATATTATTATTATCTTAACAAATTTTTCTATTGGTAACCGAATTCCAACCAATCTTTTTTCTGTGTATTTTGGTATTTTGTTGCAAACGGTATCAAGGCTGTGATTTGTTGGCTAAATCTGGATAGGAATATATTTGCTAGGACCAAAATTCATTAAGATTTTGTTTGGTAAATGCTTATTTCAACATGATTTTACTCTGCAAATCGATAAGATCCTCCTTTAACATTTCAAAGTCGTACATGCAATTCAAATTAAATAAAAAAGGGATCCGAATCCATTCATCATTTTTCAAATATTTACCAAAACAGTTGTTGAGATTTTCAAAATGTTCTAAAATGTCAGTTTTTATCCTTAATAAGTCCTCATCTACAAAAACCATTGCAAGAGTCGAGAAATTTTATTAATTTATTATTATTTATTAATTTTTGCTGGATCCTAGATCCTTTTTTCTGACCCTTGAAGTAAAATGTTCAAATCATTCAAATGGGAAAATATATCTGCAATATAAGCCAATGACTCTGCAAAATTGCTTGTTTCCTGTGATTTAGAGCTCGAGATCGAATGAAATTCACAGCTTGGGCCGTAGTATTCATTGCTGAATTTTTGATGTATAAACATCTATGCTCTCAGGGGCGTAAAAATCTATTTCACAATACAATCACAAAACCTAAGTAAGACAAAAATGGTGTGAGGTACGATTGTATTGGTGGAAGGATTAGGAAGTGTTTGGAGATAAAATGAAGGGACGATTTCATTAAGAAGTGTTTGGAAATAAAATGAGGGAGTGAATAGCATTATAAAAACGTATTGAAAAATTAAGAGTAAAAAAAGAAAAATGGAAAATGGAAAATAAAAAATGAAAAATAAAAAATGAAAAAAATTAAAAATAAAAAATGGAAAATGAAAAGTAAAAAAAGAAAAATAGAAAATAAAAAATGAAAAATTTTAAACGAAAAAAATGATAAGTAAAAAATGGAAAATGAAAAGTAAAAAAAGAAAAATAGAAAATAAAAAATTAAAAATGAAAAATAGATAAATGAAAAATAAATAAATGAAAAATAAAAAATGAAAAATAATAAACAAAAAATTAAAAATAAAAAACGAAAAATTAAACAGCTGAAATAATAAATAATAATAAATATTTTTATTACAGCAGAGCCCCTGCAGTTGTTTGCTGTAAGTGATATATAGATGACGCTTTCTGTTTGGTTTTAAAAAAGTGTCATAAAAAATCATTAATTACTAGATGTTTATACATCTCCCTGTGATCGGATTCGCATGATTTTTTCCTAACATGGTATATGCACCATCTGTGCATATAAATCGCAACTTTGTTTTGCAATCGAGACCATTTTCTGTAAAAAACTCATCAATTAACTGGTAAGCAACTGAAACTTTTGTGGTAGCTAAAACGTATGACAGAACAAAAATTTCTTAATGCCTGTTTCGGTGGCATATCTAACAAAGGTGACAAGTTGGCTGCATTGAGTTACATCAGTACTTTAATCAAATTGTAGGCCGAAATGCATATTGTTTTGTTTTAGTTCTTCGATGAGCTGGTACAAAATATCCGATGACATTTTCACAACGCGATTTCTGATTATGTCGCTCGAAACTGGTATTTTAGCGATCTGGTTCACCTGTTGCATTCCGAAAACAGCTTCCACCAATTCTAGGGCACAAGGCTTGTTTAGTGGTTCAGCAATGGTATGAGACGTTTTATTCTTTGTAATAAGATATGCCACTTTATAACTTGCTTCTTCAACAAGTGGCTTTTGAGTAGATACAAAACCTAACCTGGGTAAAGTTCTTAAAGCCGGAAACCGCAATTTCTTTTGTTTGACCAACTCAATAGAATCTCCACTATTATTTGCATGTACTTTAGTGAGATGTTCTTGGAGTTTTGCAGGTCTCATGTTATCGTTACACAAAATTTTTGAGCACAAAAATCATGAGGTTTTTCAGTTTCATCCCGATCTATCGAACAGTTAAACACAAGTTTATTTTTTTTTTTTTTTACATTTTAGCTTAAATTTTAAATAAACTTTTATGATGTAACCAACGGACAAATTATTTACAACTAAGTTAAAAAACTAAAATACATGTACTATGAATACAACACATATTTTGTATATTTTCCAAGCCTACTAAGTTAAAAAAATCAAATTTAAATTATATTTGAATATATACTAGCAGATTCCAGCGCTCGAAATTCGAGTGCAATTTCTTTGCAACTTTATTTTTAAACTTAGCCAATTCACAAACCAACGCTATTTTGATTTATTATTATCGTGAATGAAGAAAACAAACTCATTAACAAACACATTAACAAATTTAATAAACACACACATAGCATTTGCATAATTTTATGTATGTGTTAGTACCAACTTTAAATGCAATTTACTCAAAATAAAGAAAAAAAATCAAAAATCTGTAAATCTGGTGAACAGCCAAAAAGAAACACCTTTCAAATAATCTACGTTTGGTCAAAATCGGACTAAAACGGTAGAACAAAACATCGGTAACAAGAAATCGCCTAGCCTACTAATATTACAGATAAGTAGCTATAAATACAGTGCACTTTTCAAAGGCAACGACTCTATTTGAATATACTGAACAATTTATTTTGCATTTTCAAAGCCTACAAAATAGGTTTAAAAAAATGCAATTTAAAATCGAATTTATTTGAATAAATAATAAACATATTTTGCACTTTTGAAAATCTTATGAAAATTAAAATTTCCAACAATTTAATGCTAACTAACAGAGCCCAGACCACCAAATTCGAGTGCAAATTCTAGGAAATTTGATTTTTCATTGAATTTATTTCTTTTAAAGTTTTTTTAATCTATGTATTTAATTCATTACATTTTTTTCATTATAAATATTTCTTGAACACACAGAAATAAGATCTTAAAAGTATTTGAACCACCTTGTAGGCCACCTAAAGGTATGCTAATTTTAGGCAATTCACAATTCAACACAGGTTGTTTGATATGGAATTATTATAATGTAATTCGATTGCGTTATTATCGTTATTAGTTTATGTCAAAATTATTTTTCAATTCAACACAGCGCTTTTCATATACAATTTTTGCAAATGCATTAAAAAAAATTAATTAACGCACACACAGCATTGTATAATTTTATGTTTGTGTTAGTAGCAACTTTAAATGACCATTATTCAAAAAAAAAAAATATCCAGACGGTGCAAATCTCTAATTCTGGTGGACAGCTAAAAAGAAATACCTTTCAAATGAGGGATGTTTGGTCAAAATAGGATTAAAACTGACAAAGTTACATCGGTTACAAGAAATCGCCTTGTCTATTAATCTTATAGATATATTCGTTGATAAGTTTAGTATTTTTTAATCCCACTAGGTTTCAAAATAAAAGTGAGAATGTTCTAAATTTTCATACGTATTTTCTTCGCAATATACTTATTATTTATTTTTGCTAATAATATGTTACACTCGTACCTCCCTGAAGACATCTTCACACCTCCCCTGGGGAGGCTACCTAAGTGGTTAAGAACCAGATGGCAAATGGCCGTATTCAATAAAAATTCCGTATTTTGATATATATGTAATTAAATGCAGACGGACAACCGTCAGATCTGGATTCACTTTTATACTCATTTAGGAGATACAGTTCTTTATTGCTGATATTAAATGTAATTGAATTTGAATTTGTCTAATTAATCAAGAGATTTATCGCGGAGTTTTTTACGAAAATATGACGGTAAATTTATATGAAATAAAATTTAATATCTAATGTTGATATATCTATGTGTGGATTTCTTGATAAATCAAAATTTAAGTTTAACAAGTATCCTCAGATTTATAAAACGGATTTATAAGGAAACTTTTTATATTTTTAAAATATTAAATAACTGGAATTTCAAGCAAATAATTATAAGGTTTATGAAAAAACAACTGGTTACACTGTACAACAGCCGTTCTGGGGGTTGTGAAATTTCAAGTCGGGGTGAAAGTACTAGGCCAGTGTAATAAAACACCCAAAGGGTTTGGCGTTCTCAAACAAACCTTTTATATTTACTTATGCCGTTTTCTTTTTTGACAAAAAATGTCGCCCTTTTTTTGCCCTTTTTTGAAAAAGTGTATTTTTTTATATATTCTGAATTAAGAGCAACCTTAACTTATACATCAATCGAAAGGTCTCAAAGTGCTGTGTTTATAAAAGCAAAAAAAAATTTATTTTTATCCTCTTGGAAGTCATAGGGTGAAAATATTTATAAAAGGGGAATAATGGGGAAATATTCTGACACTATGACCTGAAAGAAGTCAATGGCTGAACTTTTTGTGATTTATGAGGGCTCGAATTTGAGACCTTTCGATTGATGTTTAAGATAAGGTTGCTCTTAATTCAGAATATATAAAAAATACACTTTTCGAAAAAAGGGGAAAAAAGGCGACATTTTTTGTCAGAAAAGAAAACGACATTAGTTGTTCAGCTATAACTCCATAACCATTGATGATTTCTCATTTAATTTTTCAGCAAATAGCTTCAGCAAATCAAGTTGGACTAATTTCATTAGATAAAAATTTTAATTTGTTTCCCTTTTTTGAATTACTTTTTTGAATAACATAAATTATGTTCCAGAAAATATTCCTACATTAAATCAACAGCAAAAATTGGCTTACGAAACAATCATGCAGGAAGTTGATAATGGTAATGGTGGTATGTACTTTTTGGATGCACCTGGTGGTACTGGCAAAACTTTTTTGTTAACTTTAATTTTAGCAACTGCACGAGCATGTGGAAGAATTGCATTGGCACTTGCATCTTCTGGAATTGCAGCCAAATTTCAAATTTATTTTGACTATGACGATAAATGAAGCATCATCATGCAATTTATCAGAAACCTTTGGTGTTCCTAGAGTTTTAAAACAAATTAATATTTTGTTGTTGGATGAATGCAAAATGGCATACAAGAAATCAATTGAAGCTTTGAATTGATCAATGATGGATTTTCGTGGAAATCAAAATTAATTTGGTGGTGCTTTGATATTGTTAGCAGGAGACTTTAGACAAACACTACCTGTTATCTAAAACTCAAAATTAAAAATTAATGAATTATATAATTGAAGCAACAATTTTAAATGAGAAATTCAAAAGCGAAGATGATTCCCATTGATATGCCATTTTAATTTTAACGATTACAGTTTCCCGATCGTTTGGCTTTTGCAATGACTTTTAATAAAACTAAAGGACAGGCGTTGCAAGTTTGTGGCATAAATTTAAAAGTTCCTGTATTTTCACACGGTCAACTGTATGTTGCATTTTCACGTATAAATGGCAATACCATAAATGTAGTTTTTGAACTTCTTTTTCAAGAAAATGTAAATTCTTTCTAGAAGATTTAATTTTTAATACAAAGACGTAAACGTACTGTCATGCAACGCGGGGTCGGTTACTCCAGTCTAAAAACCAAGGTTCAGAAAATACACACATGAAACACACAATGTTCTGTTCAAAAGCAGCCAACACATATCTTTATTTTCATATCAATTATGTTTGTTTTTAAATTTTCTTCGGTGCCCAACACAACCATGACTGTGTTCGTTTTAATATTTCGTTATTTACACGAACATTTTTGTATCACATACTTTTTGTTTCAATCACACATAAAGCACACATTTTTGAGTGTTGCTTTATTTGAAGTTCATGTTCTAGTACGTGTACTGAAAAAAAACACAGAACATGTACAATAAACAGGTTCGAGTTCAGTTATATTTTAAGTCGTGTTGTGTCTCGTGTAGTAAGAAAAAACAGAACATGTACAATAAACAGGTTCGAGTTCAGTTATATTTTAAGTCGTGTTTAAGTCGTGTACACGTACCAGAACATGAACTTCAAATAAAGCAACACTCAAAAATGTGTGCTTTATGTGTGATTGAAACAAAAAGTACGTGATACAAAAATGTTCGTGTAAATAACGAAATATTAAAACGAACACAGTCATGGTTGTGTTGGGCACCGAAGAAAATTTAAAAACGAACATAATTGTTTACATATATGTACGAGTTTTTTATTCAGTGTGTGTTTTTTTCTGAACTCTGCTAAAAACAAGTAACGAAATATAAACAACAACTTTTATAAAGAACCAAAACATAACTTTGATCATTTCAAATTCAGTTTGTGTTCTATAAAATATTTTTATTAAATTTATTTAATTCATGCTTCAACCATCATTTCATTTCAAATCTAACATTTCACACATAATTTTCTAACGATATACACCAAATAATACAATAACATATCAATGGTAAAAGTTGCCTTAGAATCAATGTTTTTTTTTTTTTTGTAAGATTTACAATAAAAAATCTAATAAATAAAAATGTAGCAATTAACAAAATAATATTTAATAACGATATGATACAATTTTGGAAAAGCATTTAAAAATAAATTACACAAATAAGCCCACAATATTTAAACAACTATTTAAATCAAATAAAACATGCCATACTACCAAGAACAACAACAACAACAACAAAAACAATATACTCAACAACTACATACAAATAATTATTATTATTATAACAAAAATTATTTTATACACTGATTTTAAACAACAACCCAAAAATAGTTTAAATAAATTAAGAAAAAAAAACAAAATACAATAGCCAACGAAATAAACAATTAAAGCAAACAAATAATATTTTTAAATAAAAACTTATTTAAATTTTAGATAAAATGTTTATGTCTTTGTAGTGTGAGTTTAACAAATATATATTTATATATATATATAAAAACTATATCATATAAAGAATACAAATTAAAAGCAAAAGTTAATGGCTTTTTTTATATAGAAAATATATAAATTTTAATTTTAAAAATGTTTAAATCATTTAAAAAATTTATTTCATTTAGAAAATGTTCTAACAATTTGTCTCATTAGCAATTTGTTTATTAAAAAAATATATTTCAATTAAAAAGAAAATACTTTTAGTTTCAAGAAAGAAGAATTAAAACAAAAATAGTAAATTAACCAAAGAAAAAGCACAAATGCTAAAACAAACAAAGTAATTAAAGAAAAAACTATTTAATAGAAATTACCATGAATATAATATGAAATATATTGTTATTTGCACTAAAATAAAAAAATAATAAAAAAAAATATAATGTGTACTGTTACATAAGTGTATAAGTATTTATTTAAGGGATATACTTGTACTTAGGTTCAATTATATTAAGCGTAAGTATATTAAAGAATACTAGCAGATTCCAGCCCTCAAAATTCGAGCGCAAATTCTAGGAAATTTTATTTTTTCATTAAATAAAGACACTAAAAGTATGCTAATCAATTATAGCCAATTCACAAATCAAAACAAAAAAAAAACTCATTTTTATTACAAACACGTTAACAAATTTAATAAACACACACATAGCATTGTATAATTTTATGTATGTGTTAGTAGTAACTTTAAATGCAATTTACTCAAAATAAAGGAAAAAATTTAAAAATTTATAAATCTGTAAATCGGCTAAAAAAAATACCTTTCAAATATTATACGTTTGGTCAAAATCTGGATAAAACGGTAGAACAAAACATCAGTCACAAGAACTTAACTCAACTCACGTAAACTATAAAAAACCGAATATGTCATAAATTCGAGGTCAACATACTCGTAGAAAAACCCAAATTTGTGAAACATTTTAGTTTTTCATGTAAAATCTACAATATTAATTCGATTTCTTGTGACCGATGTTTTGTTCTACCGTTTTATCCCGATTTTGATCAAACGTATATTATTTGAAAGGTATTTCCTTTTAGCCGATTTAAAGATTTACAGATTTTAAAATTTTTCCATTTTTCCATTTTTACATAAAATTATACAATGCTATGTGTGTGTTTATTATTAGATTTGTTAATGTGTTTGTAATAAAAATGAGTTTGTTTTTTTGTGTTGATTTCTGAATTGGCTATAATTGATTAGCATACCTTTAGGGTCTTTATTTAATGAAGAAATAAAATTTTCTAGAATTTGCACTCGAATTTCGAGGGCTGGAATCTGCTAGTTTTCATAATATTTTTTTTTAGCAAATTGAGAGAGAAATTCTAGCAAAAAACTATAAAGTATTCATAATTTGAAAAAAGTTTTTCAGATTTACTAAATATCTATTATTATGCACAGAAAATATTGGTTGAAGATTGACTACCACTATAAAAAAGAGTTTTTTTTTGTAATTCTTTAATATTTAAAAAAACAACAGGGGTCAGATCACCGCATTCGTTATCGAAATTTTTCGATCGAAATCATTTTTTTATTTCCCAAAATAAAATGTTAAGAATAATTTTTTTTTGTGACAGTTTAAGAATAATGGCCTCTGGTTAAGAAGAAAAGCGAATCATGGTCGAGCGTTTGTCAGTCTTCTTCAAATCATAAACCAAATTATGTAATTTCGATTGATTTTACTCGATATCGAATGCGGTGATTTGACCCCAGATTTTCATCAATAACAATCATATAAACATAGTTAATCTAAATTGGTTCTGATCCCAAAAAGTTATAATTTTTATTTAATTTAATAATTTTTGATCGAGCACGGTTTTTAAATTCAATATTTTTAGGAACCGGAATCGGAGTCGGAGTCGACGGAAAAAGCGATTCGGAAAAAATCGACCGTATGACGAACGCTAGTCCCTACAAAAATGACCCCTATGAGAACTACTAAAATTGCCATAAAATCCCCGGTAGGTGAGTAGGCAGCGTGCTCGCCTATCATGCGGGGGTCGTGGGTTCGATTCCCACCAGAGGCTTTGGTCTGTCGCTGCAAAAAGAAAAAGAAAAAACAAAAAAAAAAAAAAAAAAAAATAAAAAAATAAAATAAAATAAACACACTACTCCCTCTTTCCTCGTTCCTATAACCTATTTTCCTGAGATCAACACAATGCACTGCATCTGTAGGGGGCATCCCCTGAGTGTTGATTAATAAAAAAAAAAAAAAATATTACATAGATCTCAATCAATTTTGGTATGTGTATATTTATTACATCCATTTATCAGTAGTCCAAAAATAAACCCTATAGAACAATTCTTAGTCATAGCCCCCCATATGAAGCTGAATCCCGATCTTCATTTATATCTATCAAAAAAAAAAAAAGATATTGCACCGATTTTTCTCAAATTTGGTTTGTATATGTTTTTTGCATAAAATAGGTTCCTTACCAAATATGGGGAGGATTGGTCCTAGTCCTCATATAAATATAGCATCAAATATAAACTTTTTCATATTCGAAGGCAAAAAAAATTAATAACAGTGCCACTCAAAATTGATTTATGCTTATTTTACATATTTAATTAGTTGGACCTTAGAGTTAAACTCATGATAGAGGGTATCGTATAGTCAGTCTAGACCATATATGCCCACGTCCTATGTCTCAATGCGCATTTGTTTTTGTAAAAGCACTTAGGCATAGGTAGTAAATTCTAATACACACACAGCACTCAACACTAAAGGTGATTTCTCACGACGTGTTTTTTACATATGTACTGTCACTTTTTTTTCTCCATATGTAATTCCGTATGTCTGTCAAAATTGTCGTTTTACATACGATTCATAGTTTTTGCTATCACACTGGCATATGTATTTTCGTATGACATTACCTCTAAATGTAAACAACAGCTGATTTTTTAATTTGTGAATTTACAAAATTAATGGTTAAAAATAAAGTTATATAATATAAATTGGCCTATTTTTCGTAACATAATATTTCATAATAATATTATAATAATAATAATTAAATACTATGTGACCTTTCATAAACTTCGGCTATAGCAGTGGGAAAACCTTATAATAAAAAAAATTCACAAAGGTAATTGGTAATTGGAAAAGGAATTGGATTAATTTAGGTCTACTGTGTTATAAAATAAATAAATTATAAAAATCGGGTAATAAAGCTGATTTTTATTAAAATGTTATTTAAAATGTTAGAAATCTTACATTAAAAATCTATTCTGTATATACAACTCTGTAGTCATAGAGACTTATCAAATACAGGCACCACACAGAGCAGAGAACATGTCTTAATTTCACCACTCTGTCATTCACTAATAAGGCAGTGTTGCCATAATTTGAAATTGTAAAAATGCTAAATTGCAAAAAAAAGATGCTAAAACGTACTGGAGTCAAAAAAAAAAAAAAAAAAAGATGCTAATTTTTTTTGAAATTTCATTACCTTTATATTGAAAAATTAAATACTTATTAATAAATTCTTTGGTTTTTAAATCGAAAAATTAATATAGAACATAAGTTTCGATTTATATTTTTTAAATTTTAATTACAATTATTTTGGATTTCAACTGTAATTTGTTTAACATCAAATGGAGTTTTTTTTAATTTTATATTAAAATATTTTTAATTTTAGAGGGATTTTTTTTTAATTTCAAATATAACAGAATTTACATTATCTAAAGATACGATTATATTACAAAAATTGGTTTATGGAATCCAATATTTCTGTGATCTCTTCATCTTCAAGGTGGCTCTGATATTTTTCAGAAGATCGACTTTTATCAACGACATCGCTCGGTATATTGAAAGTGTAACAGCACCCGTTTTTCAATTTCAAACCTTCTTTTATACGTATTACAGAACATAGAAACTGGGATTTTATTCAAAGTTTGATTTTAACTAAGGCCATTAAACTAAACGGACGTTCAACTTCGGTTTTGAAGAAAGGCAAAACTAATAAAGACAATACAAACATTGATGACTCTTTAAATGGATTTTCGCCAATAGAATTTTTGATAACTTCAATCCATAAAGAGAGCTTGTATTCAGTGTTGTATACCAATATTGTTCTGTGATATAACTCCATTGGATTTGAACTTTTTCTGTTTCAGATGATCTAAATTGAAACTCTTCTAATATATTGGTTATCGGTGTTTTGTATTGAAAATTTGGCATTTTTTTAATACAATAACATTTTTTGCAATCGACTTTTTAATTCATTAAAAACTGTTGTTGATGTTTACATTCTTCTATTTCAAAATGTTTTGTTATATTTGTTGAAAGAAACGAACAGAGTGGTAAAAAGAGTAGTACACAAAATTCTCGTATTACACTTTGAGAAATTAAAACATATTAATAACATTAAAATTAAAATTGTATATTCAAAAATAATGAAAAAATCAAAAAATGATGATATAAGCAACTTTTTATTAAATTTTTGATGCTAAACGGCAAAAAAGATGCTAAATCTAGCAACTAAAATGCTAAAATGGCAACACTGCTAATAGGTGAGTAACGTCAATTAGTTTTATTTTGCAAATGGTCGCGAATAGTTTGTTTTTCTTTTGGGTTCCTTATTTTCATTATTTAGAGTGTTAATATTATTAAATAATAAAAATTTTGTTATAAAAATAAAATATCAAGTCAAAATTCAGTGAATATCAAAAAATCAAATTCAAAATATATGTTTAAAGTGTGTTTCGATTAAAGTAAAAATGTTTAAAAATTATTTGCTGCTGCATTGTTTATGTTTTGGTTTGAAGAGTCAATTGAAAAAAAAAATAAGTGAGCAACAGATTGAGGCCATTAGAAAATTTAAAAATTAAATAAGCTAAGTGAAAAATATCAATTTTTAAATAAGTTATCTTCCAAAAAAGAATATAAAAATAGTGAGAAAAGTCTTTAAATAAAAGTAAAGTGAAACCTTTGTTTTAAAGCTATAATATTTAGAAAATAGTTATTATATGTATTTGTGCTATAGTTTAATTTAAATATGAAAGATCTATTGAGTTAAATTTGCGTTAAAGCTATAAACTTTGTCTTAAACCTATAGTTTAATTTAAATATGAAAGATCTATTGAGTTAAATTTAATTTAAATAGAAGATTAAAAAAATATAAAATAAAATTACAACAAAGGAACACTAAATAAATCAAAATCAATAGCATTTGATAAAATAATTAGTTACTCTAAAAGAGAATATTTAGAAAAAGTGTTTAAATTTATAAAGTTCAATTTGTGATTAAAATAATTAAAATCTGACATGCTGCTGTTTTCGACATATTTAAAATAAAATTATTCAAATTGGAATGTAAGTTTACTTCAAAATTAATAATTTATACTAATTTATAAGATTTTTTTTAGATAATAATGCAATTTTTTTATATATTTTTTTTATAGTTACTAAGAAATTTTAAAATTTTGATGTTCCAAGATTAAACATCCTACTACAGCTTTTTATGACTCCAATGAGAGCTTGTAAAGTATTTAGTCCCTAATTTAATATTAAACTCTGAATAAACATTCAACAACTAATTTCTCTCACCACATTTTATTGCTACAAATGAAACAATTTTTTCCCAATTTGTAAACTTGCTTATACAATCATTCATATTTTCGGATTCAATCAATTGACAAAATTAAAAGATAAGTTTTTCAGGGACTTAATGTTGCGACTTTAAAAAAAACACAATTCACATTATTAAATTATATTGCAAAAAATTCAGTTCAATAAATTTCTATTTTTGGACACCAAGTTTGTAATTAGTTTTCCCTTTCGGAGACTGCATTTGTATAAAATAATAAAAAACAAGTAAGAAAATTATAGTCGGTCTAGACCGACTATACGATACCCTATACCATGCGTTTAGAGGCCCTATCTCTCAGGCCCATCTAACTGGATATAGAAAATAAGCATAAACCAAATTTGAGTGGGATTTTTATTAATTTTTTGGCTGCAGATATGAAAAAGTTCATATCGGATGCTATGTCTATATGGGGACTAGGTCCAAAAATGGACCGATGCTGACCATGGTTGGTAAAGTCTCTTGTATTTTGCAAAAATATATACAAACAAAATTTGAGATGAATCAGTGCAATATTTTTGTTTTGATAGATTTATGTGAAGAAGCTCTATATGGGGCCTATGACTAAGAGTTGTCCCATAGGGACCGTTTTTGGACTATTCATTAATGGATGTAATAAACACATACAAACCCAATTTGACTAAGATCTATACGACAATTTGGATCTTATGGCAATTTATGTCGATTTTATAGGAGTCATTTGTATGGGGGCTAGGTCTGGACATGGACCGATTCTCACCAATTTCAACAGCATTCATCCCATGGCCGATGAAAGCCTATATACCAAATTTCATCAAAATATTTGCGACCTGCAGTTTGATTACAAGGTTTACATGGACACACAGACGGACGGACGGACGGACGGACATAGTTAAATCGATACAAAAAGTGATTCTGATTCGATCGGTATAATAAAAGATGGGTCTAGGTCAAATATTTTTGGTTGTTACAAACAGCAGCACAAAGTCATTATACCCAAACCACATAGTGGTATAGAATATAAATAGGAATGTGTTTACTGTGGGGTGTTCGGAAATTATTTCAGTGAGCTATTACAAACGAAATGACAATCTGATATACCCTGTGCACAATTCAGTAGAATTTGTTGCCATTTTTAGGTAATCAAAATTCCTAAGAAAAACTTTCTTTTTATAAATTTTATGTGGAAATGAAAAATAAATTGAAATAAACGTCAAGAAAAAAAAGATTAATGGCACTTCAAATGATGTGGAATAAAGCACCCGGCTTAGATAACCTCCCGTCGGAGCTATTTAAGTACAACCCTGCATTGAGTCATTACATATGGCCCCTAATCTATGAAGCATGGTCTACGGACAACATCCCACCGAAGTGGAAGGAGGGTGTTATCGTTTCGATTCCAAAGATGGGAGACCTTAGCGAATGTAGAAATTGGCGAGGCATACGCTTCTAAACTCCATCATAAAGATATTAGCCTTTATTATCTTGGAACTTATTTCTCCCGCTGTTGAAACCTGCCTACGTAAAGAAAAAGCTGGCTACAGACGTAACCGATCATGCGTAGATCACATCAACTCATTAGGAATAATCGTAGAGCAATCAGTCGAATGAAAATCCCCACTTTACCTAATTTTTGTCGATTTTGAACGTGCATTTAATGCAATAAATAGGGATGCTATATGGTAATGTCTTCATATCGTGGGAATAGTGCACAAAATCATCACCATCATTCAAGCGCGATGCTCAATGTAGGGCCCGATTCAAAGGTATTGATAGTGAATATTTCAATATAAACTGCGGAGTAAGAGAAGGATGTGTACTGTGTTCTACACTATTTCTATTCGTATTAGATATGGTAATGGCAAAGACTAATAGAGAAGCACCTGAGGTATCCAGTACTATCTGAACCAGCGACTACATGACCTGGACTATGTGGACGATCTGTGTTTTATATCGCACACGTTAGCTGGGATACAAGATAAGATAAACAGGTAACATGAAAATGGTCTTAAAGTTGGGTTAAAAATTTATATCCGTAATACCAAAATTATTATAATTGTAAACGGGAATATCATTGAAGACCTTTCCAATAATTGGAAACAAAATCTGGACCCCATAATATATTATATTTATATATATATATATATGTATATCTATAATATTAATAGGCAAGGCGATTTCTGTTGACCGATTTACATAAGTTTCACAGTTTTACCCCGATTTTAACAAAAAAATTATCATTTGAAAGGTATTTATTTTTAGCTGTTTTCCAGATTTACAAATTTTCATCGTCTGTAATATTTTTTTGGAGTTATGATAGTTTAAAGTTGTTACTAACACATACATAAAATTATACAATGCTATGTGTGTGTTTATTAAATTTGTTAATGTGTTTGTGTTAGTGTGTTGAGTTTGTTTTCTTCATTAGCGTCTTTATTAAATGAAAAAACAAGTAAGAAAATTATAGTCGGTCTAGACCGACTATACGATACCCTATACCATGCGTTTAGAAACTCTATCTCTTAGGCCCAACTAACTGGACATTGAAAATAAGCAAAAACCAAATTTGAGTGGGATTTTTATTAATTTTTTTGGCTGCAGATATGAAAAAGTTCATATCGGATGCTATATCTATAAAGGGACTAGGTCCAAAAATGGACCGATCCTGATCATGTTTGGTAGTCTCTTGTATTTTGCAAAAATATGTACAAACAAAATTTGAGAAGAATCAGTGCAATATTTTTGTTTTTTAATAGATTTAAGTGAAGATCGGGAAGCAGCTCTATATGGGGTCAAAGGGATCATTTTTGGACTACTCATTAGTGGATGTAATGAACGCATACAAACCCAATTTGAGTAAGATCTATATGACAATTTGGATCTTATGGCAATTTATGTCGATTTCATATGGGTAATTTGTATGGGGGCTAGGTCTGAACATGGACCGATTCTCACCAATTTCAATAGCGTTCATCCCATGGCCGATAAAAGCTTACATACCAAATTTCATCAAAATATATTCATATTTGCGACCTGCAGTTTGATTACAAGCTTTACATGGACACACAGACGGACGGACGGACGGACGGACGGACGGACGGACGGACGGACGGACGGACATTGTTAAATCAACTCAGAAAGTGATTCTGATTCGATCGGTATAATTAAAGATGGGTCTAGGTCAAATATTTTTGGTTGTTACAAACAGCAGCACAAAGTCATTATACCCAAACCACATAGTGGTATAGGGTATAATAAAATTTCCTAGAATTTGCACTCGAATTTCGAGCGCTGGAATCTGCTAGTATATATTACTATAGCGATGTCCGTCTGTCCATCTGTGGAAATCACGATCGCGCCATCAATAACACTGTCCAACAAATTAAGACTTTTTGAATGGAACAGAATAGCGAAAGGGTATGTTGAGTAGATCATTTTTGTAGAACAAACTTATGGTCCAGCACGTCTGAGTATTTTTTTACAGTGGGTCAAAGTTTTCATTTTTTGGTCGAAGGGAGCATTATACTTTATGAAAAAAATGCTGTAAGTTGATGTCTGAGAGAATTCTTATGGTCAGAGTTGTATTTTGGAATTGTATGAGGATTATTTTTGTGGAAGATCTTAACCCTCTAACTGGTCTCTTTATGGGTCAATTTGACCCTTTTTTCGAGAAAATCAAAAAATATCCTTTAAAAAAGAACATTTAAGGATTAAAATATTCTACGAAAATGTTTGCCGAAAAATTTCAGTGGGGGTCGCCAAAGACACCATTGTTGTAAATAAAGCTCTTTACGATTAATTGGCAAAATTACACGCCAACTTCTATAAAAATAATTATAATTTTGTTTTAATACTGGTTTATTTTAGTATGTACATATTTATTTTTTTGCTTCAAATTTTCGAGTAAGAGGGAATTGGAAAATAGCAGTAGTATGACAATGGATTAAAGATTGAACTTAATACGCTTTCCTGTATTTAGCTTGACGTGAATGTTCCGATGGGTCAAGGTTTCTGTACAAGCCCCATACGTATTCTGCAAGCATTACACTTTGGGATTTCCCTTTGAATCTTTTTTCCAATACCTTTATATCCTGATGAAACCTTTCAACGTGTTCTGAAACCGCTCCAAGGTTTTCTTTGAAAAAATTGAGATGAGAGTGCAGAAAATGCAGCTTTAGTGACAATTTAACGCCAATATTGTTAAAACCGATTAGCATGCTTTCAATATTTTCTGCATAGTTTTGTGCTTTTGAGTTTCCAAGGAATTCTGATATAACCAGCTGCATAAAGTCAAATGCTGTCTTTTGCATATCAGACAGATGACCATAAATTCTTCATCTTGTAATAATTTTCTTATATCGGGTCCAACGAGCATTGCTAGAAAAGGTAATTTACATTGAATGAAATAAATTATTTCTTAAAACCGTATGTTACCTTCTTTTAATTTTGCTGCAGATAATCTGGGGAAAATTGTTTGAATGCGTTTGAAAGCATTTCCTTGTGTATTTAAGCTTTTAATAAAATTTTTCACCATGCCCAACTTAATATGCAGCGGTGGAAGTATGACCTTATCTTTTGGGACAAGGGATTCATGGATTACATTTAAGTCACCAATAATATTTTCTTTACGTTCTTCGAAATATTTAATATGATAATGGCTGCTGGAAAGCACATATATTTTGTGTATCCTGTTTGCATTCCAGTCAATATTGCACTCATTTTGAAGTCTGCGCATACTTCCCATTTATGTTTATAGTATTCAATTTTATTTAAGAGATTTGAAATATTTGCGTATGTTTCCTCCTTTTTTGTGGAATACGCAACCGGTATTGATGGATGCTGATTTCCATTGTGCAGTAAAACTGCTTTTAAGCTGTGTTTTGAACTATCTATAAATAGTCGCCAAGCGGAAGAGTCCAGTGGAAGCTTTAGATATTTTAGAACCTCTTCAATACTGCAACAGTATACAAGTTCTTCTGATTTTTTAAAATAACTTTCCAGATCGGCGTGTCTTTTTCTTGGGAATGTAACTTTTACATCGGCTTTTATCAAATTCCTGTTTTTCAATCTGGAACATAATATTTCAGCTTTCTCTTTTGTTAGTCCTAAATCTCTTACAAGATCTTCAAAATAATTGTAGGCAATATCTTTCTTCTGCTTTGATGGTGCGTAAAATGTCCACAAATAAAACAAAACCAATCTCTTAATTTGCCAACAGAATCCGCCATGCTTATTTAAGTTTAAATTTTTCTTTTTTTATATTAATTTTAGTAAAAATCACACCCGATATTTACTGCTCAATTATGCTTGAATTTTTCTTTTATTTTTTATTATTAATTTTAATAAATATCAAACCCGATTTGTAAGTCACAGCTGACTAGACGCGAGAACTCAGTGTTTGGCCCGGCCGAACTTTCATATATGTTGGTGTATAATTTTACTAATTAAGCATAAAGAGCTTTATTTACAACAATGGTGTCTTTGGTGACCCCCACTGAAATTTTTCGGCAAACTTTTTCGTAGAACATTTTAATTCTTAAATGTCCTTTTTTAAAGGATATTTTTTGATTTTCTCGAAAAAAAGGGTCAAATTGACCCATAAAGAGACTAGTTAGAGGGTTAAGATCTTCCACAAAAATAATCCTCATACAATTCTACAATACAACTCTGACCATAAGAATTCTCTCAGACATTAACTTACAGCATTGTTTCATAAAGTATAATGCTCCCTTCGACCAAAAAATGAAAACTTTGACCCACTGTAAAAAAATACTCAGACGTGCTGGACCATAAGTTTGTTCTACAAAAATGATCTACTCAACATACCCTTTCAGAATTATACGGTCGCTATTCTGTTCCAAAAATGTTGTTGGACAGTGTAATAAATAAATGGGAAAAAAAACACATACACACATCCATATATAAACATACACGCTACATGCATTAGAAAAGGAAACACAAAATTTAGAAATTAATTAACTCTCATTAATGAATAAGCAACCACCATTATAAATAACAAAGACATAAGAGCTCGAAGCAAGTGGCAACTAAAAGAAAAATCTTAAAATTTGTTTCTTGCAATATGCTTCAAGCAATGTTTGTGATAAATAGATCATATTTGCCAAAGAAAATGTCACAAACTGTCATAAATCTCCCTTTTCGAAAGAGTAGACTAACGAAAGTTAAACCAAATTAGGAACAGTTCTAAAATACATTTTTTCCTTTAACAAGATTTGATTTTCCTTACTGGTGGTACTTCATAAAAAGGGCCTAAAATTTTGTAGCAGCCCAATTCTAAATATTCCCAGGGAAATGAGTTCATTTTTCCCGAGAATAAATCCTCCTATTCTAAACAGGCGGGGAGAAGAATAATATGGGAGAGAGAATTTCGATTATTCGAAGACAGCTGTTTTGCTTCAGTTGTTTTGTTTTGTTTACAAATTTAAAAATTTTTTTGGAAATTAAAAGTAAAACTTTTTTTTAAATCTTTAATAAATTAAAAATAAATACAAAAAATGTTCAGGACAAGACGGAGCAAAGCATGCAACATCAGGGTTGGCTTGCATTGTGTTTAAAAGAACATGAATTTGTTTTTTGTTTGTTGCTTTTGACCTGAAAGCAACTAATGCCATAATAATATTATTATACAAAATTTTAAATGATATATATTACTTTTTTTCATAAAAATATTAAATACTTACATTTTTCGCAGCACTCCCTCGCAATTTTTTGACGGAATTATTCCCAAATTATTCTCCCTTTTATTGACATTCAGAATAGCTATTTTTTTCGCGGGGAAAAGTTTCCATTTTCGAAGTTCTTTTAGAATAAGGGTAAAGGGAAAAGAGAAAAAATTCCCGGGGAGATTTTATTAATAATAGGGGAACAGGGAATATGGAAAAAATTCCCAGGGAATTTTTATTGAGAATTGGCTGTATATATTTCTATTTATTTATTTTAAACTGAACTTGAACTTAAAACTCTGTCCGCCTTATAAAATTCTTTTAGGATCATGAACTCAATCCTAATCTCAGTCTCCAGCCGGCAGTGAACGAAACATTGTGATATGTTTTAACTTTGTAAATTTAAACCTGCTTCAATTATTTCTGTTAAAACAATATTTCTTTGAATTCTTAATTTTGTTCTGTCAAGTAGTATTTAATATATTTTTCATTCAAAAAATTAATTTTAATAAATCTACAACTATTTGTTTTGGTTATAAAATATTGTGGAAACATTTTACATTTAGTAATAGGACTCATTCGCTGAGAAAATCCCAAATGTTTTCTATCAGTACTTATTCACAACAATCTTCTATTAATAAAATTTTTCCTTACAAATCTGAACAAATTCAATGAGTGCCTAATAAAATATCTTATTTTTTATAAGTCTACTACTAAAGCTTTTTGTTCTCTATATGCCTCTCTTTAAAATACGTTGTAGAAAAATATAACTTTTTGAGATACTGTTCTCTCTCTCTCTCTCTCTCTCTCTCAATTATAGAGAGGTTATGGACCATTTTTAGACCATTTTTTATTTCACTTTGCCTAATAATATGCTGTATGCATTGAAAAAATTTTTTAAAGTAAAATTTTTACAAAAAGAACAATATTAAAAAAATGAAAGAAAAAAAATACAGAAAAAGTTTCCTTAAAATTGGCATATTAATTTTGTTTCAGGAAACACTTATCCTTTTCTGCAATCATTTTTTTTTTCACAAAATGCTGTATTCAAAAAATCTCAAAATTAGGGTTTTTACAAAGAAATTGTTCACATGAATTTTTTTTAAAATCATAAAAACTCATCTAAAAACAGTACTCAGAACATGACCTCGTTTGGTAACGGTAAAGTTTGAAAAATCTAAGACTTATGTATTACACAACGGAACAAAATTGAACTTTTTTTGGTGTTGACTGGAACTGTATTGTAATTTTTAATTTGAGGTCGCAATTTCAAATCTAATCCCCATTTTTCTCCATTAGCTCGCATTTTTCAGTTACATGTACCAATTGTATTTTGGCTTTTTTAAAAAAGTGTTATTTTTTTTCAAAACTTCAATGTTATCTCTGAAACTACTGGGCAAATTTAAAACCAATGTAAGCACGGCTTAAAGTTAACATTGTTGACAAGTTTTGGATTTTTTTTTAACTGAATATGGTGAACAGTTTTCAAGTTATTCCAATATATTTAGTGGAAGTGCCTTAATTTTGGACATAACGGTGTACCGCGAAAAGTCGAGCTGATAAAAAAAAACCAAGTGCAGATTCAGCGTCCCAAAAATATATATTCTGTTAAACATTATGGGATACTGCTCTCTCTCTCTCTCTCTCTGTCTCTTTGATACTCTATAACAGCAAAAAAAATTTAAATCTAGTAGTCTTGTTAAAAACTGTTGTTCATTCTCTTTTGAATATAGATTTAAATCAGAGTCTTAGGACGTTAGTTGTTAAAAAGTCATGGTATTTATTAAACAAATTAAAAACTATTCATATAAATATAAATATTAATCCTTGAACTTCAGATTTCTAAAATTTTGTATTGCAATCAAATGCACCATAATAATCAAAAACTCCATTTTGATTTTTTTTTATGAAAAAATTTAATCCCTAAATAATAGTTTTTTTAATTACCTTTTAAATTACCTATTTACTTTTTTTAAATTACCTATTTTTTAAAGTACCTTTTTTAAAAAACTGACTTTCTTAAAAGAGTAAATCTTTAAAAACAACACCGTTTTTGAAAAAAGTTCTAATTTTTTTAGTACCCTTTTTAAAAAAGTGCTTTGTGTTAAAAAATTGATTTTTAAAAAATTACCCTTTTTCAAAAAAATAAATTACAATTATTTTAAAAACGTACCCTTTAAAAAAAACTTAAAAAAAGTAATTTGTTTTAAAAAAGCACCCTTTCTTAAAGAAATACTCATTTTTTAAAGTACTTTTTTTAAAAAAAAAAGTAACTTTTCTTAAAAAAATTAGTTTTCTAAAATGAAGTAAATTTATTTTTGAATTAACCACTTTTTAAAAAACTCAATTTCTTAAAAAAATTATTCGTTTTCTTAAAAACATACCTTTTCTTGAAAAAAGTACCTTTTTTAAAATTTACATTTTTTAAGAAAGTACCTTCTATCAAAAAATTTCCCTTTTTTTAAATATTATCTCAAGTGTTCTTTATTTAACACGTACTTTTTTTTTTAAATATCCTTGTTTTAAAGTAAATTTTTTTACAAAAATATTTTTTTAAAAAGTGTGAGGACCCAATTTTGGGCAGAGCAAAATTGGACACACAACAAAGGTCTAGACAAGACAATAAATTGCATTCACCAAAACACGGATGAGTGAATTACATTCACCACGACTGGTAGTGAATTACATTCACCAATACACGGACCGGTGAATTATATTCACCACGACTGGCTGTGAATTACATTCATCCAACCCAAGCAAACACAACACACACAGTCACACACACAATCAGCCATCAAACCACACATCCATGGATGTTAGCTGCAGCTGCAGCTACACACCTAACATCAGCCATCAAACCGCACCCGTAGCTGCAGATGTTACCCATCAACCATCAAACCACACCGCACACACACACAAACCATAAAACACCAAATCAACAAGAAACAAAGAGCACAACATACACACAGCTTACCCAGACAAACGGTAAAACATGTCGCTTGTCATCGGTTGTGTGGCGCTCTCTCATCAAGCCTCGGGTTTGAAGCGATGTTTTACAACCATTGAGAGTTCTCTTACAACCATTGAGAGTCTGTGGTCGCGACAAAGCGACATGATTGTAGGAGAACGCCATATAACAGAGCGTACAACGAGCAAAAAGGATTCTTACTTGGAGAACCGGCAAAGGGTACGCATCGACATCGACCAGGAAAGACGACACGCAGAGGCGATCGTGAAGCAAAAAGAGATCGGTAAGAAAGCCAGGAGAATTTTAAAGTCAGGGAATTGGGAACGATCCCAATTCAACAGAGCAGTGGCGAATTACATACGCTGGTGGGGTGGATTACATCCGTCCAAAGTTTAGTAGGCAGAATTATTGAAGTGTAGGAGCTGGATTACATCCAGCTCAGAGTAGTGGCGAATTACATTCACTAGTGGAGGGATTACGCCCGTCCCCAGATAGAAGGAAGGAGTTTAAGAGTGCAGGGCCTGAATTACATTCAGGAAAAGAGTAGGGGCGAATTATATTCGCCCATTGTTGTGTTGGATTACATCCAACCCAGCCAGGAGCATAGGGTCTGTAGGCTAGGGAAAACTAGATTCCAGCAGCGGCAATACCTTCGACACAGAGCCCGTCAGCATCAGCAGCCCATTAACGCCAGCAGACCATCAACACCCACGGCACCAGCAACCCCAGTACCCCCTGCACCAACAGCAACCACAGCCCACAACATAAAACTTACATTGTGAAGATAAAATTATATATAAATATATAAAAATTTTGTCAATAAATAAATATATGGGGGATTTCATGTCAAGTGCACCAACTTTTGAAACCGATGTCTTCCGATCGGGATGAAATTTGCACCAAGGTTAGTCCTATTGACATTTTGGCCAAACAGGTGTTTCTTCTCATCCATGTAACTTATTACCTATTGTTCTTAGAAAATTTTCTCCTTAAGAGTTTAGATAGCTATTTATTCAATATTTCGGAAAAAAATACTTAAAAAAAAAAAAATTTTTTTTGTAGACTTTTTTGTTGCTTTTTTTCAGAAAGGGCATTTTTTTTTTTTTTTTTTTTTTCATAAGAAAGCTTAGGATTTTTCCTTTAAGAGCTTTTTGGTCGCTTAGTGGGATGGGAGTGGGATATCTATCAAAAAAAATGTTTTGTAACTCAAGACAACGGTTTTTCAATTTTTCACAAATGCACTATTTTGAATTTTTCCCGATTTGTGTCTAAAACCTTACAATAAAACTTATACTGAGAAACTAGACAAACTAAACTTTCCGAAGGTATGTAACATACCTTCATAACATAACAGAAGAGAATGGTTATCTGTAACCTGATAGAGTTATTTGCACATTTCAATCTGAACACGAGGATGTTAGAATTGGCGTCACGAAATTAACCCAAATGAGGCCAAAACATTGCGTTTTGGCAGAAAGCAGCGGAACTCATACAGTATGCGTTTGCATTTACCATGAAAATCTTAAACTGATGTTGAACGAAATCTACTTAAAGTATTTAATAGATGATTCGGCAGAAGATTTACACGATTACCGCGATTGCCTTAAATTGACTATGTGTCCTAATGAAACAACTTCTTGCCACTTAGGTGAAAGTACCAATTGCCCGAAAACCACATTCATCAAAGAAAATTTAATCAACTCTTTAGATCCAGAATATATAGAGGAGGTCAAATTTGATTCTTGGATTCAGACTGACAGATGCACATTGAAAACAATCATTTTAAATGTGGATGATTTTGTGGAAGAAATGTGTGCAAGATTGCTAAACTTGAGAAACCATGACTTTTTAGTCAAAGAGCAATGGTCATTCTTCAAGGATTTGAAGATACATTTGAAGTCTGGTGAATTCGTTATTTCATATGATTTCGCAGAAAACTATAAATATGTTCTTCAGGATGCCATACAAGCATTCCACTTCAATAACGACCAAGCAACTATATTCACAGTAGTTATTTACAACATGAAGGATGAAAAACTGGAACACAAAAGTATGGCAATCATATCCGACGATTTAAAACATGATACCGTTGCAGTTTATGAGTACCAGAAGAGAATACCAAAATATCTAAAATTTAAATTTACTGTAGAGAAGGTAGATATACTACGTTTCGGGCGGAGCTCGTCAACATTTTAAAAACAAAAGTAGCTTCGCAAATCTTATGGCTCTTAAAACCGATTTTGAAATGCCAGCTGAGTGGCATTTTCATCCTACTGCTCATGGTTAAGGAGCATGTGATGGTATTGTAGCAAACCTTAAAAGAAATGCATTAAGTATAGCCTCCAATGCTCTCATCAAGATCGCATCTTAGATGCGACTGCTTTATTCCATTAGGCAAAAAGTTATTGTAAAGAAACTAAAATAGTTTTTAGTAGCAAAGAGGATCATCAGGAAACATTGAAAACACTGAAGAGCAGATTCGATGCTGCGGTAACAATCGATGGCACAGCTGAATACCATGCTTTTATACCGCTTGTCGATGGAAGACTCAAGTTGAAAAAGTTTTCTGCCTCTATTCAATGCGATTTCTTTCCAAAGACAACAAATAAACCAGCAGCGAAATCAACAGCTGAACCAACGCCAAGAAAGGATTGACAAAAAACGCAGTAAATAAAAGCTGGATTACAAGACTTAAATACTTCATCAGCTACAATAAATTAAGTATAAAAATAGTTATGATATAAATGGATCTAATGCAATTCAGATTAAATTTTAATAAATTATTTATCTTTTTATTTTTAATATTATTATTATTATTATTATACATTAATTTAATTATTATTAAAAATAAATAAAAAATAATAATTTTTCAACATTTCTATTGAAAAAAAGCGATTTTTTTCCTGAGGTTAACATATTCTGGGTATTACAGTATCGAGGGTATAAAATTTTAGTTAGGTATGTTATATACCTTCGGAAAGGTTAATTTGTCTAGTTTCTCAGTATAAGTTTTATTTGTAAGGTTTTACACACAAATAGGAAAAAATTCAAAATAGTACATTTGTGAAAAATTGAAAAACCGTTGTCTTGAGTTACAAAACATTTATTTTGATAGATATCCCACTCCCATCCCACTAAGCGACCAAAAAGCTCTTAAAGGGAAAATCCTAAGCTTTCTTATTAAAAAAAAATGCCCTTTTTGAAAAAAAGGCAAAAAATGCTTTATTCAATTTATTCAATTCCGAAATATTGAATAAATAGCTATCTAAACTCTTTAAGAGAAAATTTTCTAAGAACAATAGTTAATAAGTTACATGGATGAGAAAAAACACCTGTTTGGCCAAAATGTCAAATTTTGATCCCCTCTAACTCAGAGAGATCTGGACCGATCTTGTTGAAAAATTGTGTATAAACTACTATCCAATAGGACTAACCTTGGTGCAAATTTCATCCCGATCGGAAGACATCGGTTTCAAAAGTTGGTGCACTTGACATGAAATCCCCCATATACAAGCAAGAAAATTAAGTGAAGTGAAGTGTTTCCAATCAATAAATTATAGTGAAAGGACCTTGGGACAGCTGAGCTACCCCAGCTTCAAACCCGGACCAACCGGAGGTTCCTTACAATAGTGTCTTTTTTAAAAAATACCTATTCTTAGAGTATTTTTTTTTTTATAAAGTAATTTTTCAAGTACCTTTATATAAACAAGGTAATTTTCTTTACAAAAAAAGTAAATTTTTCTTAATAAGTACCTTTTCGTAAAAAAGAAATACTTTTTCTTAAAAAGTTACTTTTCTTAAGAAAGTACTATTTTTAAAAAACAACCTTTTCAAAAAATCTTTTAAAAAGTAGCTTTTTTTCATATTAATATTTGGCAATTTTAGCCAAGAATCATTTGAATATTTCTTTTTAATTACCGTATGACTTCTAAGGTCTCAAAACATTCTTATTGGGTTCAAACTTTGGATATTATAACGTCGTCTGCGATAGATTGGTGTTCTATGAAGTACTTAGGGAACTTATAGGTTTTCTACTCTAGCAGGAGAAAAATAATGTAATTTTTCTGATAGTAAATAATTTGTCTTTCTATAGAAGACACGATCATTATTTTTTATAACTAGAAATTATAATAGAAACTGGCAAAAAACGCAATAAACTTGAAATTTAATTGGCATTCGAATTTTGAGTTTCAGTATCGGTAAAACTTTTAATGTGGTAGCTGCAACCACATTAAAACTAGAGTTTAAGATGCAGATGGAGAGTATCAAAGATTCGGCACAGCCGAATTTAACACTCTTAAGGTGTGTCACAGTGTATTTGAAAATGCAACACTGTGCAATATTCTTATTGTCTTCTTTCTTTTGATCACTCACACATGTGAATAGAAAAAACTCTAATGAGAGTATCGTTCGAACAAGCAAGCAAGTCGGTCGTATTAATGTTCTTTTATTAAAAACCTTTTGTGCTATATATATATTAATTAAAAATAAAATAACTTGAATAAATAAATTAAACTCGATTTATTCATTGGGCAATAAATGTACCGTGTGTGAGATTTTTCAGAAGTGGGATCGACTTGCGACGCCACGAGAAAAATTTAAGAAACACATTTCGGGAAATGTATGAAAACTTTTACTCCGTATAATTGCCGTAAAAGAAAATCGTATAGTAAAACTTTCCGTAAAATCATTTCCGATATTTTTGATTTAAAGTTTTACTCCGTCGTGTTCCGTGGAAATTCTCATGTAATCATTGCCGCCCGTGATTTGAATTTCATCATTGGAATCTCCGTTCAACAAGTTGATGTGGTTGTGCTTGTTGTTAGTTGCTAGTTGATGCATCGAAAGTTGAGTGAGTGTTGTTGGTGGTTGTTTTTTTTTTTTGTGTTTGGTTTACACATCCATCTGCATAGTTGGGTGTGTTTCGTTTTGTTATCTGCTTGCCTCAAGCGTGTTGCAAGCAAAAAGAAAGCAGAATACGCAGTCGACGTCTTTTTGAATTTTTAACGGATAAAAAAAAAATTTTTTCTCTGAGGAAAACGAAAAGGAAAGGAAAAATAAAAGAAGAACGAGAAAAAAAAACTTCAATATGAGTACGAGCCGAAATTTTAATAAATTAAAATTAAATGAATTAAAAAAGAGATGTAAAGACGCTGGTTTGCCACAATCGGGTAATAAGGACGTATTGATTCAGCGACTTGAGGAACATTACAGCGACGAGGAATTCACTAGTATGACTGACGGATCCGAATTATTGCAAAGGGTGAAATCGTTGGAAAAATCACTCTCCGAAATGCTAAATAATGGGTTCTGCCCGCCAGTTGTTTCGTCACCGGTGGACCCTCGTAATCTAGTTTCGCCATCACCCGTTGTGTCGACAAATGAGGAAATCATTTCGCAAACACAAACCACGTATACAAACACATCTCCTTCACGTACCACTCCGTTAAGAGCACAAACGTCAAGTGAAAATTTACGTCCAACAGTGACTTTTTCGATTCCATCCGCACCAAATGCATCAATTTCATCGATTTATACAAACGTTAATCATCCAACGTACTCCCGTTGCTCAACACATTATCAACAACCGCATCAAAACCTGACAAGTGCTCAAGCAGCACCATCGTATAATACGCCAACAAGTGCTTATATGGCACCAACGTTTAATCCGACAACAAGTGCTTATATGGCACCAACGTTTAATCCGACAACAAGTGCTTATATGGCACCAACGTTTAATCCGACAACAAGTGCTTATATGGCACCATCGTATAATCAGCCGACAAGTGCTTATATGGCACCATCGTATAATCCGCCGTATTATCAGCCGATAAATGATTACATGACACCAACGTATGGTAACCCGACAAGTGCTCATGCAGCACCAACGTTTAACCCGCCGACAAGTGTATATGGGCCACCGCCATATAATGCATCGAATGGTGTTTTTGCAACGCAGATTAATCAGGACGGAAGGTCTTTCATCGCACAACCTTCCGTACCGCAAAGCCGTTACATCCCGATTAACCCATACGACAACGTTCGTGAAATAGTTGGCCTGTTACCAACTTTCAACCCATCGTTAGAAACGTCTTTAAACGCGCGCCAGTTTGTTAAACGAGCCGATAAGCTCAGAGTTGCGTACAAATGGACCGAGGGAAATGTGCTAGTGGCCGTTCAACAAAAGTTGGAAGGCCCAGCGAAAATTTGGGTTGACGGAGTGGAGGAGGTATTCACGACATGGGCTGATTTTTGTGAAAAGCTCATAGAAGACTTTCCCGACACCATGAATGTTGCTGAGGTCCATGTAAAAATGGCAAACACTCGCCGCCTCTACAGCGAGACACCAACCAACTATTTTTATAAAATGGTTGCTATAGGTTCGAAGGCAGGGCTTGATGAGTCTGCCACAATACGCCACATAATAAATGGTATAAACGACCCGGATCTTAAGAAGAAGATCTCCAACAAATATTTAAAGTGTAACGATCTTCTGACGGATATAATAAATTACTGCAGCTTTAACGAAATCAAGGTAAGCGACAATCCACAACGGAAAGTTGTTCCATCGTTTGTTTCTTCGTCTCCAGCAGACAAGAAAACGTCAGATAAGAAAAGTAGTACTCAAGCCGCCGTGAAATGTTACAATTGTTTTAAGTTCGGACACTATTCAGTCAAGTGCCCTGAACCATCACGAAAACCACGATGTGCCAAATGTAACCGTACTTCACACACTACCGAAAGGTGTCCCGGCGAACCAAAACCTAAAACAACCGTAAACCGAATCGACGGTCGTTCAACACCAATTTCAACAACTGCCGAAAATAATGTCATCGTTAAGAGGGTAAGTGTCAATGGACATGAAACTGATTCATTTGTAGATCCGGGTAGTAATCGGTCGTTAATCCGTAAATCGTATGCCCCTACAGTCGGTAATGTTGATAGTGCTGGTATTTTGTTAGAAGGTTTCGGTGGTGGTTAATACGAATGTACTGGTAAAGTACACGTATCGTTAATGATTGACGACAGTTCTTTGGAAGTTGATTTACTGGTCGTCGAGGACGCATTCATCAACGAAAATGTCCTTCTGGGCAGAGACGTTTTGTGTGGTAAGGGTAAACGTTTAATTATTGAAGGGGAGGACTGTCGTTTAGAGAAGATTGATAAAATACAAACCTACAATGAACTTATACCCCCTGAAATTGACAAATTGAAATCATTGCTGTTGGAACATCATAGTTGTTTTGCCGAGAACACATCAGACCTTGGCAAATGTAACGTTGCGAAGTTGCAGATTCAACTTACGTCTGACACTCCCGTTCAAATGAAACCGTACCGTGTCCCATTCGCAAAACGTACTGTTTTAACAAACATCACCAATGATTTGCTACAACATGACATAATCCGTCCGTCTGATTCAACCTTCGCATCACCTGTTGTTTTGTTCAACAAAAGTAATGGCGCATGTGTGTTGACTACCGTCAACTGAATTCGATAACCTGTAAAACACCGTACCCAATGCCAATTTTGGATGAGCAATTCGCACAACTTGCTGACAACCGATATTTTACAACATTAGATCTACGCATGGGATATCATCAAATTGAGGTCGAAGAAAATTCTAAGAAATTTACCGCTTTTGTTACTCATGATGGTCACTTCGAATACAATCGTATGCCGTTCGGGCTCGTGAATGCCCCAGCTGTTTTTCAGTCCGTCATGAACAAGCTGATTTCGAAAATGGAGCCTGGTCAGATTTTGGCTTATTTAGACGATATCGTAATCCCTAGTAAGACAATTGAAGAAGTTCTATCACGTCTGGATAGATTTCTTAAGATTTTGGCCGAAAGTGGTCTTACGCTTCGATTTGACAAATGTAATTTTCTTTCAACTGGAATTTCCCATCTGGGACACATAATCGATGAAAATGGTATTCGACCAGGCGATGATAAGATAAGTGCCATTAAAAATTTCCGTCCACCGACCAACATAACCGAGGTAAGAAGATTCTTGGGTTTAACTGGGTTTTTTAGAAAATTCGTTCAACACTATTCATTAATATCTAAACCAATCACGATGCTACTACGTAAAAATGAAAATGTCTTTGTTTGGGGCCCAGAACAACAGGAATCTTTCGGGAAACTCGTAGAAATTCTTACTCAACAACCGGTTCTGGCACTGTATGACAGTAAGGCTCACCATGAAGTACACACCGATGCTAGTAGTTTGGGCCTCGCTGGTATTTTGTTACAATCCGTTGATGGTAAACAGTGGAAACCCGTGTTTTATTATAGTCGCCACTGTACCGACGCCGAAAGCCGTTATCATAGTTATGAGCTCGAAGCTCTTGCCGTAGTTGAGGTGCTTGATCGTTTTAGAATTTATTTGTTGGGTAAACAATTCCGATTGGTAACTGATTGTTCGGCTGTTGCCAAGGTAAAAGCCAACAAAGAGCTGAAACCGAAAATAGCTAGATGGTGGATGCGAATCCAAGAGTTTGACTTTACTTTGGTTCATCGGGAGGGGAGTCGAATGGCTCACGTGGACGCTTTAAGCCGTGCCCCCGATAAACCCCCAACCGAAATAGAACCAGCCGGATTTATTATGAAGGTCACAGCTGGGGTGGATGACTGGGTCGTTACAATGCAGTTAAGGGATGAGAAACTTCTAAATCTAATTGCGGTACTGAAAGGAGATTTAAAATCCGATCAGGAAAAACAAATCAGATCCGAATACTGTTTACGTAATCACCGATTATACTATAAGGACAAAGAAGGTCTTAAGCTTGTAATTCCAAAAGACATTAGATGGAGAATCGTAAAATACTCTCACGACGACATGGGTCATTTTGGGTTGGACAAGACTATTCAACGAATACAACAAAAATTTTGGTTTCCGAAAATTAGAAAATATACTAAAGAGTACATCGCTAGCTGTATAACTTGCTGTTACAACAAAAACCGTAGTGGTAAGTCCGAAGCCCGTTTACACTATAGTGAAATAGAACCGATCCCGTTTCAAACCGTGCACATCGATCACCTTGGTCCTTTTACTAGGAGTAAGAGAGGACAATGCTATGTTCTCGCTATATCCGATCCATTTAGCAAGTATTTAATAGTCAAGGCCGTACGAACTACAAAAACCGCTCCCGTTATCAACGCACTTAATGAGATAACCTCTTACTTTGGTCTTCCGAAATTCATCGTCAGCGACAGAGGTACTGCTTACACCTCTCAGTCTTTTGAGGACTTTTGTAAACGTAATTCTCTGAAACATATTAAAACCGCCGTCCGCACCCCAAGGGCCAACGGACAAGTTGAACGTGCTAACCAGACAATTTTAACATACATCCGTACAACCGTTGAAAATCCAAAGGATTGGGATCTTACTTTACGCGAGCTCCAATGGGCCGTAAACTCCCAAAGGAACTCGACATCAGGCTTTACACCCAATGAGCTCGTGTTTGACTTCAAACTTCGTGATATCGTGGAAAACCATTTGGTAGCCGCCATCCATGATGACAACATTGATACTTCACTACCGATAGCCGAAAAACGTAATCTGGCTGTTGAGAATATTCGTAAAGAGCGTGAAAAGTGGGAAAAACGTTTTAACTCCAAACACGCTACACCAAGACAATACACCGTAAACGACATCGTCGTAATTGAAAATGAGACACCCGCCACAGGCGACTCTCGAAAACTTGAGCCGAAATTCAGAGGTCCCTATGTCATTGCTAAAGTTCTGGGAAACGATCGTTATTTAATAGAAGATGTCCCAGGTATCCAAATCACAAGCCGTAAGTTTTCTTCAGTATACTCAGCCGAAAAGATCAAGCCGTGGTGCAGCAGTTATCCAACCCTTGATGAAAACCCTGACGATCTATCCGACGAAATCGAGGACGATTAAGGGTCAGCATTGGCCGAGCTGTCACAGTGTATTTGAAAATGCAACACTGTGCAATATTCTTATTGTCTTCTTTCTTTTGATCACTCACACATGTGAATAGAAAAAACTCTAATGAGAGTATCGTTCGAACAAGCAAGCAAGTCGGTCGTATTAATGTTCTTTTATTAAAAACCTTTTGTGCTATATATATATTAATTAAAAATAAAATAACTTGAATAAATAAATTAAACTCGATTTATTCATTGGGCAGTAAATGTACCGTGTGTGACAGGTGTGTTTACACTATGTGTATTTTCCATATGTAAATTCAGTTTTACGATCCATACGTAATTCCGTGTGTGTCAAAATTAGAGTTTTACATACGATTCATAATTTTTGCGTTCAAACGTACATATGTATTTCCGTATGACATAACCTCTAAATGTAAACAACAGCTGATTTAATTTGTGAATTTACAAAAATTTATTGTTAAAAATAAAGATATATATTTTATATATATTTTGTTAATTAATATTAAACAATTTATTTTTCTTTCAATATTAATCTTTATAATTTACTCTTTTTTCTTTCGCCACAAGCAGTGTTGTATTTTCATATATATGTCTTGCCAAAATAGAACCTGCTCTAATCGAAAAATTTGCATACGTCTTGCAAAATGTTTTGTACATAAACAATGTTTGAAAGGGTTCATACTATGTGTACGAATTACACGTGTTAAAAAACTAAGAAAAACACAAGTAAAACACGTAGTGTGAACGCAGTTTTACTTGTTTTTTAGTTTGCAACTAAATATGCCGTTTAAAAAAAAATCACATTTAGAAAAAAAGCGTATACAATCCTCTCAAAACTGACACAATAATGCTGCATTTTGCTTCTTACTACTTAAAAAAACAATTGTTTTTTTGTTTTATTATTTAAGTCTTTTTTATTGTTGGTATTTTAGTTTAACTCAAAAAAAATAGTGTTTAAAAAGATTTTAAAAAATTTCGGTTTTTTTAATATGTCAAAAAAGTGCCCAAAATAAGTGATAAAAGTTGAAAATAGTATACTTAATATTAGATGTATTTTACACTTAATTTAAATACCAAGGAAATGTCTAAAATATGTGTCTTAAATTTAAAGTTTTATTGATTTTTTGTTTTTGTAATGAACAATCAAATGATTGCGGTGAATTTTATTTCTATAGAACATAAAAAATTTAAATAATTATTGCAATTATCAGAAAAAATAATTATTTTAGTTGCATATAATAAATGGATTAATTGAATTCACTTAAAAATTATTATGCAGAAAATTAAAACAAAAAACTAATGATCGGAGGAGATTATGACAATTCAAATTTTATAACAATCGAAAAAAAAATGCTAAGTGCTGTGTACTTTAATTAATAACCAATGCGGGAACGAGTTGATTTCGTGGTAGTGCTACTGCTACTATAGGGACGATCATCACGAGAGCTCCTTTCACGTTCAAATTTTTCATGAGATCTCTCACGCGTATCTCGCATGTGCGGAGATTTATCCTAAATAATATAGAGAATTATTTAAGAGATCAGAGATACAGACAGAGAGAGAGGGTAGCGTTGCAGATTTTTCATTTAAGGAAATCTTACTCTTGTATGATATTTGTCACGTTCACGCTGTTGCTGCTGATCATCGTCACCATTTTGTACTACAAAAGAAATAAGGGAAATAAAATAGATTTGATTAAAAAGTTTCAAAGAAAACAATTATTTAATTTTCGAAAAAAAAAATTATAAAAAAAAATATTCCGAAGTGAGTTTTTAAAAAATTGGTTAAAATAAAGCGGGATATTGAAATAATTTTACTAAAAAAAAACCCCCACCCAATTTGACAATAGAAGGAAAAGGTACTTTTTTGTACAAGGTACTTTTTTTAAGAAAAGGTGCTTTTTAAGAAAAAGGGATTTTTAAAGAAAAATTACTTTTTTAAGAAAAAGTATTTTTTTAAGAAAAGGTTCTTTTAAAGAAAACGTTCTTTTTTAAGAAAAGGTACGTCCTTAAAAAAGGTACTTTTTCTAAGAAAATTTACTTTTTAAGAAAAGCTACCGTTTAAAATAAAATGTACTTTTTTAAGAAAATTTACTTTTTTAAGATAATTTATTTTTTTAAGAAAATTTACTTTTTAGGAAAAGGTACTTTCTTTTAAGAAAATGTGCTTTTTAAGAAAATATACTTTTTTAAGAAAAGCTACCGTTTAAATGAAAATGTACTTTTTTTTTACGAAAATGTACTTTTTTAAAAAAATTTATTTTTTAAGAAAATTATATTTTTAGGAAAAGGTACTTTCTTTTAAGAAAATGTACTTTTTTAAGAATATATACTTTTTTAAGAAAAGCTACCGTTTAAAAGAAAATGTACTTTTTTTAAAGAAAATTTACTTTTTTAAGAAAATTTATTTTTTAAGAAAATTTAAGAAAAAGGTACTTTATTAACAAAATTTACTTATTTTAGAAAAGGTACTTTTTGAGAAAATGTACTTTTTTAAGAAAAGGTATTTATTTTTAAAGAAAATGTACTTTTTTAAGAAAAGGTTTTTTTTTAAGAAACGGTACTTTTTTAAAAACCGTACCTTTTCAAGAAAAGCACTTTTTAAGAAAGAAAAGTTCTTATTAAGAAAAGGTACTTTTTTTTTAAAGAAAATTTACTTTTTTCAGAAAGGTACTTTTTTAAGAAAATGTACTTTTTAAGAAGAGATACTATTTCAAGAAAAGCTACCGTTAAAGGAAAGGGTATTTTTTTAAGAAAATTTATTTTTTTAACAAACTTTTTTAGGCAAATGTACTTTTTTAAGAAATTTAAGTTTTTAAGATTTACATTTTAAAAAGTGTTTTTTTTAAGAAGGAACTTTTTGTGAAGAAAAGTTATTTTTTAGAAAATGTGTTTTTTTAAAGAAAATTTACTTTTTAAGAAAAGAAATTTTTTAAGAAAATGTACTTTTTATGAAAAGATACTTTTTTAAGAAAATATACTTTTTTAAGAAAAGGTACCGTTTTAACGAAAAGGTAATTTTTTAAGAAAATTTAATTTAAAAAAAACATTTTTTTTAAGAAAATTAGCTTTTTTTAAAAAATAAATTTTTTAAGAAAATTTGCTTTTTCAAGAATAGGCAATTTTTTAAGAAAGGGTATTTTTTTAAAATAACTTTTTAAAGAAAATTTACTTTCAAGAAAACGTATTTTTAGAGAAAATGTACTTTTTAAAGAAATTTTTTTTAAGAAAAGGTACTTTTTCAAGAAAAGGTGCTTTTTCAGGAAAAGGTACTTTTTCAGGAAAAGGTACTTTTTCAAGAAAATGTACTTTTTCAAGAAAACGCATTTTTAGAGAAAAGGTACTTTTTTAAAGAAAAAGTACTTTTTAAATAAAAGGTACTTTTTTAAGAAAAGGTATCGTATTAAAGAAAAGGATTTTATTTAAGAAAATTGACTTTTTCAGAAAAGGTACTTTTTTCGGAAAATTTATTTTTAAAAAAATTTTTTTCTTAGAAAATTTACTTTTTTGAGAATAGGTTATTTTTAAAGAAAGGGTATTTTTTAAGAAAACAAATTTTTAAGAAAATTTACTTTTTCAAGAAAAGGTATTTTTTTTCAAGAAAACGCATTTTTAGAGAAAAGATACTTTTTAAAGAAAAGGTACTTTTTTAAAGAAAAAGTACTTTTTAAATAAAAGGTACTTTTTAAAGAAAATGTATCGTATTAAAGAAAAGGATTTTATTTAAGAAAATTTACTTTTTCAGAAAAGGTACTTTTTTCGGAAAATTTATTTTTAAAAAAAAATTTTTTTTTAGAAAATTTACTTTTTTGAGAATAGGTTATTTTTAAAGAAAGGGTATTTTTTAAGAAAACAAATTTTTAAGAAAACGTACTTTTTTAAGAAAAGGTACTTCCCTAAAAAAGGTACTTTTTCTAAGAAAATTTACTTTTTAAGAAAAGCTACCGTTTAAAATAAAATGCACTTTTTTAAGAAAATTTACTTTTTAACACAATTTATTTTTTTAAGAGAATCTACTTTTTAGGAAAAGGTACTTTCTTTTAAGAAAATGTGCTTTTTAAGAAAATATACTTTTTTAGGAAAAGCTACCGTTTAAATCAAAATGTACTTTTTTTTTACGAAAATGTACTTTTTTAAAAAAATTTATTTTTTAAGAAAATTAAATTTTTAGGAAAAGGTATTTTCTTTTAAGAAAATGTACTTTTTAAGAAAATATACTTTTTTTAAGAAAAGCTACCGTTTAAAAGAAAATGTACTTTTTTTTAAAAGAAAATTTACTTTTTTTAGAAAATTTAATTTTTATAAAAATTTAAGAAAAAGGTACTTTTTAAGAAAATTTACTTTTTTTAGAAAAGGTACATTTTGAGAAAATGTAGAAAATGAAGGAACTTTTTGTGAAGAAAAGTTATTTTTTAGAAAATGTGTTTTTTTTAAAGAAAATTTACTTTTTAAGAAAAGGAATTTTTTAAGAAAATGTACTTTTTATGAAAAGGTACTTTTTTAAGAAAATATACTTTTTTAAGAAAAGGTACCGTTTTAACGAAAAGGTAATTGTTTAAGAAAATTTAATTTAAAAAAAAAAATTTTTTTAAGAAAATTTGCTTTATTTAAAAAATAAATTTTTTAAGAAAATTTGCTTTTTCAAGAATAGGCAATTTTTTAAGAAAGGGTATTTTTTTAAAATAACTTTTTAAAGAAAATTTACTTTCAAGAAAACGTATTTTTAGAGAAAATGTACTTTTTAAAGAAATTTTTTTTTTAAGAAAAGGTACTTTTTCAAGAAAAGGTACTTTTTCAGGAAAAGGTACTTTTTCAAGAAAAGGTATTTTTTCAAGAAAACGCATTTTTAGAGAAAAGGTACTTTTTAAAGAAAAGGTACTTTTTTAAGGAAAAAGTACTTTTTAAATAAAAGGTACTTTTTTAAGAAAATGTATCGTATTAAAGAAAAGGATTTTATTTAAGAAAATTTACTTTTTCAGAAAAGGTACTTTTTTCTGAAAATTTATTTTTAAAAAAAATTTTTTTTTTTAGAAAATCTACTTTTTTGAGAATAGGTTATTTTTAAAGAAAGGGTATTTTTTAAGAAAACAAATTTTTAAGAAAATTTACTTTTTCAAGAAAAGGTATTTTTTCAAGAAACCATATTTTTAGAGAAAAGGTACTTTTTAAAGGAAATGTATTTTTTAAGAAAAGGTATTTTTAAGAGATTTTATATTAGAAAAGGCAATTTTTTCAAGAAAAGGAAATTAAGAAATTATTCACCATTTTAAGAATAAGGCACTTGTTTAAGAAAATTCACTTTTTCAGGAAAATACACTTTTTAGGAAAATACGGATTTTTTTAAAATGTGCGAAGCTTTTTATTGTATTCATACTTAGACGAATTAGTGATAATTTTAAGAAATAAAATAATAATCATAGAGTATTATAGAGTAAGAGAGTCAGTTATGACTCTCATTCTTAAAACTTAACAATCAACTACTCCCCACTTACCATCTCTTCTACGTTTATGTTCCGAACCCGAAGTCTCCTCTAAACGTTCCCGTTTGCGACCCAATTTACGTTCCTTACGTGCATCCTTCTCTTCATCTGTCAGTTTTTCTTTGCGTTCTTTATTCTTGACGCTACGTTCCTTCTTCGATGGTTCATTGTGATCATCTATAATTTGCTTCTGTAATTATAGAAAGTGTAAAAATGAAACAAGTCATTTGCTTTATTTTTCCAAACACAACAAATTCCCATTATTAACTTAATAACAAAAGACTAATCCCCCTCTTTTCATATACTAATCCTGTTTCCATTCTACAACTTACCGCTCACCCATTAGAATATTTGTTTAAACTATTTTTATGTGACCAACGTTTCAACAACAATACAGCATTAAAGCACGCACACAATGAATTTGAATGTCATTAGGAGTTATGGAGCCACTAGGAAGATTTGTAAGAAACGGTTGAGTTTTTTGAGAGGATCAGGACTAAATCAATCTTCTTTTCACTTGTGTTGATATAGAAATGATGAGAAGTATAAACCAGATTGCAGCAATTGTTTGTAGGTTGTTTTCAATTTATATTGATGATAGAGATGCTTTAAGAATTTGCACAAGTTTCAGGGATTTTAGTTTGCAGCTTAACATGAAGTCCCCTGCAGTTCCCATGGAGTAATAGAAATTCTTTAAGAAAGGTGTTGGTAGATTAGCGGACTGTCTGCCTTCTGGATTCTTCATTGTAAAAATAAATATGTTTTAATTGAAGAAGATTATCTATTTGAGTTCAAATGATTTTTCCATATTTGTGAAAAATGCTTAAAGTAAAGTTCCGACAGAAAAGTGAATTATTTATCGTTAACAGATGTAATTTTTATTTCCATTTAAGTTTTTGATGAAGATACTGTTATTCAATGTTATTCCAGCGGTAGTTTCATTCAATTTTGTAAAGTATTCTTCACAGTTTGTATATCCCAGATCCGGCATCTAAAGTTTTGAGTTTAAATGAATTATTAGACTTATCGCGTCCGAAGCATCTGTCGACCTTTAATTAAAAATTTCGTATTCCTTTTAGAAGATGTTGGTTGAATTTCTCTATTTCATCTAGTGTGCAGTCGTTGTGTTCCAAGAAGTATTTCCATGAAGTTGGAATTCAAAATCTACAGGCTTGCTCGAAATGTGAATAGTAAGTCGTCTTTCAGCAGAATTATTTACACATCGTTTTTTATAGTATTTTTCCTTCAGCTTGAAGCCCTTTTCGAACTTATTTGTTTAAGTCCTCATTTCAGTTTGGTGCTTAGTCGTTGTATTCAAATAAGTATCGGGAAGTTAAAACGTAAAAACAATAAGGCGCACTCCAAGTCAGAATAGTAAGTCATCTATCAGCAGAGTTAATTGGTGTATATTCAAAAAAGAATGAAGAGGAGATCTGATCCTTATTTTTAAAACGTTATTGAGCTTTTTATGCGTTTAATTACGTTTCTTTTCAAAGTCATGATGTTATGAGAATAAGTTAATAATCCATCCTTCCAAAAAACCGATCATTTATATTTAATCGATCTGAATTGAAAATTATTATTTGTATTTCTTCTTGTGTGCTTGCTAAACGTTTGCATGACGAGAAGATAAAGAAGTTGTTATCCTTTAAATATTTCTGATTGCGAAGTTTCACATTTCTCAAAAAGTTCCTGATCCCATTTTAAAGCCTTTTCATTTCATCCAAGATATGATTAGCCACGCGGAACGCCGGTGATAAAGCATCAATATTATTATAAAAGCGTTTCCGATATAAAGTTCGCACTGGTGTTATATACAGGAGGTTCTTCAACGATTTCCATAACTTGACCTCATTTTAGAAGGCAAAGTTTCACAATTTCAAATAAGTTCCTGACCGTATTTCAAAGCCTTTTCGTTTCTTCTAAGAACTGGTTAGTCAGACGGAACGGCAGTGGTAGAGCATGAATATAAATTAGGATTAGTTTAAAAGAGTCTCCATTCCAAATTTTGCAATGGTGTTATATACAGGAGATTTTTCAAGGTCTTCCATAAAAGTTTCGAACCATAGTACGAAGAAGCCGTTTCGTTTTATTTCAGAAGCTGTTTCGTTTTTCCTTTGGCAGAGATACAGCACCAATATAATTTTCGCATATGTTGAAAATGTCTTCGTATTGGTATTATGCAGCAGGTCTGGTTCTTCGACAACAATAATATTTTGATCTCATTAGTTTAATAATCGATGATATTATCTGGGAAGTAGTCGATAATTTGTAGTTCTTACATCATATTTTCCTTTTCTTTATATCAATTCTTGTTAATATTAGTTTGAAGAATGAGAGCTATTGAGCCATTATAATGTTGAGATCCTTAGTGTCCTTTGCAAATAACAGCTGAAAGTTGATACGATAATCGATGCAATTAGTTATCCATTCTTCTTTAAGTGATAAAATTTAGAAGTATAATGAATTATAGTGAAAATGTTTTGAAAAAAACATCTAGTTTTCCTTTTCCTTGCTTAACAATGAAAAAACCGTTGTAAGACATTGTTCAAATAATCTTCCTTCTTCATTAAGATCTGCTCTTCTAGATAAAAATGTTGAAGTTAATCTTTCTTTTAGAGCTTTCTTCAAATTTCCATTGGGGTCATCAACAAAAAAATGATTCAAGGATTGTTTAACTGTTGTTTCCATAGTAAAATGTTGTGTGTACATTCGCCTTTCTAAAAACGAGTACGAAAGTTTCAGTTTTAAAGATGCAAAAGTTGCCAGCAATATCTCATCCTTCGCATGTAGTCTTTTTTTCATGGCAGTTTTTTAATTAAATCAGCGAACATTTAGATATGTTGAATACATCCTCCGGCATATATTTAGAGTTGTTAATATATCCTTGGATGGGTGGACATTTTTAAGAGAAACACTATTTTTTTAATTTTAAAACTTTTCACCAGTGTTAAACGTCTTAAGTAACATGTTGAATTGGTCCTCGTAGTGTGTTGTTGTTAATTTCTTATAAATATTCTTAAAACCTAACTTTATTTTTAAAAAACTATAAACTAAATATAATTAGTTAATAAAATTTAAACATTTTTTTTTCTTCAAATAAAAAACAAACTAAACAAAAACTTCATATATGTACATACTGATAAACATAACAACTCTTCTAGAGCTAACTTTTTTTTTGTACATTAATATATAAAAATTATATAAACTATTCATATATCTTTCAAATTCGGTATGGTATACTTGTACTTACCATCATCAGTTTTCAAACAAATTTTTATACCTACTCCTATATTTAGCGCTTTAAAAACTAAAGTACAATCATAAATACTACTTAAAACAAAAATAAACATTTAGAAAAAAATGTTTAACTTGGTCCAGCCAAACTAGTCTTCTTTTGGGTGTTTTTTTTTAATGTGTATCAATGGTTTCATGCAAGTCCTGAGTACTTTTTGGTTGCAATATTTTAATGTTGTTTTAACATCGTAGTTGTAGTAGAAGGTAGAAGAAATATTGCTGCTTATTATGCTTATTGATGTTAAAAATGCTGGTCTCTATCTCTTGTGTTTCTTAGGTTAGTTGTCAATTATGCGAATTTTATCACAAATATTGTTGTTGCAGCGGTTGCCATTAAGTTGTTTGTTTAGTTTACTGTTGTTGATCGCTTAGGAAACTATGATTGCACCAAGATACTAACCTTTGAATTTGATGATGAGGATTCCACTTTACGACGTTTGGAGTCTGAAAGCAGATAAGAGTCGTATTATAGGAAATAAAAAATAAAATCTTTAAAATTAATGATTATAAAACAAACAGAGATATCTTTCACATTTCTTACAGAAAACAAAATATTGCAACTTCCTTTTAGACGATTTTAAACAACAATTGTCTCCAATATTGCTTATATTTTCTAAAAAGGGGCGCTCAGTGTTTGTTTCATAGAAATAAATCAAAAATAAGAATTAAGACTTTTGTACTCGGCGTAGATCGATAAGTTAAGAGAAAGGATCTTAGGTCCAACTAATTGGATATAGAAAATTAGCATAACCAAATTTGTTTGCCATTGTTCCAAATTTGCTGCCTGCCGATATGAAAAAGTTCATACCGGAAATTATTTTCATATGGGGACTAGGTTGAAAAATGAACTGATCTTGACCATATTTAGTAAAGTCACTTCTTTTTCCCAAAAACATATACAGTAACGAACTAAATTTTTGGCACACTTTCAACTTCACGACTGATTTAATGGCCTTACTAAAGTGATTTTTAATAAACACTTGTTTTTACTAGATAGAAGATAAGTTTTCAACAAAATTTACTTTGCTTCATTTCAAAATACATATTTATTATATTATTTATTTTAAAAAAAAAAACAAGTAAGAGTGTTATGTTCGGCTATGCCGAATCTTTGATACCCTCCACCCGTGTTTTAAACACAATGTCATAACCAGGTTGTCAACACTTAAAGATAAAAAAGACTAATTTAAAATTCACAAAAATTTCAGGACAACGCCAGATCGACTTCTTCATTTATAAGGATCGAGAACATATATGGTTTCTGGGGTCTGCGGAATTTAGTTCGATGAGTTATAAACCGATTGACAAACTGACATATACGCTCTGCGTATTGTCACCCTTTTAAGAAAATGTACTTTTTAAGATACTTTTAAAAAAAAGCTATTTTTCAAGAAAAGGCTGTTTTTTAAGAAAAGATACGTCTTGAAAAATTTACTTTTTTTAGAAAAGGTACTTTTTTAAGAGAAAACACTTTTTAAGATAATGTTTTCTACTTTTTAGGAAAAGGAAACTTTAAAAGAAAGGGAACTTTTTAAGAAAATTCACTTTTTTAAAAAAAGGTACCATTTTATAAAAGCTACTTTGTTAAAGCAAAAGCACTTAAATTTTATTTATAATTTATATCTTTTTAAATTTTTAGTTTAGTTTTTATTTTTAATTTATAATTACTAACCTTACATCTTTATTATTTTTATTATTGAGTTTTAATTTGTTATATTATGCTTTTTAATTTTAATATTTTAAGTTTTAATTTTTAATAATCAATTATTAACTTTTAATATTTTAAATTTAAAATTAAAATTTTTAAATTATAAATTTAAAATTAAAATTTTTAAATTATAAATTTAAAATTAAAAAAAAAAAAAAAACAATTTTTAAATTTTTAGTTTTTAATTTTTGATTTTTAATTATTAATTTCTAATTTTTAATTTTAATTTATAATTTATAATTTATAAATTATAATTTATAATTTATAATTTAAAATTTATAATTTATAATTTATAATTTATAATTTATAATTTATAATTTATAATTTATAATTTATAATTTATAATTTATAATTTATAATTTATAATTTATAATTTATAATTTATAATTTATAATTTATAATTTATAATTTATAATTTATAATTTATAATTTATAATTTATAATTTATAATTTATAATTTATAATTTATAATTTATAATTTATAATTTATAATTTATAATTTATAATTTATAATTTATAATTTATAATTTATAATTTATAATTTATAATTTATAATTTATAATTTATAATTTATAATTTATAATTTATAATTTATAATTTATAATTTATAATTTATAATTTATAATTTATAATTTATAATTTATAATTTATAATTTATAATTTATAATTTATAATTTATAATTTATAATTTATAATTTATAATTTATAATTTATAATTTATATAATAATTTATAAAGTAAATTATATAATATAATTTATAATTTATAATTATAATTTATAATTTATAATTTATAATTTATAATTTATAATTTATAATTTATAATTTATAATTTATAATTTATAATTTATAATTTATAATTTATAATTTATAATTTATAATTTATAATTTATAATTTATAATTTATAATTTATAATTTATAATTTATAATTTATAATTTATAATTTATAATTTATAATTTATAATTTATAATTTATAATTTATAATTTATAATTTATAATTTATAATTTATAATTTATAATTTATAATTTATAATTTATAATTTGTAATTTATAATTTATAATTTATAATTTATAATTTATAATTTATAATTTATAATTTATAATTTATAATTTATAATTTATAATTTATAATTTATAATTTATAATTTATAATTCATAATTTATAATTTATAATTTATAATTTATAATTTATAATTTATAATTTATAATTTATAATTTATAATTTATAATTTAAATTATATAATAATTTATAAAGTAAATTATATAATATAATTTATAATTTATAATTTATAATTTATAATTTATAATTTACAATTTACAATTTATAATTTATAATTTATAATTTATAATTTATAATTTATAATTTATAATTTATAATTTATAATTTATAATTTATAATTTATAATTTATAATTTATAATTTATAATTTATAATTTATAATTTATAATTTATAATTTATAATTTATAATTTATAATTTATAATTTATAATTTATAATTTATAATTTATAATTTATAATTTATAATTTATAATTTAAATTATATAATAATTTATAAAGTAAATTATATAATATAATTTATAATTTATATTTATAATTTATAATTTATAATTTATAATTTATAATTTATAATTTATAATTTATAATTTATAATTTATAATTTATAATTTATAATTTATAATTTATAATTTATAATTTATAATTTATAATTTATAATTTATAATTTATAATTTATAATTTATAATTTATAATTTATAATTTATAATTTATAATTTATAATTTATAATTTATAATTTATAATTTATAATTTATAATTTATAATTTATAATTTATAATTTATAATTTATAATTTATAATTTATAATTTATAATTTATAATTTATAATTTATAATTTATAATTTATAATTTATAATTTATAATTTATAATTTATAATTTATAATTTATAATTTATAATTTATAATTTATAATTTATAATTTATAATTTATAATTTATAATTTATAATTTATAATTTATAATTTATAATTTATAATTTATAATTTATAATTTATAATTTATAATTTATAATTTATAATTTATAATTTATAATTTATAATTTATAATTTATAATTTATAATTTATAATTTATAATTTATAATTTATAATTTATAATTTATAATTTATAATTTATAATTTATAATTTATAATTTATAATTTATAATTTATAATTTATAATTTATAATTTATAATTTATAATTTATAATTTATAATTTATAATTTATAATTTATAATTTATAATTTATAATTAATTTTGGTAAAAGTTTCCATTGTATTGGCACTTATTGTGTATGTTTAAAAAGAAAAGCGTAAAAAACATTGCTGAACAAAACAAATTGACGGTGGACAGATTGCAGTAAACAGCCAAAAAAAAATTTATACATATTTTTGGCGTTAAAACTTTAATGTTCAGAGCATACATATTTTCAATACTTAAATCCTGAAATAGTTGAATAACTATGTGTATTCTCCACTTACCTTTGTCATAATCTAAAACATCTTGACTGCGTCGTTGTTGCTGTTGTAAAGATCCAATACTTTCGTTTGAGACCGAACTTAAATCACGTTCACGTTCACGATCACGATCTCTACGCTCACGTTCACTACGCTCATATTCACGATCCCTAGTATCACGTTCACTGCGATCATATTCATTTTTAATGCTGACTGCATCAATGACTTCCACTGACGGCGATTCATTGCGAAAACGTTCTTCACGGCGTTTTTCCCTTTTCGAACGTGCCGATGATGACTCCATATCCTCTAACAGTTGACTACGATGTTCTCTTTCGCGTTCGCGTTGTTCACGTTCACGATCACGTGTATCACGATCACGTAGGCGATCCTCCTTTTTGTTATCTTTCAAAGAACGCGAACTACTGCGACGATCTATATCACGGTCATGCGACACTACGATAGTGTTCGAAGAAGTAGGTTCATCTTTAATTTCAATAACAGTAACACGATTCGAACTAGTTGTTTCACGTTCACCACGTTCGGTGGTTGTAGACGAAGAATTAAGTTTGATTATTTTTGTGGGACGTTCTAAACGATCTTTTTCACGTTTCTCTGTAACAAAATTAGAATTAAATGCAAAATAGTAGTTAAAAGATTTTGAATTTTTTTTTTTTTTTTTTCAAAACTAACCTATTTTAATTTCTCCATTACTTGGTGGTTTTATATCATTATTTTGTTGTGTAGTTGCTGGGGTACTAGGTATCAAACTTATAATTCCCGTTGTGGCTGCAGGAGCCAATATTGTTGGCACATTTGTGGCTGCTGCCACTGTTGCTGTAGCTACAATTGCTGGTGTTTCAGATCTTTGTGGTCTTTCTGTTACCTGATGGAAATCACTTTCTTTAATCATTTGTGCCGCTTTATTTTTCAATTGACCAATATATGATGAAGCTATAACAAACAGATCTGGCCGTTTGTTTTTCTCTTCTTCGCGCACCTTTTCCACTTTCCTTTCAATAATTTGAGCCAATTTTGCCAAAACAGGATAATGGGGCAAAATACGCATTAGTATTATGAGAGCATTACGTATTTGCATGTATTCCTTGGAATCCAAACAGAATACAATCGCCTTGGTGATTTTGTAATGCCATTTATGGCAGACATGTCGGTAATTTTCATAGCCAACATGATCGTTAGCCTCGGAGAATTGATTGCTGACACGAAATTTTGTTACAAAGCCAGGGTAATTAGCGCACTCTCTATTGAATGTGGCCTGATCTGAATGCCAACGCATAACGGTCTCTAACATGGCACATAAAAAGCGACCATAGCGAGTGGCTTCATTCTCAGTACATGATGTTACGGAATAGGTTATATCGCAAAAGATCTAGAATGAAGTGGAAAATATCGAATATGTTAAAGAACTTTAAGAAAAGAAGAATCCTGCGAAAGGTTTTATAATTCAATTAACGAACTAATGAAGTTTTCAATTTATTTGAAATAAGAATTGATGTTATGCAAGATTAAAAGTTCCGCAACATATACAGTACATATACAGTAAAATCTCTTTTAACGAAAGTCTTAAAAGTCATATCCTTACTGATTCACAAATCTGCTGATTCTGTATAACGCTGTACTTCCTTTCAATTTTGGCGGAAAACAAATAAAAATCTAAAACTAGGCGTCATAAAGCAAAATTGTTGAAATCTTGCCCCCCTCTAAAACTAATTTTAGGGTTACCAGATCGGAAAACATAAAATTTTGGCAGGGAAATTAAAATTTCGGCAAAATTTCTAAGAATCAAAATGATTTCTGCAACATTTTAGAAGTTATATTTATTTCAATTCTGCAACATCCAAAATAATAATGAATATGTAGTTCTTGGACGTTTTATGAATACTAACAGAGCCCTAGAAATTCGAGTGCAAATTCTAGGAAATTTTATTTTTTCATTTAATAAAGAATTTTATACGACCCTGAAGGTATGTTAATATATTTTAGCCAATTAACAATTCAACACTTTTTAAATATCGATTGCGTTGTTGCCGTTATTGGTTTATGTCCAAAATTATTTTTCAATTCAACACAGGGCTTTTCATATACAATTTTTGCAAACACATTAAAAAAATTTATAAACACATACACAGCATTATATAACTTTATGTATGTGTTAATAACAATTTTAAACATTTTACTCAGAAACAAAATTTTTAAATGTGTAAATCTGGTGGACAGCTAAAATAAATACCTTTCAAATGAATTATGTTTGGTCAAAGTCGAGATAAAACTCACAAAGTTACATCGGTCACAAGATATCGCCTTGTCTATTAATATTATATATATATATACCATTCTACCTACATATTTTAATATGTAGAACATTTTTCTGTTTTTCTAATGGTTTGGAGTCTAATCAGTTTCACGAAAAACAAGTAAGAAAATTATAGTTGACTATACGATACCCTATATCATGCGTTTAGAGACGCTATTTCTATGGGTCTCATGGCATTTGAAGTCGATCTCATAAGGGTCTTTTGTATGGGGGCTAGGTCTGAACTGTGGCTCATAAAAGCTTGTATACCTAAGTTCATCAAAATATATTCATATTTGCGACATGTAGTTTGATGTTTACATGGACACACAGACGGACGGACGGACGGACATCGCTTAATCGACTCAGAAAGTGATTCTGAGTCGATCGGTATAATAAAAAATGGGTCTAGGTCAAATATTTTTGGTAGTTACAAACATAAGCACATTATACCCTGATCACATAGGATATAAAAATACTAAAAATATACATTATTTTTTATACGATATTGTAGCAAACATAAAAATAAATAAATTTTATATTTGAATTTTTCAATAAAATTCATGTGGAACAAATTTTTATATACACCTGCTACCTTTTTAAATCCTTGTTCCATTTAAAAATGAGTTTTGAAGTGTTTTAGTAAGAAACATAATTAAGATCCATGGCAACTCTTTATTTTCACTACAATTTTACACTTTTTAGTTTATATAAATGACTGATAACACGGGGTTACAAAAAAATATACTTTTAAACGACCTAATGTAAGTTGTATGCCTGGTTGTGTATATCACTCTTCAAAATCTGAAGTTATCGCCAAAAAAAGTTTTTTGAACATTCACAGACTAAAATATTTTTAACTAAACTGATTCAAAATTTTTCGACGGTTTTAGAAATAGTCCAAATATATATAGTTTTTGTTTATATTTTTAACAAACCCATGTGGGTAATTCCATGCAAAGGTTAACCCTAGATGCAATTTTAAAATTTGAATTTAAATTATTTTTATTTTGACCATTTCAAAGAAAATGGTTCAAATGGCATGAAAATATGACAACAGTTTGTTATATCGCACCTGTACCTCTAAAGTGAGTCAACTCAAAATTTTTCAATTTTCACTTTTTGCAAGAAAACGATACACAGTGGTCATATCTACCCACTGTAAAAATCTTACATCGGGTTTTCTAGTCTTTCGCAAAAAAAAAAAAAAAAAAAAAAAAATACAGTTGTAACCCTCTTTGTGTTATAAGAGTTGCTTTTTTAGAATCCACTAAAAAGACATATTTTGAGTTGCACCCAAAAAACTTGTTATTTTTGATGATCACTGAAAAAATCGCAAAAGCAACTACTGTTGTATAAATTAAACAAATGTTTTTTCTTTGTCTTTTAGACAAGACTGATTTCTTACTTTTATTGAGTAACTTATGATTCTTACTGACTAACAAAAGTTTTTTTACGCTAACCCCAGAGCCATCGATGTCTGTTTATTTCTGCCTCTGTCGACGTCGCCACAATCACATAATGCTGACTTTGCGCATCGTGTGGAGTTTATGATTACATTTGTACTGAACAGTACAATTTGTTTTTTTTATCAACGTTCGTCGCACAGACTGCATTGTCAGCAAAAAGACAGTGTGAAGTTATTTATGATAACTCTTCCCCTTCTAAGTGGGGAACGTCCACGGTCCTGTCAGCCGCGGTTCTTATTGCTATGACAGATTTGGTTATGGCGATTTTCCGCCGAGCCAATGTTATGCGTCGAAACACGCAATCAATGAATACAATACACAGTAGAATGCTAATGGTGGAAATGCCAGTAATATGACTTCGTTCAATACTTATTTGCAAATGTTTGATGTGTTGAAGATTCTGTTGGCTTACATGATGAAGATATGGTACACTTAATATTTCTGTGTGTTCCGTCAAGTTTACGGTGGAGGCCCATGGTATCTCTGGTTTCATTGCGACTGTTGCCTTTTCATTGTAGAAGGTCGTTCCATTTATCTTTACATAATCTTCAAACAGTACCAGGTAAGTACCATTAACTGTGACGGCTGCTTCTCCTTTCTCTTCTATGGTGACCATTTGATTGTTAATAACCATCAGACCATCATCTATTGTGGTAGTTGGTGCTAAGCTATTGTAGGTTGTACCGCAGTTGACTGAATTACGTGTTGTAAGTTGTAGAGCGCATGATGTAGTTCCAGACCGCAGACAGAACGTTGGAGTTGTGCCGCTGCAGTTTTTTACGGCAAGTGTGTGATTGTGGCATACGGCTAAGTTGGATTCTTGAAGATGCAGAATTTTATCACCGTGAGCTACTGGTAGAATGATTAGTTTCTTACATCTAAGCCTTGGAATAGGATATTTTATTAAAAAATAGATTACATCATCAATTTGCAATATCTTAATTCTAGCTACGGACATGATATCGGCTACTGTTAAATCTGTGAGGTGCTCATTTTGAATTATTGAATTAATTTCATTGTTGTTTAGAAGAGCAGAATTCGTGACACCAATTTTTGCGAATGAGATGGACGCAATGATGCTATCCAATTCTGTAATTATTGCCCTGTTTCTAGCTAAGAGTATGTCGTAGAGATGACCCGTGTCTATTTCTGCTTGTTTTTCTACCTTTAGAATTCGATTCACCAAGTCTGTCAAACTATTTATCTCTCTTTGCATCTCTGTATTAATAGTCACCTGTCTGTCGTGTGCGTCAATCAGTTGCTCTTCAGTTTTTGAAAGCCTGTCTAGGTCATCGCGGTCAGGTATGCCCGTAATGTATTTCAGTATTGTCCCTAAAGCATCTATGCTTCTAGCTTGTCTGTGGTGTAAGTTCAATGTCCGTATTAGTCTGCCTATTTGATTTATGTCTGCATCGAGCAATTTCCTCACGTGTGACTGCGGGAAGTATTTGGCAGCATTTATCGTCTCATCCATTAACAATTCGTATAAGGTCAGGTTAGTAACGTGCCTGATGTATCCGAAATCCTCCCAAATTATGATGTCGCCGTCGGCGACTGGGATGTAGTTTGCGCCTGAATAGTCAATCACTCGTCCCATCGACACCGACATCAGTGTCGATAACACAACAATCCTAAAAAACGCAAAAATTAAAAAACCATTAATGGTTAAAGTCGGGGGGTTTTCCAATCTTTCCCTTCTTAAAACTCCTTATCTGAGGTATATCCTTATGGACCCTCCTCCCCCTAATAAGGACGGTTGTGCATAGATCCCTTTCAATCACTTTCTCAGCATAAAGGGTGTCAACTTATTGCCCAGTCGCCTATTGGATTTGACTACTACCTGCTCTCCTATAGAGAATTCCCTATCTTGTCTGTTTTTGTTATGGAATGCAAGTCCTTTCTCCTGTGCGACCCGTAGGCGTGATGCTATTTGTTCATCACTCTTTGTTGAACGAAAGATGGTAATGGGTTTTTCACCAGTTATCGTATGGATAGACCTATTATACTCGATTGTGGCCAGAAGGACTATTTCCTCGATGTCGTCCAAATTCTTGTCGAGCTTAAGGCAACGTGATATCTCCGTCAATGTGCTGTGGAATCGTTCCACTTGGCCGTTTGACGTACTGTGGAGGGGTGGGGCATTCGCGATTTCAATACCAAAATGATTCCTCAATGTCGCCTTTATGGTATGTGAATTAAGTGATTTTTCATTGTCACAGAAAATGGTCTTTGTATTGCAAAACATATTAAGCAGCTGCAACAGTTGCGGCCTTACGTCTACTATTGTTCGCGATTTTATTGATTGTACTATCGCAAACTTTGAAAATTTGTCGATGCAGGTCAGAAAGTATTTTGCACCGGTGCTAAATATGTCAATGTGGAGAATTTCTCCGCAATATGTTGGAATGGGAGTTTCAGCTATAAGCTGTTTTCTTGGGTGGCGGTCGTACTTCGCCTTTGAACAAATGCGGCAATTCGAGGCAAATTGCTTTGCTTTTTTCTCCATTTTGGGGAAAAAGTAATCCTTCAAAATTTGTTTTGCGTTCTCCTGAGCCGCTCGATGCGCTCGATTATGCTCGGTTGCAATAATCTCCTCTTGTTCATTCGTGTTTGATATGTCCGTCACAAACTTTTCTGTATGCCTAAACTTTACCGTCGGAAACAGTTCAACCAGTCTGTGTTGGAACTTTGCCAATGTAGGCAAGACGCAGCGTATTGCATTGACAGCATCCACCTTCACTGCCTCCTGAAGAAGTGTAATCAGGTCGTCGCCAGTTCGGAATGAGATCAAGTGTCTTGTTTTCTTCCCAAAAATAATAAAGCTTCGTCTTTGAGGTTCTATGCCCTCCTCTATCAGTATTTGATTCCGGAAACAGTTAACCGGTTTATCAGTTCGTTCTATCGTATTTGTTGACGACTCCTCGCTGTGAATCGTCTCAATACTCATATTGTCCAGGGTATTTATGTGCTGTCTAGATAACGCATCCTGGCTAGTAATGTAGAGAATTATCTCTCTACCAAAGTCATGGCTTATCGTGTTCGATTTCAAATCGATACTAGCGTGCACCCTGTTCAAAAGATCTAGACCAATTATGCCGTCAAAAGACGTCAAAATTGGTAATATGAAAAACTCAGACACTACCCCAAAAACTTGAATCTTGCATTTTTGTTCGATTGGGGTAGTTCCATGGATCGATTTAACAGAAAATTTATTATTGACAGGCTTTATTGCCTTTAGCATTGGTAAGGGCTTAATGTAACTTTTGGATGCTCCCGTGTCAATAAGGAGTTTAATTTCTGTCCCCCCTAATGTCTTTGAGATCCACGGAAGGAGGGACCTTCCCCTAAAAAATTCACCTCATCGCATTCTATGTCGACTACAGCCTGTTCCGCCTCTTCGTCATACAATGGTCTACCAGGCATTTGGTCACTTAAATGAGTTACCCGCTGCAGCTTTGGTCCGGTAAAACGCCCAGAATTGGCCGTGCGCTTGTGTTGATTATCCTGTGACCTATATTTGTCCTGATATATTTGCGTCGGCTGTCTAAATTGAGACAGTGAAGGGTCCACGTCCATTGGCTCCCCCCACCTCCGATTGTCGTTAGGAAATCTATTCTGTTTTCGGTCATTTGAATTATTGTAAGGACCCTGTGGCTGACCGACGTTTTTAGTCTGTCCCATGGATGCATTGCCCGAATAATGAGGGTTTTTATGTCCGATTTGCAGGTCCGATTCACCAACTCTTCGATTGTCTGCGTCAGGTGTTAAAAATCCCTTTTTATTATTATTTTCGCTATATCTGACTGCGAAATTAGCTGCAAAGGCATAGCGCTCGTGGTTAGCGTCTACCTCTTGCGCCAGAGCCAATGCGGATGGGAGATCCGTTGGTCTTGAAGCAAATAGAATGTCGCATAAGGGCTTTCTCAACCCTGATATAAAGACTCTGAGGGCATCGGCCCTATATTTCTCATTAATGGTATCTGCTATTGTTGTCTCGTAAGACATAATAGTTTTATTAGCTAATAAGGTTAATTTCTTTTCAACCTCATCGTAAAATTCCAAACAAGACATTGAACCCTGCCTCAGCGTGGATAGTTCCTGCTCGATAAGATATACCGGACGCTTGTCTGAGTATGTAAAGTCTAGCCGAGCAACTATGGCCTTAAAGTTCAACACCGTATTGAAAGACGAAAGTACCGAGTCTGCAGCACCTCATATTTTATTTCTAAGGATTATTATGGCCTGATAATGTCGTTCACTACCATCGTACCGTTTAAAAAGTTCGTATGCATTGTGGGCGGACTCCCGCCAAGACACGTATGTACCTGGTTGACCTACAAATTCTGGTAGGGATTTGATCGCGTCCAAAGTTATGTTACAAACCACCAACGGATTAATTGTCACTTTTGCATATTTTTCAATTTTAGGCTTTGTTAACGAAACCTGATTCTGTATTGCTACAATTTTTTTTGTCAAATTCTATCTTTTGTGCTGTTAATGCCCTACTCACCTCAGCCCTAACAATGTCGCTCACTTGCTCTGCGTTCATTATTCCGTCCGAATTTCCTATGTTTAGATTCTCGAACAAAACCACTAGTCCCTCACTCATTCACTCGCATAAATTTCACAGACAACCAAAATGTTGTTTTATTTCAGCTCTTATACTTCCTTATTCTTTTTATTAAAAAATCAAAAAATTTAAAAAAAATGAGCACTTCACTTACAGGTTTTTCATCTTAGAATTATGAGTTCTTGTTGATTAATAATTATGGCAATTTGATTCGTTGGCATATAACTTCTTCGCAGCCCAAAGGAAAATTCGTTCCTTGGTGGCCCTCTTTCTTTTTTTGCTTCTACTCACTTTCGATGCTTCGCCTTCCAATTTTATTTTATTTCGCAGCCCAAAGGAAAATTCGTTCCTTGGTGACTTTTATATATATTTTTTTTTTTTTTTTTAAATAATCGTGGCAAATGACTTTTTTTATTTCAATTTGCTTCGCGATAGATCACTTGTTTTATTATTACTTTAAATTGAATTAATTTTCGCGAGCCCCACGTTGGGCGCCAATTAAACAAATGTTTTTTCTTTGTCTTTTAGACAAGACTGATTTCTTACTTTTATTGAGTAACTTATGATTCTTACTGACTAACAAAAGTTTTTTTACGCTAAGCCCAGAGCCATCGATGTATGTTTATTTCTGCCTCTGTCGACGTCGCCACAATCACATAATGCTGACTTTGCGCCTCGTGTGGAGTTTATGATTACATTTGTACTGAACAGTACAATTTGTTTTTTTATCAACGTTCGTCGCACAGACTGCATTGTCAGCAAAAAGACAGTGTGAAGTTATTTATGATAACTTATACTTATTATTCGCAATTCTTTACAATAAAACAACTGTTTTTAAATTTTATAGTAAATATTAACACAACCCGTTTTTTGCCTCTATTGAAAATTTATAAATATCGAATTGACTCACTTTTGAGGTACAGGTGCGATATGTATTTTTATAGCCCCAATTTTTCCAGCAAGTGTAGTTAAGTAATTTTGAAACTGTTACATTACAAAATACTTCTTCCCACTATAACTTATTTCAGAATTCATAACTTTTATTTGCTAGTTCTTATATTAACTAAAAACAACTGGGCTCTAATTCCCGTAGTCGTGATTGAAATAATTTCGTATCGGAATTAATTTCGATAGTTCGTTAAGAATCGAAACGATTTTATGTTTCAGTGTTATGAAAGAAAAATCTTAAGAAGTTATGCAACACTGTACATATGTAAAATACTAATGAAAAAAAGTTAAACAAAAAATATGTTTAATTTTTCAACAACCACAAACAAATTTTCAAAGTGGAAAAATATTTTAAAAACTAATTTAAACAAAAAAAAAAAAAAATATTTTATGAATTAAAAAAAAAAAAACAATGTTTGTATTTATTATATGCATACAGCAGTGTTCGAACTAATAGGAGCAACTAAAACGTGTTTTTACATTAAAATTTAAAAAGAAATATCTTCAAAACAAAACCAAATATTTTAAAGAATCATAAATTGCGGTGTAAACGCAATTCTTCGTTGCTCCTAATATTTTAAACACACCTGTAAAAAAATACAAAAATTCAGTATGAATAAAAGGAAATAACAATTCATTTTAAAATTAAATAACACCAAAGAAAAACACTACAAAAGAAGTTTTATTTTATAAAAAATGTAAAGAAAAAAATTAATAATTTTCCAGCTTTTCAAGTTCCTTAGTTCAAGACTTTTAATTTGCATATCTATATCGCGTTCCTCCTCCTTAATTTTAAAGACTTGTTTTTTTATTTATAGTAGTTTATCGAGTTTCTTAAGAACCTCTGTGTGGTACTCTTGATGGGATATCATATTTTGTTTTAATAAACTTGTTTTGGTTTCTCTTTGTCCTTTGTTTCCTTTTGCGATAATTTTAATTTTTTTGGAAGTGGTTCTTCCTCTTCCTCATCTTCTAAATTCAAACAATATGAAAAGCTATCGTCCATTTCTTTATTTTGGGATTCACATTCTAAAGAATTTATAGAATTTCTCTTTCTTTTCTTTGAGGCGTAGACCCGAAGCTCTCAATTCCTTTCATACCCCTCAACAGACACATTTATTCCTGCTGCTTCAACTATTTATTCCTCTGCATGGGTAAGAACTTTCTCCTCATAGGGACGTCCGCCGGTTCTTCTTTTTGAAGAGTTATTAAACGTAAGCTTCTTTTTTACCCTTTGCTTCTGATCGGCATAAACCTACATAAAAACGTAAACCATTAGGGAATTGAAAATATAATGTTATTATCCTACCTTACGCCATGATTTGGAGTCTTTAGATGAAGACCCAGAAAAATTTAACTTGGTCGTCAAGTTCTCCCAAAGTCTGTTGGCTGTTGCTTTGCCTTGTCAAAATACAATTTGTCAAAATATCTTTGGCCAAGTCCGAGTGCTCTGCCATAAACTCAGCAATTGCCTGCTTTTGCGTTGAATTTATTTTTGACCTAAAATCAATTATTTATATTCAATTAATAACATTTACAAAAAATTAAAAAATATTGACTTACATTTTCTTTTTTTTTCAAAGTTATGCTTTTCAAAAACGTCAACTCGATAGATAATTTGCTATCGACTAAAATTTCGTACGGTTGCGTTTGAGTACTCACTCGTTATCGAGTAACATCATTCGAAATTTCGATACTTTTTACTCGATAACGGCTGAGAGCATCACAAAAGAATAAATTTCGCACGTTCGAGTAGGATTTCGATCGATATCGACTCCGAGAATTAGAGCCCTGTTTTTTATTAGTCATTCAACTAACTTCAAAGCTTTTCTGTGTTTTATAAACATCCTCTAAAATGATGTTTGTTTGTTGTCATGTCTGTCACGACTGCAGAAATATGAAAAAATACCATAAATCCCAGCCGGTGATGCTTAGTAGCATATTGAACAATACGGAAAGTAATGGCATTGGCGGCGACACAGATGTGGGTCAAAATTTAGTTGAAAGATAATTTAATCGGTCTAAAATTTATGTTTTTTTTTTTTATTTGGTTAATCCACAGACCGTTTCTCGGCCTGCGCAATTGCAACTTTGTATGATTGGTTAATTTAATTTTTATTTGTTATTTATTTTTTTTTTATTAAAATTAAACTTAAGGATAACAAATTATTTTCGAGGGTTAGTTCTATTATTTGCACAAAAATAACATTGTTTGGTTCCATGTTGGTTGATAATTTTGGCGATATAGCCTCTACTAGTGTAATGATAAATGAAATGCTGAGGAAAGGTGAATTGAATGTTTTACATTTTAACAATCAAAATCTTGTACCTCGCAATAATTCCACTAAGTTTGATGAAGTCCGCTATATGATGGAAAATTGTTCTGTTGATGCTTTTGGTATTTCTGAATCTTGGTACAATGACAGTGTTTCAAAAAATGCAGTTCGCATCTCGGGGTTTAAAATTTGTTGAAACGATCATACTCACTCTAGGGGGGAGGTGTCTGTTTGTATATTCGTGAAGGAATTAAGGCAACGCTCTTACTTGTTAACAATATTTTAGTTATCACAGTCGCTGTCAGGCAATTGCCAAGTAAAGGTCGTTTTACTCTCGCGGTCGTTTTAATAAAATATTATCGGTAAAAAAAAAAAAACAAAAACACGTGAACAACATCCTTTTAATTTTTGTATAACTTTAATTTCTTTTTTGTGAAGTAACAAATTACAAATTTAGGAAACTTAAGACAATTTACTATGAACGGGGTCCACCCCCTAACTACAACAGAATCCGGGACTTGGATCCCTCAATCGACAAAAACACCAAATCTAAAAGAAGACGTTTCCGAGGATGAAGATTTTGCACCACTCCCATTTTTAGTACAATCGGAAGAACATATACCACGCTTTTTAGTAGAACTGCTGTTCAAGACAAGAGATCAACTAAAACTTCTGAAACCACTATCAAATCTCTTGCTTCTTATAATGTCTTCCAAATTGAAAAAGGACTCAAACACATATGCACATATTATCTGGAGGTGAGTGTGATGAAAACCGGTGACCTCATGATTAAAAAATGTTTAAATGCTAAACACATTGATATCGTTCCGGTAGAAATTACAACGCACAAAACCCTAAATTCAACCCAAGGCAGAATATTCTCAAAAAAGATAATTGATATATCCGAGGGGAATTAAGCCAAGCTTTAGCTTTCCAAAATGTCATTGAGGTAAGAAAAATAACTAAAAAGGATATTACAGATAAGAATAAAACCATGGCAAAAGGTGCCGCCATTCTTATTCAATCTTATCCGCCGCCCTGAAACTTTAAAGTTGGGATGGGAACGTTTTCGTGTGGATGAATGTCAAAACATGTAAACATTTTTTATATTATTAACCTTATTTATCACCCTACAGACAAGCCTAGTGGCTTCGTGGGGTTATTCTTAATATACAAATTGAATTTTTAAATAAATAAATAAAACAAAAAATATGTATCTAACCCAATAAGATGATGCATCAATTGCCAAAAACTCGGGCACAAAAAAAACATTGCAAGAGAGTCGAAATTTGCAGGGAATGTGGATTTTTACCACCCCACGAAGTTTGCATACGAAAATACTGCACAAACTGCGAAAATTAAACCCATGCGTCTTACGATACCAACTGCCCAAGTTCCTAAAACACAAATCTGTTAATAAAATCAAAGCTCATCATAGATGCACAGCACGAAATGCATGGAAGATATTCAATGATGATACATCCCTACACACCATCAAACTATTCCAGAAAAAATGTAAAACTTTTTCTGAAGTATTATGCAAAAAACGTAGACAAACCCATACAAAACATTAACACAGCACCCTCAACAAATATCGATAACACAAACATCAACCAAAAAAAAAAAACAATTACCGAAGATGACAACAAAAAAGCCAAAACTAATGACAACTCTCACTCAAATACAAATAACACCAACAATAAATTAACACAAGAAAAAACATCAAAATCATCGTCATCAACACCAACCACACAAAAAACAAAATCAAATTTATCAACATATATGTATAACAACCAAGCCATCAACAATAAAAACCCAAACTACAAAATCATCACAGCAAAACAAGAACAATCAACAAAGAATTACAAGATCCCTGGAAGACTTCGATGAAGAAGACGAAGAAATGCCATGTACAAGTCACACGGACAACAATTACTATCAACAAAAAAACCCATTATTATTAGACAATACTGAACCATCTCCCGTAATGGAAGATGCCAGAACGGATTAAAATTTATATTTTTTATAAATATGGATATTGATTGTAAGTATTAATATCCTACATTAGAACAAAAAATTAAAATTAGCGATTATAAAACTTTAGCGAAATATTAATATAAATACGCGCATTATGGTCTCCGTCACCCTGTGCCTTATTATTAATATTTTAAAAATTTACATTGTAAAATATTACTGCAAATAAATAAATATTTTAGTTATTTTAATATTTTGGTTATTTTTTTGAAATGTATTTATAAATTATAAAAATATTGCAAACATTATCTATTACAAAAACAATCAAGTCAAAACTGCCACATAATACCAACGATATTTAAATTCGGGTTCGACTATGACATGTCTCGATATTCGACTACGTCATATGTACATAAGGGTGAAAATTTCATCAAAATATATTCATATTTGCGACCTGTAGTTTGATTACAAGGTTTACATGGACATACAGACGACGGATTTTGTAATTTGAAAAAAAAAAAAAAAAAAAACCATTTCCTCATGTCAAACTTAAAAATCAATTTAGTAAAAAAGTTGTTATAGAGTTATACTCGTATATAGAAACGTATCATCTTTCAAATGACATGCATCTTGTATCACAAAAAGCATTCCAAAATTTTGTTTTTTCAACCCTGCGCTCTATATACCTGCCCTTAACTGCAATATTGCAAACGTCAACATTTAGACCAAAAAGTATAAATACAGGAGGAGACATTGTTTTCCTCAGTAACTGGATTCAGAATTTCGTCAGATTATGTTTATCAACAATTATGTACAAACACTTTTTTGCTTATAAACATATACTCGTATATCTACATACACATTACTGATGTTTAAAATCTATATTAATAAACAAGAAATCGTATGCAAACATAGACAATGAATGTTTCAGAAACATCTCTGACTTTTCATATATGTTGCCAGCGAGGGCTTAAGGGAACTTGTTTTTCCACTTTGATCAAAGGGCATTTGTATTTGTCAACATTATTCATGTTGCATACCGTTTTCTGGCTAATATTTCTGATAATTTCAACAATTTTAAGACGTTTCGTTTTAATTGGTATCCTAATCCCTAAGAGATTTCGCTTCTTTAATATAGTAAAATATGATATTCTTGTTTAAGTTGTTTCTTCACTTACCCGATCATAACATAATAACGTTGAAAAATTGGCAGCCTTTAGATTGTGTATAGTATGAACAAATTTAGCACAATATAAGGCATCGAGGGCAGTGAAAGTACATCTAGAAATATTAACATAAAATTAATTTCACAGTAAAAATAAATTAGAAGACAATTTAAAACTCACCTCGGAAACAGACATAATTGCAAAAATTGTGTAATGGTCTCATTTTTGGCCGATTTAGCTGAACGAGACAAAAACCAATTATCTTTTTGTTGTTGTAGACGTTGTAAAATCTTATCGACATGCTCCTGTTGTTTTTTACGCTCATCTTGTAGTTTGTCCATGAGCGCAATATAACGTTCTTGTTCTTTTTTATTTTTGGAAGCATTCTGAAAAAAAAATTATAATTAAAAAATGAAAATATGTAGGTAAAAAAATAATAAAATAAAGTCTTACCGAATCTTTAGTATCGGCTGCCTGATTAGATAACTGCTTGAGTTTGTTTATTTCCTTTTGATAACTGTCATGGGGAACTTGCAAATCATACATGCTTAAAGACCAAAATGTCACAAAGAATTGCGGAGAGATATCCTCCCAAACTTTGGGGCCATGTAAAGGACGAACCGATTCAACGATGGGATTCATTATCAAATTGGTAGCATCCAGATATTTAGCTAATTTCTGATTATTGTTTAATTTCTTGGCATTCGGATCAGCTTTACGTAATTGATCATATTTTTGCTGAGAATAAAAATTAAAATTTTAAAAAATAAAAAATGATTCATACGATTTTGATTGGATTCATGCTTACATTTATCTGATGTGTAAACATGGGTCTGGCCAAAAAGAATGCTACATCAGCATTTATATGATACTCTTGCAGCATGGCTATGGTCGAGGGTAAACGCTCAACATACTCGTCTACCGAATATGTTGATCCCAGAAATGTACCAAATTGTACCAGAGTATCTTGACATTGATCATAAAGTTTACCCACCAATTTCAAATGGCTTTGTGCTGTCTCACGATAAATAACACAATGTTTCTGTTGGGCCATCAGCAGGCAAATGGTAACGGCAAGGTCGTTATTGGCTAAAGCATCTTTTAAACGTTGCGAGGATTTTTTAGTATTGCGAACTTGACTAAAGTAACCAGCCTTAATAAAAAAGAGAATAAATTAAAAATATAATTTTGAATTTTTTGTTAAAATAAAATTTCCACTTACTTCTCCTCTAAGCAATTCACCACCACACATGGCATTCAATTGTTCGTTGGTCATTTCTTCGGCCGATTCAACGCCAGCCATTTTTTGCACAATTTCCTTAAGAATCAATAAATCCAAACTATACGAAAAAAAGGAAATTATATTAAAAATTTTATATTCCAAATTTGTTGTAGTTTTTTTTTTTTACCTTTTTTGAGATTTCAATTGATTGGCCACATATTGCAGTAGGCCACTCAATTCAATATTATATTTCTTGAAAATGGCACCACAAAATGAAGCTAAACTTTGTAGCCACAATGATATAGAAGTACCATCATGTTTAAAACGGTCTCTATCGGCCATGGTCAAAGCTTCAATTAAACAATAACCCAGACAGTCGAAAGACAAAAGAGTCAAGTACTTAAGGGAATCGACAACCGGGCCAATTAAATTGTCATAAATTTGAATTTGTAATAAAATCTAAAATGAAAGTAACGAAACAAAAAATTTAAAAATCATTTAAGATTTGAAAAAAAAAAAATTTAAAAAAAAAATAAACTTACATAATCAAAAAGAAACCCAGGAGCACAATGACTTAATTTACCAATAAGTCTACCCAAAGGTTTAACGTTCTCTTTACTAACACGTTTCATAATGGCTTTAATATTCTTTTGAGCATTACCACGTCGCCTTATAAGCTGGGGATGTAATTGATAGGTGTCATTTTTCCAACGGGCATATAAAGCATAGCTGTAGACAAACAAAAAAAATCTTTAAATATAAATTTCTATCTCTAAAATTGTTTAAAAACTCACCGATAATGATAAGGAAAGTGTTTCAAAACTGTCCATACCTCTTCAGCCATTGGGCAATTGCAACTTAAATATGATAAGGCCGGCAATATGGCCGAATCCATCATGGTCATTACTTCATTATACAAAGTCTCTGCCTCTGTATTCACAGCCGGTAAGTTTTGAATGTCCACACCCATTTCGTTGATTATTGTTCGCATTATACGTATCAATTTGTACATTAAAACAGTATCAAAATGCAATGCTGGCCCCAAAGCCACCACCATGGGTAGAACATAATTCTTTAAGTCACAAAATTCTTTAGCCTGTATCTTTTGCACCAATTTTGAATCATCAGCCAGGCGTCGCTTTTGCAACTTGGCAGCTGGTGATATTTTAAAGCATTGCTTACGATAAACACTATCAATGGCAATGTGTATGAGTTCGGCTAAGGCTCGGGCAATTGGTTCATGTACCACCACAGATTGCTCAGGTAATTTTTTGATAATCTTTAAGGCATTATCCCAATCGCCGACTTTAAGCAGACCTTCACATAAACCAAACTTTTGGTTAGCATAATATTTTTCCTGGAAAAGAAGAGGGAAAACATTTTATTAAAAAAAAAAAAATAAATAAATAATAATAATAATAATAATACTAATAATAATAATATTTAAACTAGTAAAATAAAACAAAAAGAATAATTTTAAGACCTGCTTTTATTTACTTTCCGGTAACTTTATATCAATGCTGAAAGTTTCAGAGCTCTAGCTAGTAAGGAAGTGGGTGAAAGTTCAATTATAACAAATAAGAAAATTAAGCCGAACTAGGGCGAAATACGATACTCCATACGTTTAGAGAAAGGGTCGTAGGTCCAACCAATTGGATATAGAAAATAAGTATAAACCAAATGTGAGTGGCATTATTAATTTTTTGGCCTGCAGATATGAAAAAGTTCATATCGGATGTTATAATTGGACCGCAAAATTAACCGATCTTGACCATATTTGTTAGTCACTTGTTTTTTGCAAAAACATATACAAAACAAATTAGAGAAAAATCTGTGTACTAATTTTCTTTTTTGATTGATTTAAGTGAAGATCGGAAAGCAGCTTTATGTGGGGGGCATTGACTAAGAATTGAACCTACATGCTTTATTTTTAAACTATTTGACCGAGATTTATATGATAATTTGGATTTTATGACAATTTTTGTTGTTCTCAAAGGGTCATTTGTATGGGGATAGGTCTGAACATGCACGTACATATTTTCAAAGTAAAAAAAAAAAAACTATAACTGCCACAGAGGGGTAAAATGTAGAAAGATTTTAGTCATTACTTTACACCTGAGACAACAAAATTTTTCGCAGAATTTATTGATACCGATCCGGAAACAGGAGAAGTTCGCGAAGACTACCAGCATGCGCTAGAAATACTGTGTAATTTACATGTTGTCAACATCGTTGACGAAAGAGGCGTTAAACTAATAAAGGACTATAGCAACGTGTTGTGCAGTTAAAGTTAAAAGTTTCAATTACATAATAAATTAAAAATAGAATCAAACTTCTCGACTTCATAAAAAAAATTTACATTTTGTATGGAAAAAAATGTTGGAAAGGTATAACTAAAAGGGGTCGGCCATACATTTGACCAGTCTAGGGGCATCCTAGGCGCTGTAGGGGTAAAGTTTAACAATTTCGTAAAACCACCATGTGGCAACACTGATCTTTATCGATATCTATTAACTCATCTCTCTTCTATTATGGTAATCTTTAATCAAACAAGTGTAAGATAATAAAATTAAATAAAATCTAAGTTTCTTATAAATGTTAATTAAAGTGATTTGTTTATTATTTAACAGAAGTTATTACATTGGCGACGATTGGTAAACTATAAAATTTGATATCTAGCATTAAATTGCGATAAACTGGTTGTTTTTTAATTGGTAGAAAACCACAAATTGCATTAAATTGCGGCAGACTTTCACTAAAAGTTTTTGGATTAGTGAATGGGCATTAAATTGCGTATATTGGATTACCAAAACGAATTTACAATATTGGTATGTTACCGATTAAATTCGGAATCATATGAAATACGTAAAATGTGGACTGACACCTGAGGTGTAGACACATGTTGCATTTGGTAGGTCAGCTTGACCAGATAATACTAATATTAACATTTATTGTTACAGTTGCTCGTTTGGTGAAATGGCGGAGGTAATAAGACCCTTCCTTTGTGATACAATTGACAAGTCGCTTCTTCGACATGAATGGGAAAATGGTTGAGATCCTTTTCACTTTATCTGGCTGCGGAAGAAATTACTGATGATGTCAAGAAGAAAAATAAACTTTTGCACTTAGGTGGCCCCCAGTTGCAAGAAGTAATATTCAACATTCCTGCCGCTCTTGTGGAAAGTGACGGGAAGGATAATGTTAAGATTTATGATGTTTTGGTAGCGAAATTAAATGAATATTTCTCTCCAAAAAGAAATACTACATTTGAAAGGCATTTATTTAGATATATAACTCCTATTGAGGGCGAGAATTTCAACAAATTTTTGCTGCGGTTGCGCCAGTAAGTCGCAAAATGTTCATTCGGCAACACTAAGGAAGAAATTGAGGAAATTTCAATAAAGGATAAAATAACAGATTCATGGGCACCCCTTGATTTGAGAAAGAGATTGCTGGAGAAGGAACAGGGTCTCACAGAAATTGTTGATTCATGCCAAGTGTATGAGCAGATAAATAAGACTTCTCGTAGCATTTCGCTGTGCACTGAAAAGGAGCAGGTAAACAAAATTTCCTCTAAATTCAATGTTCAATCGAATTCCCAAATTGAGTGCAGCCGATGCGGAAGAAAAGGGCACTTATCAAATTCTCCTGAATGTCCTGCCAGGAATGCAAAATGCAATAAGTGCTCGTTGCAAGGACATTTTGCAATAAGATGTAGAACTAAGAAAAGAAAAATTGATAACAACAGCAACGGAACCTACAAAAGGAATCGTCTTACTGCTAATGTCCGAAACATTGAAGACGAAGATAACTTTACCTCTGAAATTCGCGAATTCAGTTGTTTCAAGATTGGGAATGATGGGCATAATGACGAAAACATAAGCTGCATTATTGGTGGAAAAGAAATTGCAATGATTATTGACTCCGGGTGTCGTTTTAATCTTATAAGCGAATACGATTGGAATCTATTGAACAAATCAGAGGCTGTGATGTGGAATATACGGTCACATTCATCAAACAATTTTAAAGCATATGCTGCCAGTTATCCGTTGGAAATTGTTGTGGTATTTGACGCTCCTATATGTGTGGGCGACAGAAATGAAGTAATAACTTCATTTTATGTTATTAAAAACGGGAACCAATCCCTCCTAGGAAGAGAAACAGCGCTCCAACTAAATATACTGAGACTGGGTGTGGGTGTTAATCACATTGAGGAGAAAGAAAAACAACAGCCCTTTCCGAAAATACATGCTATCAAGGTTTCATTATCTATAGATCATACTATAAAACCTGTCCAACAACCAGTACGCCGTGTTCCAGTTGCGCTGGAGGAAATGGTTACCAAGAAAATAGATGAAGCATTGCGACTTGATATTATAGAATCAGTTTTCGGCCCCAGCAAATGGATTTCTCCAATAGTTATTGCGTTTAAAGGTAACGACGACATTCGTCTTTGTGTTGACATGAGATGTGCTAATCGAGCTATTCTTCGCGAAAATTACCCCTTGCCCACCTTTGATTCATTTACGAGCAGATTGAGGTCAGCGAAAATCTTCTCTAGACTGGATCTCAAGTCTGCTTACCATCAATTGGAATTGGATGAGTCAAGTCGTGAAATCACAACCTTTGTTACGCAAAAAGGTTTGTTTAGATATAAACGATTGATGTTTGGGGTCAACTCTGCTCCCGAAATGTTTCAGAAAATTGTCGAAGGGATGCTTTCTACATGCCCGAATGCGCTTAATTACATCGATGATATTATTATATTTGGAAGCTGCGACGAAGATCATGACAAAGCGTTGAATTCTGTCTTAGATGTTTTGAAGAAAAACAATGTTACCCTTAACCAGCAAAAATGTGTATGGAAAGCTAAAAAGCTCAAGTTTCTGGGACACGTACTTTCGGCAGACGGTTTTACTGCAGATCCTGAGAAGGTTAAGGTCATACAACAATTCCGAGCTCCAAAATCAAAAGAGGAAGTACGCAGTTTTTTGGGCTTAGTAACATACATTGGAAAGTTCTTACCAGATTTAGCAGATATGACCGAACCTCTCAGGATTCTGTTAACGAAGGATGCTAAATTTGTGTGGGATCGCAGACAAGAGGAAGCTTTGAGTACATTGAAGACGATGCTATCCGAAATTCCGAATCTCTCATACTTCGATCCAAAATTAAGAACACGAGTAATAGCTGATGCAAGCCCTGTGGCGTTGGGGGCAGTCTTGTTGCAATTCAATGGTAATGGTGAACCCAGAATCATTTCTTTTGGAAGTAAGAGTTTATCTGACATTGAGAAGAGATATTCTCAAACCGAAAAAGAGAGCCTGGCTTTAGTTTGGTCGGTAGAAAGATTTTATTATTATCTAGCTGGGTTGGATTTTGAGCTAGTAACTGACCACAAGCCTCTGGAGGATATCTTCAAACCAACTTCAAGACCTCCTGCTGGAATCGAGAGGTGGTTACTTAGATTGCAGGCTTTCAAGTTCAAGGTAATATATCGCTCCGGAAAAGATAATATAGCGGACTCAATATCCAGACTCTGTAAAATTTCTGATGAGGACACGTTTGATGGAACTTGCGAGGAGTCAATTTTCCATGTGGTGGAAAACTCAGTTCCTGCCACTTTAACAATTTCTCTGATTAGCAAGGAAAGTGGCAAGGACGTGGATATTTGCGATGCAATTTCCAGCATGGAGAATGAATGTTGGGATTCGAACATAACGAATCCATATTATGTTTTTCGGTTTGAATTATCAGCTATTAGCTCAATTTTGTTGCGGGGAAACCGTATCATAATACCAAAATCGTTAAGACCAAAAGTGTTAGAGTTGGCTCATGAGGGCTATCCTGGGAAGTCGGCAATGAAGCGTCGTCTTCGTTCTAAGGTCTGGTGGCCTTTAATTGATAGGGAGGCTGAAAATTTCGTAAAAGCGTGTCGTGATTGTCTCCTGGTTTCACAGCCGTCTAATCCAACCCCAATGCAAAGACACCAATTTCCCAATGGGCCCTGGAAATTTTTGGCTACCGATCTGCTAAGACCGTTGCCTAATGGCGAATATGTTTTAGTGCTAATTGATTACTATTCTCGATACCAAGAAGTTGTTTTCTTGAAACGCATTACTTCTGATGTTGTAATCAAGGCGATGAAGAACATTTTCTCTAAACTTGGTTTACCCAAAACAATAAGAACCGACAATGGAAGACAGTACGTCAGCGATGAGTTCAAATCTTTTTGTGCCGAGAATAACGTATTATTGATCAGAACACCTCCCTATTGGCCTCAGGCAAACGGCGAAGTAGAAAATATGAACAGGTCTTTGGTAAAACGGTTGAAAATAGCTGCGGCAAACAAGCGCGATTACATAGAGGAAATTCAAAAGTTTATACTAATGTATAATGTGACTCCACATGGTACAACGGACTCAGCTCCGAGTGAGCTTATGTTTAACAGACGTATTCGTGATAAGATTCCAGGCATCGAGGATATAACCGAAAATGTTATTGATTCGTTTGCTAGAGATAATGACTTGATAAACAAACAAAAAGGAAAGGAAAAGGCTGACTTGAAAAGAAATGCAAAAGAATCTAATATTGAAGTAGGAGATAAGGTGTTGTGGAAAAACGTTATTTTTCCTAATAAACTCACTCCAAACTTTGATAAAACGACATATGAAGTTGTTGAGAGAAATGCAAGTGAAGTAAGAGTCGTTGGAGGAGGGAAAACATATACAAGAAACATAAGCATGTTGAAAAAGATTCCAGAGGACACAACATCTAACCAGCATCATTGCGTAGAACCATCATTGCCTATCAAGGCATCGTTTCCACAGCAAGGACCGTTGAAGCTAAAACTAAAAAAGGTGGAAGGGATGTGGCAACACTGATCTTTATCGATATCTATTAACTCATCTCTATTCTAATATGGTAATCTTTAAACAAACAAGTGTAAGATAATAAAATGAAATAAAATCTAAGTTCCTTATAAATGTTAATTAAAGTGATTTGTTTATCATTTAACACAAGTTATTACACACCATATTTGTATGGAATGCCCCTTAAGGGGTGAAGATAAGTGGCAGGTATGATTTGAGAAAATGTTTGGGACAACAAAAGTATGAAGATCGGTCAAACATTTTACCCTCTAGGGGGACTCCTATGCAGTTATGGGACCTTTTCTTCTATATATTTCTAGTCTATAATATAAATTTTGTAGGGTAACCCCCTTAATGATAGGAGAGCGAGTGAATGCATGTTCTAAAAAATGCTGAGGGTGGAAAACTAATGGGAGTCGGCCATACATTTGAGTCGTCTAGGGGCATCTAAGGAATGTGGAGGCCAAATTTTAAAAATTTTTAAAATTTTATAAAATTTTAAACTTTATATGGGAGCCTCCTAGGGAGTGACTGTGGCAGTTATGGAGTTTTTTTTACAATTTTTTTCGTTTTTCCCCCATTGAATGAGCCACTTGCCCTCGTCCTACCTCCCCCCCCTCTTCACGATTTTTTTTGGCTAATACAATTTTTTCGATACTCACAAAATGATGGGATTTCGAAATCGAAAAGTCGTGCACTATCCCATACCTAATGGACACACAGACATCGCTAAATCGATTTAGAAATAGGTAGTTACAAACATCTGTACAAACTCATTATACGCTGGTGTAGGCAAAATAAAAATCTGCCTTAAAGAGCGTTAAATAAAAATATAATAAAACTATTTTAAACAACTAGTTTACTTTGAATTATATTTAAAAAAAATCCTACCACACAAAATCTGTTCACCACTAATTCTTCTTAACATTCACTCGGCCCTCCTTCATGATATTGAAGATGACCGTACTTTAGTTTTTCAATTTGCCGATGATTTTATCATTGTGGCTTTTAACTGGATTTTTGAAGATGCTGTGAACATATATTTGAATGGATCAACGATCGAACAAGCTACCTCTATTTTAAAGTTTTGGATAGAAAGATATACGAATAGTGTTTCGGCCAGGGAGCACTACGAGTGCTCTGTTCGTCTGTTGTTAAACTTCTAAAGTGTATTACTAATGTTAGAGGAGGTCTAAGGCCAGAATTTTCCTGAAATTTTGTAGGAGCTTTAGCCGGAACAAAGTTGAATGCCACATTCAGAAGATATATCGGCTTAACACCGTCTACTCCTGTAGAGATCATTATTGGTCTTGCCAAGGAATTTCTTCGGCTTTCTATCTAAAATCCTTCTCAGTTACAAATTATTTCTGATAATTACAATATTATTGGTAGCTATTCCCTTATTTTCTCAAGATTTTGGCATATTTTTATACCCTCCACATCTCAGTGGCAGAGGGTATATATAGGTTTGTCATTCCGTTTGTAACGCATCGAAAAACTAATTTCCGACCCAATAAAGTATATATATTCTTGATCCTTATCACAGCTCGAGTCGATATAGCGATGTCCGTCTGTCCGTCTGTCCGTCTGTCCGTGTGTCTGTTGAAATCACGCTCATTCAAAAAAAAAAGCATTTACTTAGGTCAGGTTACGAAAAAATTATTTGCCATAATTCCCACCAGGTTGGTATTGAAATCGGAGTAAATCGGGAGCCTCTGCGCTGAGAAATGAACAAAAGTTTATAGATACCTCTAAAAAAAACATGAAACCTAGTGTTTTCTTGTAATAGTTTAGTGGTTGAACATACAACAACATAAAAAAAGCCACAAAAAAAATGTGATTCATACATATTAACAATAACAAGAACACAACTACCATGAGCTATGTTAATAGTATTGCCACAAACCGAGGTGGAGGGTATCAAAGATTCGGCACAGCCGAATTTAACACTCTTACTTGTTTTTTTATATACTTGGTCTGTTTAATCGAAAGTGTTCGCGAGAGTCAGCTTTAGGATAGAAAACTCCTTTTGCAGCAAATACAGTCTTCTCAAGAAGCCCTTCAGAGGTTATTTTGCCGAACTTTTTAGCGACTACTAGTCATCTTCATTCACCATTATGGCTACAGAAGCTTCTCTGTCTGATCATGATTCTGCCTGTGCAGTATTTACTGCGTCTCTAGTTTTTTTTTTTTTTTTTTTAATGTCCTATGCGCCTGTCTTCGCTGGCTGCTGAACTTATTGCGATTAGGGTGGCGATATTGGCTGCTGTCCAATATAATGCTATACAAATTGTTAGTTCCACTGTTGGTGGCGGCTTCGATGGGTGTTTCAGTATGATAATGACCACAAACACACGTCAAAGTTGGTCAAAGATTGGTTGTCTGCTAATGTAATTTAAGTCTTGGATTGGCCACCTCAACCTCCAAACTTGAACTTGGAACTCGCCGTTTTAGTAATAAACAGGAGCTAATGAATTTCTTATAATCAGAGTCGAATCAATACCAACAACAATACTATCAAATCTAATAAAATCTATGCAAAAAGAGGTGCGTAGGTCATAAGAAACAAAGGGTATCTTACGAAGTTCTGAAAGTTGCTTAGGTTTCGAACACTTAATATATGGAGTTAATTTTTTTTCTTGCAAGGAAATGCAATTAAATTTTTTATTAATAGAATGTTGTTAGATAGTATGTATAACAAAAATTAAAAGTGTTAAAAAGAATGTGCAAGACTTTGATTTCTTTATTGCGAGAAGTTGCTTAGGTTTCGAACTATACTGTAAATACTTTTTTTGTATTTATTAAGGAATATTTATAATACTTTAAAAATTTATTCTTAGATATGTATATTTTTAAAAAATGTTGATAAACCCAAATTGTGTGATATTTCTTCTACATTTATTAATGTTTCTTTCCTTTTCTACACTATTCAGTAACATATTGTATAACTTTAGTCCCTTGAAGAAAGGTGATGGTTACATAGCTGTTGTAATACTGTGAAGTCTGAGGTCCTTTTCATATCTCAGATTGTATGGTTATATTTTACTCACACAATTAAACTGATCTGGTGCATTTCCAATTTTAAATTTCTGAGTATTAAGAAATTTTAACTGGTCGAGCATTGTTTGTATTGGAGTGTATCGACTACTATTCAATATTGAACGCATAGCTTTATTTTGTAGTCTATCTGTTCATTAAACTATTTTCGGTATAAAATTTCCATAAAATAAATGATAATTCTAGACGAGAGTATATTTATTTTAGAGTTTACTGTATATCGTATAATACGAAATAAAAAATATAACAAACAAGTGAAGAAAAGACGATAATTAATCTCACAGTGAAAGTGACCATCTCAACAAAACTGGCTCAAGTAATGGTAGTTTTCTAAGATTTTTATGAAATTCCCTTCCATATTTTTTCAGTACTTTCAGTAAATTAATCAAACTTATTTAGTCGTTGCCAACTTGTTGTTCCACTCACTTCAAAAGAGTTTCGGAAAATGGGTCCCCACACCTCGATTGAGATGCGAAAAATGGTTGTAGAACACTATACAAAATGGTGTAAGTCAAAGGGAAATAGCGCAAATAGTGAAAAAATCTGGCTCAACAATAAAAAATGTTCTGAAAAGATATAATAAAATAAATAATTATTAGTAAGCCAACAATTAGCACAAAGAGCGATGGATTGCCAACATCCAGATAAAATCGAAGGCTGAGTACACCCAGGGATATGGTGGAGCAACATCTTAAAATTGATTGTAATGCCGAGATAGTTCAAAGAGTCGTACGTAGAGCTGGATTAAATGGTAAAATTGCGAGAAAGAAGCCAATCATTTCCAAAAAGAACAATCATATTCGATTGACTTTGGTTCACTACTACCTAATGAACGATATTTCGTTCAGGAACAACGTTTTATTTACTGATGAAAGTAATTTTAATCTTTTTGGTTCAGATGGGAGAGTTAATGTCTGGAGAAAGACTAATGAGGAAATGTATCCGTCACATTTATGTCCCACAGTTAAACACGGTGGCGATGATGTTATGGTTTGGGGTGCATGTTCAGCAGCAGAAGTCGGTAAACTTCATTTTATTGATGGGATAAATGAATTCGAATTATTGTAAGATGTTATTGTAACAAAACTTGATGCAAGTCCAGATGAGGAATGCATTTTTCAACAAGATAAAGCTCAAACCACATCTCTAAACAAAGTAAGGATCGGTTTTCTGCGAAAGCTACTAAATTACTCCGATGGCCAGCTTGTAAGTTCAGATTGCAATCCTATAGTAAACTTATGGGGATGTTATTAGAAATAATGGAAGTCATATAAAAAGTTAAGAAAGAAAATTTATTTTTTGTAAGTAATTTTTTGTAGTTTAAGTTAAGAAAAAAAAGTAAAATATATTTTAATGTTGATACATCTATAATATTAATAGGCTTGGCGATTTCTTGTGACCGCTGTTTTGTTCAACCGTTTTATCCCAATTTTGACCAAACGTATATTATTTGAAAGGTATTTCCTTTTATCCGTTTTGCAGATTTACAGATTTTTAAATTTTTTCCTTTATTTTGAGTAAATTGCATTTAAAGTTACTACTAACACATACATAAAATTACACATATACTATGTGTGTTTTATTAAATTTGTTAATGTGTTTGTTAATGAGTTTGTTATCTTCATGCACAATAATAATAAACCATAAAAGTGTTGGTTTGTGAATTGGCTAAGTCGAAAAAAAGCTTCATAGAAATTGCACTTGAATTTCGAGCGCTGGAATCTGCTAGTTATTTATTATTCGTTAAACAAAAAAATAGTTTTGTAAAAAAAAAAATTTATTTAAAAACCTTTTTTTTTCTTAAAAAATTTTAAAAAGGGCGGTGCGTACAAACGGATGTCCCGCACTGTATACACTGGCGAGCAAAACTGTGTATATTTTCAGCATTTTACTACTTGTATAGTAAATTTGGTAAATAATGAAGCGAATTTTATAAAACTTTCAACAATTAATCTTAATTCTATTATCAAAATAGTTTATTATTCAAAATAATGATAACAAAACAAAAACAAGAAAATTCAGTACAAAAACTTAAGGCAACACAACTCAAAATGGCACGAATAATTTCTGAGTTTTAAGAAAATTTCCTTTATAATTTACCATTTCTTAAAAACAAGTAAGAAAATCATAGTCGGTCCAGACCGATTATACGATACCCTATACCATGGTTTAGAGACCCTATCTCTTCGGTCCAACTAATAATATGGAAATAGAAAATAAGTATAAACCAAATTTGAGTGGCATTGTTATTAATTTTGAAAAAGTTCATATCGGGTGCTATATTTATATGGGGACTAGGTCGAAAAATGGACTGATCCTGACCATATTTGGTAAAGTCACTTATATTTTGAAAAAATATGCACAAACCAAATTTGAGAAAAATCTGTGCAATATTTTTATTTTTAGATAGATTTAAGTGAAGATCGGGAAGCAGCTCTATATGGAGCCTATAACTAAGAATTGTCCTATAGGGATTATTTTTGGGTTACTCACTAATGGATATAATACACACATACATACCCAATTTGACTGAGATCTATACGATAATTTGGATTTTATGGAAATTTATGTCGATTTCATAGGGGTCATTTGTATGGGGACTAAGTCTGAACATGGACCGAATTTCACCAATTTCAACAGCGTTCATCCTATGGCCGATAAAAGCTTATATACCAAATTTAATTAAAATATATTCATATGTGCGACCTGAAGTTTGATTACAAGGTTTACATGGACACACAGACGGACGGACGGACATCGCTAAATCGAATCACTTTCTTGGTATTATAAAAGATGGGTCTAGGTCAAATATTTGTGGTAGTTACAAACAGCAGCACAAAGTTATTATACCCAAACCACATAGTGGTATCTATAATATTAATAGGCTTGACAATTTCTTGTGACCGATATTTTGTTCTACCGTTTTATCCCGATTTTGATCAAACGTATATTATTTGAAAGGTATTTCTTTTTTCCTTTATTTTGAGTAAATTACATTTAAAGTTGCTGCTAACACATACATAAAATTACACATATCGTCTTGCCAGTGCAATACTGTAACAACTCAAAATGTTACTATTTTCCGAAAACTGCTTCATTAGGCTAGAAGAGACTCGAAGAATTAAATGAATATTATAACATGTCAAAATTTTACTGTTTTCAGTGAAATCATAATACATATTTTTATACTACAATGAACAAATTATACTGAACGATTAAATTTTAAACCGTAATATCTCAAAACTATCTATTTTGAGTTGTTACAGTATTGCACTGGCAAGACGATATGCTATGTGTGTTTTATTAAATTTGTTAATGTGTTTGTTAATGAGTTTGTTATCTTCATTCACAATAATAATAAACCATAAAAGTGTTGGTTTGTAAATTGGCTGAGTTGAAAAAAACTTTAAACCGTAATATCTCAAAACTATCTATTTTGAGTTGTTACAGTATTGCACTGGCAAGGCGATATGCTATGTGTGTTATTAAATTTGTTAATGTGTTTGTTATCTTCATTCACAATACTAATAAACCATAAAAGTGTTGGTTTGTAAATTGGCTGAGTTGAAAAAAAGCTTCCTAGAAATTGCACTCGAATTTCGAGCGATAAGCATCAATATTTAAATATTTTAAAAGAAAATTTAAAACTAAGTGCTGAAAAACTGGGAATTCTATCAAGATAATGATCCCAAACATACTGTTGGATATATACGTATATAATTGTTCAAGAGTTATCAAAACGCCTCTATAATCTTCAGATCTAAATGTTATAAAAAATTTGTGGCATAAATTGGAGCCGGAATAAGAAAACATTTCCAACAAAAATGAACTGAAACGAGTGCTATTGGAGAAATGGGGAAAAAATTAGTCCTGAATACAATAAATCGATTAAAATCTGTAATACAGCAACGATATTCCCAACGAAATATTGATGTAGGTTAAATTCAATTTCTGAAATATGTTTTAAAACCTTAAATTGATGGTCATTTTTACTGTGAGATGAATTATTGTTTTCATTTAACATACTTATGTATGTTTTTTTTTTAATTTGTTCATATTGTTGTTTTGTTTTAATTAAATAAATATAAATATACTCTGGTATCAAATTATTTATTTAATAGAAATTTTTTAACGAAAATAATTATATGAATGGTGGGTCATTTTCACTGTGAGTAACTACATACAAAATCGTACATAGTTGTTTCAATTTTAAGTCCTTGTCGATTATAAAACCCAGGTATTTTACTTCATTTACTTTATGTATTAGTCTGTGTTCACACATGAAAGTTTTCTTGCTGAAAGTCTTGACTTTATAGGTGAGACGGGAGAGAAGAATAGCAGGGGGTACAAACTTTCATGTACTTTGAAATTCTTTTCTTGCTTCGTTTCTTGCTTCGTAATTTTCAAAGTGAAGTTATTTTACGATTTCTTTCATTTTTATGTTCGTTTGTGTTAAGAAAGGCAATAATTTAAAACAAAGTTAATTTTAATGGAATAAAATTATAAAATAAATAGATAAAATGATAAAGTAAACATGAACAAATCTTGAATTTCAGTACAAAAATTTCAGTGTGTAGACACGGATGAAAGTTTAAAAGAGAATTTCAAACAATTTCAGAAAGAAAACAGGGGCTTATTTCATTATTAACTTTAAAGACTGAGTCGCTGCTGTTCATATTTATTTCTAATAGCTTTGTTATATTTTCATTCAACTTTAGTCTGTTCATTTTCAGCTACTCATTTTATGTATGTCATACTTTACTTTATCCGTACTCCTGCATAAATTGTTAAGTCGTTAATGAATTTTATAAATAATAATAGTCATAGAATTAACCCTTGAGGTATACCATAGTCATTGTAAATCTCATTTAATTTCACGCCATTAATCTACTATACCATAAATGATTGTGGTTTCGCATTAGTACGAGTATTTTTCCCCCCCTGTAATGATTATTGTTAATTCTTTTATTGCTCAAATCAAACTGAATATATATTTTTCAATTGCTATGACATTTTACAAATAATATCAAACAAACTTAGATTTAATTGAAACAGGTATAAATACGATACAGTTATACATTACAGTTCGGCCAACCTGATAAATTGATTGACCTCAATCAACAAAAATAAATAAATAGTGAGGTGGCCTCTTATATATAAACAAGTTGTTGTCAATGTCTCACGATATCCAGCTTCTTAAATTATTTGACTCAAAAATTGCCTTATATGGAATCTGGGTTAATTGACAATTGTCAATATCTTGTATTACATACCTATCTTTATCCAATATCTTACTAATTACATAGGGGCCACGGTACTTTTCTGAAAACTTTTTATTTTTTCCAACAATATTAGGATTATTTTTAACTACAACAAAATCTCCAACTAAATACTTTTTGGCTGGCATACTATGATCTCGATGATAGTTTTGATTATATTCCTGAGACCGTTCAATACATTCTAATGCTTTCAACCTTGTCTCATTTAAATTTCTCTTAACTATTTCTCTTTTTCTGTTATCTAAATATTCGGTAAATTCATCAATAATAATTCCACGTTGATTAACTCCAAAGAGAAGTTGACTTGGTGTTTCCTTTGTAGAACTGTGTACAGTGTTATTAATAGCAAATTCTATTTCAGATAATTTTAAAGACCAATCAGCATGTTGCAAAGGTTCACTTAATTTGCTTAACATTGCCTTAATAATACGATTTACGCGTTCAACTTGACCATTTGCTTGTGGTGATGAAACCGCAACTTTGACATGATCAATATTGTTTTTATTTAAAAACTCTTTAAATTCATTCGACGTAAAACAAGAACCTCTATCTGATATAAGACGTCTTGGTCTGCTATAGTAATTAAAATACTTTTCCATTGACAAACAAATTTCTTTAGTACTGGTAGATTTGACTGGATAAAGACGTACAAATTTTGTAAATCCGTCTACTATTACTAGTATATGTTTCCATTTTGAAAATATAGATGGTAACGGCCCAAAATGATCCACATGAATTGTATCAAATGGTAAAGGAGTTTTAGGAATATTGTATAAATTTTGTTCATGTAGTCGTGTAGGTGTTGAATATATGATGCACTTTAAACAATTTTTAATATATTGTTTGATTTTATCTTTCATTTTTGGAAACCAATAGTTAAATTTAATTTGATTTAAACACTTTTCCACACCAAGATGCCCAATTTTTTCATGAACTAAACGAATAACATTTTCTTCCATTTCACGAGGCACATACAAAAGTAAAGAATTTGATTCTCCTTTGCGAAATAGCAATCCATCCGATAACTCAAAGTAATCGTCATTTCCATTCTCCAACTTAAGTATCAAATTCCTTATAGTTTCATCACGATTTTGCATTATTTGAATTTGTACATCTAATTCGTTAGAGTCAACAGCAGCTACTGTTTGTTGAGTATTTAATTCTTCAACATATGATATTTTATTATCTTTTTCGTAACATCTACTCAAAGCATCAACATGCCCCATCGACAAACCATTACGGTGTTGAATTGAGTAATTATAATTTTCCAATTCTAAAGCCCAACGTGATATTCTCGGATTAATTTGTTTTTTGCTTAAGGTCATAGTAAGTGAATTACAATCAGTGATAATTTTAAAAGGAATTCCTTCCAAATAAATCCGAAATCGGCGAAGAGCATATATAATCGATAAAGTTTCTAATTCGAAACTATGATATCTTGACTCTGCATCAGACGTAGACTTTGAAAAAAAAGCAATTGGGTGAAACTTATCATCATTTTGACGCTGCAGTAAAACAGCTCCAAATCCTAGAGTACTAGCATCACAATGCAATTCCGTTTCACATTTTGGATTATAAATTGCTAAAATGGGTGCTTCCATTAATCGTTTCTTTAATTCATTAAATGCATTTATACAATACTCTGAAAAGTGGAACGATTTTTCCTGTTTCTTACGCAATAAATTTAATAACGGATTCGCTAATTTTGAAAAAGATGGTACAAATCTTCTAAAATATGAAAACAAACCGATACATGTCTGTAATTCCTTTCGATTTTTGGGCATTGGAAACATTTTAATTGCAGATAAATGTCTGTCAGTAGGCCGTATACCATTCGAATTAACAGCGTATCCCAAATATTCAATTTCATTATAACAAAATTTACATTTATTTAATTTAAGCTCTAAACCTTTCTCGTGAGCACGAGACAGTACTTTATTCAATATTTCCAAGTGAGATTTAAAGTCCACTGATGCTATTAAAATATCATCAATATAAACAATTACTTCACATGAATCAATTAAGTCTTTGAAAATATAATAAACATATCTTTGAAAATTTGCAGGTGCATTTTTTAAGCCAAATGGCATTCTAAGATATTCAAATAGACCGTGTGGTGTAACGAATGCTGTAAGGGGTACCGATTCATTATCCATTTCAATGTGATTGAATCCGTCTTTTAAATCAAGTAAACTAAAAATAGTTTTTCCTTTCATATATTCGATACAATCATCTATTAAAGGTAAAGGAAAGTTGTCACGTATGGTTTTTTTATTAAGACTTCGATAATCAATACACATTCGGGTTTCTCCTGATTTTTTCTTAACTAAAACAATAGCTGATGCATATGGTGAATTACTAGGTTGAATAACTTTTCTCTCTAACAAGTCATCAATAATTTTTTGTACTTCTCCTCGATCATGATAAGATAATCGGCGCGGAGAGCAATGGACAGGTACATCATCAGATAAACGTATCTTCATTTTGTAATTAAACGGCGTTTTCTTAAGATTTTTTGGATAAATATAGGATTTTATAATGACATTTTTAGTCAAGTTTATTTCACTATTTTTAAGCAAAGGCGAAATATTTAAATTAGGTATTTCCATATGAGGATTTAAAGCTGAGTCACCTTTCTCTGATTTACTTTTATATAACGTGAGACAATCACAATCCCTACCAACCTGCTTAAATTTATCTTCAATTAAACGATATGCACTCGAATTATTTGAATTGATATAACACAAATGTATATTAAATGTATTCATAAAATGTCTACCCAATATCATTGAAGTTGTCATATAATTATCTGGAACTACAACTAATTGTTCATGTTTAATTATGTTGCGATATTTAATCAAACATGATACTTGTCCATACATATGTAATTTAAAATTTCCAAGACCAACAAGATTTGTTACCTTTAACTCTTTTGATATTCCAAAGTTTGAAGGTACTAATGATTTCTTAATAAAATTAATTGGACTGCCAGAATCAATAAGAGAATTAAAATCCAAATAATTAGTGCATTCGTTTATATTGTAAAAAGCCACACTCACCATTTGAATTGGATTAACATAAATATTCTCAGTCAAAATTTCCGGTTCTTGACAAACTGATGCAACTGTTGTAGATCTTTTACGAGTTGGGCAATCTTTATTAAAATGACCTATTTGATGACAGGTAAAGCATGAACCAGGAGGACGAGTAGGTTTTGGACAAGCACTTTGAAAATGTCCAAATTGAGAACAATTGAAACATCTCACATCCGACATAGAGTTAGACTTAATTTTCAAGGCTGCATCCTGTTTTCGAACTCGGCGTTTTTCATAACGATCCAAATGTTCAATAAGTTTGTCAATTGATGAAACACTATATAATAATGACATATTATTTGATTTATCTTGAAATCCATCCATTATAATGTCTAATAATTCCTTTTCATCAATATTAGTTTGAGCAGCAATTGTTTGCATAGCAATCACGTAGCTTAGACAAGATTCATTTGGTTTTAAAGTGCGTGCACGCAACTTTCGATACACTTCTTCGCAAGTTAAGGTTCTTTTAAAGGTTTTGATAAGCAAATTCTTCATAACATCATATTTGGTAATGTTAATATTTTGAATATATTGACGGGCAGTACCACACAATAACCATTTTAATCCCAATAAAAGTTCGTGTTCATTATATCCAGACATTTGAGTGTAATCTTCGAAATAACTAAACCATTTCAAAACATCTTGGTGATCATCACCACTGAATTTTTGAACAACTACATCAAGTTCTTTATAATTAATACGCCGATTGACAGGAGTTAGATACGAATTACTTTCTAAAGATTAAAGTTGTGTTTGTAATTTTTTAATTTCACACCGCATATGGAGAATTTTCAGTTCTTTCTCCAACTGCTGTTCCTCATCAATAGGATCTTCATTATTTGAAGCAGGAAGTCCGGTATCATTTACAGCAGTTGCATTTGCAGTTGAAGGTCCATTATCGGATAAAATACCATTTGAAACTGGCAAGGCAGAAGAGTTAGGAACATCAGACATTAAGGCATCATTAACAGCACAATCGTTTACACAAGCAGCAGCAAAAGGAGTATTATTTTCGGCAGGAAACACACTATCGACAGAAGTATTTAATTCATCTAAAGTTTGAACAGCATCATTGTTTGAATTTTGGAATTGAGGCAATCCATTATACAAAGATCTTAATTGAGATATTGTTGCATTTTCAGGAAAAGATATTCCAGCTAAATTTAATGCATCTGCAATCGTCCGGCGGTTGGGTCTTAAATCCATTTTTTTTTTTTTTACCCCACACCTGAATTTGTAATGATTATTGTTAATTCTTTTATTGCTCAAATCAAACTGAATATATATTTTTCAATTGCTATGACATTTTACAAATAATATCAAACAAACTTAGATTTAATTGAAACAGGTATAAATACGATACAGTTATACATTACACCCCCTAAAACCTGACTGATATTCGGGAAAAAGTTTACTTCGATGTTCCTATACAATTTTTTCAATAATTTTCTTCACAGGTTATGAGTGTGTTTATAGAACGAAATTCATCGCAACTGTTTGTTTTTGCCACTTTTGCTACTGGTGTTACCAATGGATATTTTCAGCTATCAGAAAAAAACTTTGGCCTCAATAAATCTATTAAGCATATATTCCAATTATACATAATTATATTCGTTGAGAGTTTATTAAAATCTGGCTTTTTATTCAGATTTTTACATATAATTTTGAGGCCTTGAATTGTTTGTTATAGCATGAAATTTAAATCTATTATTTATCACAGTTATTTCGTTTTTGTATTGCACATTTTCTATTGTATCATATATTGACTGAATGTTACCAAAAAAGTAATAGTTAAACTGTGGCTATTTCTCTTTACATTTCCTTATGGTCTTTGGCATTATAATTATTTATTATTAACAAATTTGTTTTTCAAGATTTCAATTTTATATACATTTTTAATAATATGTTAATTATTCCAAGCTATATCAGTGTTTTCTACTTTAGCTCTTTAATATTTAAAAACTTTCTCTTTTTTTAAATATTTTTAGCTCGATCGTTTTTTTTTTTTTTGGTTGTTAATTTATTTGTTTTTTCAACACAATCGTCGAAATGATCCACTGTATTACTTAAGTCATTTTCGTTATATCTACGTATTGCACTAATTTCTCTATTATGTGAATATTTATTATATAAAAAAACTCAATTTCTTTTTATTCATTAGTTCCAGATTCTCGGATGCGATATCAAAATTTGTATCAATTGCTTCAGGATTCCAATTGTATTCGCATTATGGTTTTTGCTTAGATCTTTTCAATGTTTATTATTATTTAGTCTATTAGAGTTTTCGTGTTTAGTGTTACTCTTGTATATTCATTTACAAATTGTTTAAGTCTATGACCGTTAAAGGTTATTTCTAATCTGTTTTTGTAAGTTTTATCTTTACTCTTATCGATGTTGATATCTCCAGCTATTATTATCTCGTATAGTGTTTCACACAAATCTTCGATTAGTCGCTCAAAAAATTCGCAAAAATCTGTTTCACTTGGTGATCTATAGATCATAATTTATGTTTTCCTAAATTTTGCCATATAAACACTCATTCTGTAATTGTAGTCTGCAGTACTTCTCACAAATTTTTGAAATATTCTAAAAAATTTTTTTAAATATATTATAACTCCACCCGTCTTCTTTGAATTTGAAAAGTAATGTAGTGATCATATTTCTGTAGTTGTATTTCATTCGCATCTAATTCCTTCATTATATTATAAAAATATAAAATTAGGGTTTTGTTCATCAGCAATTATTTCCTCTTATTAATCTACATACATACGTTTGGGTATATTTGCTGTAATTGTTAAATGTATATCCTAACCTTTTCTTTTTGTAATAGTTTTTTTTTTTTCTTTATAAACTGGACATTCTTTTCATCAAGCCCCATATTAGGTCTTTTATTGGCTTTTATACAATAATACATTTGTTAATTATTTAATTTTTACTCTTCACATACTTATACTGACGAAGTAACCATTTTTCAACGCCCAATTTTAATTTTATATTCCTCTTGTATTACAGTTCTATCGTTTTATACATGCATTTGAGTTTATAAATGCTTGTGGTTTAACCTGACAATTTGCTCAGTTTTTAACCACCTTCACATTCAACACCATTTTTTGTACGATTTTTTTTTTAAAGAAATGTTTCGGTAACAAACATAAAAATTAAATATTTATATTCTGACTCATTATTCCTCTACCAAAATACAATTTGTCAAGAAGTTTTTCGAAAACTTATCTGTCTTACCAAATTATATTCCTTTTCTGGTTCTGGTTCGGCGGGTTCTTTATCTTTGTTGGTAATAATAACATTTAATTTACGAACAAACTCTTTAGCATCAGCTAAATCTTGTTCCCATTCGCCAATGATGAGACTATCGGTCGGTGTGAGCTAAATATATAAAGCACAGTTTAAATTTTAATTTTCTAAAATACAACAATTAAATTGCATCATGATGACCTACCCAAACATAAATATCGTTAAGATCTATTACACCATATTTAAGCAATAATGAACACACATGAAATAGAGATCTGGGTGTTTTGGCATCAGCAAAATAACGAAATTTATAACCTAAAACTTCACAAATTATAGAACCGTTCGGCATGTAGGCTCTCAACAATGGTATAAATATTTGCCAACATTCAGAGCGCGATTCAAATGATTCCAAAATTATATCCAAAACACGATTGGGATCCAAATTAAAACAACCTTAGTTAAAAGAAATATATATAAATAATTCATTATAAATTTGAAGTAATAATAGAACCAACAAAAATATAATACCTATTAATGATTTAATAATGTCCATTATACTATCGGCGGTAACATCATCTTCAAATTCTTGATTTAATTCGGTTATAAGTTTGGCATAGCCCTCGCTTTCTTCACGGAATAAATTAAAACGTCTTTGTTTGTAACTGTAATTGAAAAAATAAGATAGTTTTAATTAAAATTTACCAGGCAAATTGTATGTGGCACTTACTATAGTTTTGTTTTAATTTTTATAAATTTGGTATAGAATACTTTATTCTTAACTATACCAACTTCTTGCAATGTATCAATTTCCAGTCTTTCTTTGATAAGCTTATCGGGTATAATTTTATCAAGTTCTTTAAGAATTTGGCAAAACATCAGACGTTCTTCCTGTATGCCGTCCGTCATTAAAGATGTCTCTGCATCCAAAACGTTGACCACATCCAAGATTAAAGAGGGAAATTCAGTATGTAGGGCCTAAAATAGGAGAACAATTTATAGCAATGTACTTTAAGGATTAACGAAAACCGTTGATTAAAAATTTTATACGTTAAAGGGCCTTGGTAAATCGTATTCTGAATATTTTATTTATATTTTTGTACTACTCACCACCACATCACCCAATGTATTAAGAACTGTATCCTTTTTCAAATTACAACGAACACCCTGCCACAGTAGATCATAAACGGCACTGGAGACACCAAATTTGAATTCATTTTCTTTTCCCATGTATGGACTATCGTTGTCACGGACATGTTGTTTTAAGTATTTCAAACTAAAACGAAATTATTTAAGAATTAAGCGTTTAGAGAGTTGAGTTGCTGTCCAGCTGGCCAGTTTATCTTTCTTAAAAAAATTCAAAATTTTTTAAACAATTTTTTTTAATATTTTTTTAAAGCTAAATTAAGATAGAAAGAGTAGTAGGACACGCCAACTAGAAATAAACGATCCGTACAATTCACTTTTTCCAGTTTTTTCAAAGTGTTTGAAAACTTCACTACTGAGGTTTGCCGATGATGTTGAACTGCCACCACTGCCATTTGTTTCCATAGTGCCTCGTCTAACGCGTGTTTTGGTAGATGTCACCACCACAGTCCCAGCACCACCACCTTTTCCCGTTTTTGTTGGTGATTTAAGTTCCACGTTGGTACTGAGACCTTCATGCGTTTCAATTTCTATACCAATGGCACTATTGCTGTTGTCTGTGGCTATGCCGCCAGCTAACACTTCAACGTTTGCTGTTGTCTCTTCGCCACTTTTGCCTTTTGCAGACAGTTTTCGCAAACGCCTCATGTGATCGCGTAACTTTGTATTTATTAGAATAAACTTTTGGTACTTATGTTTTCAGCGCGTTATATTTTACTCGTTTTGCTACTTATTGACTTTAAATGCGTTTTATTTTTTATTTGTTTTTTTTTAACAAATTGACTAAAAACTAATCAAATTTTTTTCGTAAGAAAATTTTCATTCACTGAAAATGCTGTTTTTTCAAAATGTCCACAAACAAATTTATTATTATATATAAATGTGTGTATATATACACAATATCTTATATAAAAAATTAAGTGGCATTACTGCAAACAAATCGAAAAATAAAAATTGAAACTTGGCAGCATTTTGTTAAATGTAATCCAAGACACTTATAACAGTGAAAATGTAGTAGCAAAACAGGGCGAGTCAACAAAATGTTACATTAATGGCAAAAAATATATTTAAACAAGAAAATTATAGTCGGTCTAGACCGACTTTACGATACCCTATACCATGCCCTATCTCTTAGGCCCAACTAACTGGACATAGAAAATAAGCAAAAACCAAATTTGAGTCTGATTTTTATTAATTTTTTTGGCTGAAGATATGAAAAAGTTCATATCGGATGCTATATCTATATGGGGACTAGGTCCAAAAATGGACTGATCCTGATTATGTTTGCTAAAGTCTCCTGTATTTTGCAAAAATATATACAAACAAAATCTGAGAAGAATCAGTGCAATATTTTTGTTTATTAATAGATTTAAGTGAAAATCGGGAAGCAGTTCTATATGGGGCCAAAGGGATCATTTTTGGACTACTCAATAATAGATATAATGAATGCATACAAACCCAATTTGAGTAAGATCTATATGACAATTTGGATCTTATGGCAATTTATGTCGATTTCATATGGGTAATTTGTATGGGGGCTAGGTCTGAACATGGACCGATTCTCACCAATTTCAATAGCGTTCATCCCATGGCCGATAAAAGCTTATGTACCAAACTTCATCAAAATATATTCATATTTGCGACCTGCAGTTTGATTACAAGCTTTACATGGACACACAGACGGACGGACGGACGGACGGACGGACATTGTTAAATCAATTCAAAAAGTGATTCTGATTCGATCGGTATAATTAAAGATGGGTCTAGGTCAAATATTTTTGGTTGTTACAAACAGCAGCACAAAGTCATACCCAAACCACATAGTGGTATAGGGTATAAAAACTGAATAAAAACAAGTAAGAAAATTATAGTCGGTCGAGACCCACTATATGATACCCTATACCATGCGTTTAGAGACCCTATCTCTTAGGCCCAACTAAGTGGATATAGAAAATAGCATAAACCAAATTTGAGTGGTATTTTTATTAATTTTTTCGGCTGCAGATATGAAAAAGTTCATATCTGATGCTATAACTATATGGGGACTAGGCCCAAGAATGGACCGATCCTGACCATGTTTGGTAAAGTCTCTTGTATTTTGCAAAAATATATACAAACAAAATTTGAGAAGAATCAGTGCAATATTTTTGTTTTTTGATAGATTTAAGTGAAGATCGGGAAGCACCTCTATATGGGGTCAAAGGGATCATTTTTGGACTACTCATTAGTGGATGTAATGAACGCATACAAACCCAATTTGAGTAAGATCTATATGACAATTTGGATCTTATGGAAATATATGTCGATTTCATATGGGTAATTTGTATGGGGGCTAGGTCTGAACATGGACCGATTCTCACCAATTTCAATAGCGTTCATCCCATGGCCGATAAAAGCTTATATACCAAATTTCATCAAAATATATTCATATTTGCGACCTGCAGTTTGATTACAAGCTTTACATGGACACACAGACGGACGGACGGACGGACGGACGCACAGTGGTTCAAAACCAAAAAAAGTGGTAATAAGTCTGGAACTTCTAAGCTATTGGTTGGATTGGAATAGTATATTCTAGGCGATTGTAGTCAAGGATATAGGCTTTCAAAATATTTATTTTTGAGATACCCTGTTGTAACACAGGGTGAGCTACAGGGTGCCAAAGTCGACCACGTCGAGGTGGAAAATGCTTTCAAAGCTTGTAACTTTTATAAATATGAAGTGATTTTTACGTTTTTTAAATTTTTCCAATAACCATTAAATTATTAACAAAAAACATGCTTATACTACCTAGTTATCGCTTATGGTTTAACAAATATTTGATTTTAAAAATCAACATTTGAACTTTTCACCAAATTCTTTCTTGGTTTTTCACAAATAACATTTTTATTAAAATAGATAAAAAAAAATCTAAAAATATGTGGCGATAGCCAGTACTTTTTAAAAAAATACGTTGAAGTACTTTTTGAATTATTTCAGACCGCTTAATGAGCACAAAATCTTAAAGTTGACTTTTTGAATCAGGTTCTAAAAATTGCAAATTTTTGCCAAAAAATACCCTTCATTCTTTCACTTTTTTCTCACAACCTTGGTAAAACATGTATATATTTTTCTACACATTTTAAAAGAATATGCTTCGAGAATGGTTGTAAGTGAAATTTTTAATATTTTTGGACATGCACCCTACGTCCAGCATTGGACGAAATTGGGCAATTTAAAAAAAAAAAAATAAGTTTTAAAAGTTAATACAAAAATATCCGCTCGATTTCTTCAAATATTTCACCGCAGTATTAAAGCTCCAAATATTTTTATTTATTTGCCGTAATAAAATTCACCGCCGTTACATAAACGTGGCCAGGAGGGCTTAAATGGTGAAAAAAGTCAAATTTTCATACGAATTTTTTTTTGTTAACATAAAAAATATATTAAGATTAGTTATTTTTATATTTTGTTTATTGATTCACAACGGCATTTAAATTATCTAAAACACTTCAAAAAATCATTTTGATAACGTTAATAGTTTTTGAGATATTTATATTCAAATTTCAGAAAAAAATATAGAAAACTATGGTTTTTCGTTTTTTTTTTGGTTTTTTGGTAAAGTGTTCTATTCAACGACATGTAACATGTCTATCAAATATATTGAAATAATGACCCCAAACCACACTCCACAGGCAAAAATTTAGCTATTTCTCTATTTGTTCATATAAATGGTCATTTACATAGTGAATGACATATTTATACCCTATACCACTATGTGGTTTGGGTATAATGACTTTGTGCTGCTGTTTGTAACAACCAAAAATATTTGACCTAGACCCATCTTTAATTATACCGATCGAATCAGAATCACTTTCTGAGTTGATTTAACAATGTCCGTCCGTCCGTCCGTCCGTCCGTCCGTCCGTCCGTCCGTCCGTCCGTCCGTCCGTCTGTGTGTCCATGTAAAGCTTGTAATCAAACTGCAGGTCGCAAATTCGAATATATTTTGACGAAATTTGGTATATAAGCTTTTATCGGCCATGGGATGAACGCTATTGAAATTGGTGAGAATCGGTCCATGTTCAGACCTAGCCCCCATACAAATTACCCCTATGAAATCGACATAAATTGCCATAAGATCCAAATTGTCATATAGATCTTACTCAAATTGGGTTTGTATGCGTTCATTACATCCACTAATGAGTAGTCCAAAAATGATCCCTTTGACCCCATATAGAGCTGCTTCCCGATATTCACTTAAATCTATTAAAAAACAAAAATATTGCACTGATTCTGCTCAACTTTTTTTGTACACATTTTTACAAAATACAAGAGACTTTACCAAACATGATCAGGATCGGTCCATTTTTGGACCTAGTCCCTTTATAGATATAGCATCCGATATGAACTTTTTCATATCTGCAGCCAAAAAAATTAATAAAAATCCCACTCAAATTTGGTTTTTGCTTATTTTCAATGTCCAGTTAGTTGGGCCTAAGAGATAGGGTTTCTAAACGCATGGTATAGGGTATCGTATAGTCGGTCTAGACCGACTATAATTTTCTTACTTGTTTTTTTATTGTTTTTTGGTAAAGGGTTGCATACGTTTTTATAACTTCAAATAATTTTATATATCTTTTCAAAGAAGGTATAATTATAAGTTAATGGTGTATGAAATATTTACCTAATGAGTTTCAACTGATCATAAAATTGCCCGAAACTCTGATACCTATTGCAAAATATCTGTAATTCACAATACCTTTTTATGCAAAAAAAACAGGTGAAAGCCAAATCCTTAGATTCACTAAAACAAAATGTAAGTATTGGTTGAAGTACCTGCCCGATATATTACCTTTCAAAAAGTATTTTCAGTATATATAATCTATCATGGAGGTTACATTAAAGTATTATTCACTTTGCAAAGTTATTTGGGAAAATCCTTCCCATTCTACTCTTCATTCATCACGTTCGGAAAAAGTCTCGAAATTATTTTATACTATTAACAACACTTACGGTTTAAATGTGAGATCTGAAGATGTTGAAAATTTTTACAAAGCTTACGAAAGAAGATTTAGCCAATCGCGTTTATCAAAATCAAAGTTTATGACTAAAAATGAAGAATGGTTGAAAACGGGCCTCACAGTATAAATTGAGAAAAAGGCATTTGGTAGACCTAAAAAGGACTACGAAAATGTTCAATCAAGGACAAAAAAGAAAAAACAAGAAGAAATCATTAGTAACTCGCCTAATGAAATTAAGGATTCTTTTAAATCAGCCTTGACACGCACGCAAACAAAGGAAGCTGCTAAAATTGTAGATGTGTTACCAACTGCATCTCCTAAGCGGTTGAAGAGTATGGTGCAAAGTATTTCAACGCCAAAATCGTCAACATCATTTACAGAAGAGGATGCGTTAGCTCTTATTTTAAATTTGGGATTGACAAGAAATAAATATGGTATTTTGAGAAAAGCTCTCAAAGAAAAAGGATTTGATATTTTTCCTACCAGCAGAGCCATAAAGGAAACAAAAAATAAAATTCTACCATCTAATGTGAAATCCAATACTGAAAGTGCAAATGTAGGATTAGCGGAACTGCTTGAAAACACTGCATCTCGAATAATATCCCCATTTAGCAAAGAAGAAATAGAAATATGCAACAATTCAGAAGTTACGTTAATATGTAAATGGGGATGCGATGGAACATCTGGATTTTCTGAGTATAGACAACCAAGTGGAAGCAATTCAGAAATAGATTCTTCAATAATTTTTATGACATCATTAGTACAATTAAAAATGAGGCTATATAATGAGACAAGTTCTTCTTCTAGTGAGAGAGAATATCAGGACATATGGAGTAATTTAACACCCGGGTCTAAGTTTCTATGTCGGCCAATCCGATTTGAGCACACAAAGGAAGACAAAATTACAACACAAAGCTTAGTGAGTTCAATAAATCAGGAAATTTCGAGATTGTCTCCAGTTTTTGTGGCAATATCTGGAAGTGTCATTAAAGTGTTATTTCAACCACTTTTTACAATGATTGATTGGAAAGTAGCCAATGCCGTTACAGATATAACATCTACTTGGAAATGTAATATATGTGGAAAGAAAAGTTCAGAATTTCATAACAGTTGTGATGAAATTCCTATTAATGATAATGCTTTCAAATTTGGAATATCACCACTTCATGCAAGAATACGATTTATGGAATATTGCTTGCATCTCGCATATGATCTAAAATACCGGCAAATTCCAGGACAAGAAAATATACCAGTTAAAAATAATACTGATCTACACGTCATACGAAAAACTGAGAAGAAAAGAATTCAGGATGAATTTAAAATGCAACTTGGTCTAATTATCGATAAGCCTTTTTTTGGCTATGGAAGTTCAAATGATGGTAATACAGCAAGACGTTTCTTTGAAGATCCCGAAACTACTTTTTGATTACTGCCATTGACACGGCTTTAATCGCACGGTTTAAATTAATATTAGCTGTCATTAATAGTAAACAACAAATTAATGCGGAGAAATTGAAAATATATGCTAGTGGAACTAAGGAATTAATAATGAACTTATATCCTTGGAGGCCAATGACACCAACTGTACACAAAGTATTAGCTCATGGGAAAGAAATAATACAAAATAGCATCCTGCCCTTGGGAGAACTGACTGAAGAAGCACAAGAAGCTAGAAACAGAGATGTCAAACACTTTAGACTTTTTAATACAAGAAAATGTAGCAAAGAAGCCCAAAATTCCGATTTAATGGAATATTTATTGATATCATCAGATCCAGTAATATACTCCATAAGAACAAAATGGTTACCAAAAATAAGTCTTGAAATAGAAAATGATGATTCCGAAGCTATGGATATAAAACATCTTTTATCTTTTGATATTTCTGATTGTTTTGTAGAAAATAACTAGTAAAAAAGCAGACAATTGTTATGTAATTTTAAGCCTATTATAAAACAAATAAAAAAATACTCATTAAACTATAATTATACCTTCTTTGAAAAGATATATAAAATTATTTGAAGTAATAAAAACGTATGCAACCCTTTACCAAAAAACAATAAAAAAATATGTCATTCACTATGTAAATATGAACAAATAGAGAAATAGCTAAATTTTTGCCTGTGGAGTGTGGTTTGGGGTCATTATTTCAGCATGTTGCAATATATTTGATAGACATGTTATATGTCGTTGAATAGATAAATATGTCTTCTTTAACAATATATATAATAATAAGTAAAATTCAAAAATTTTGGGAACACTTACCAAAAAACGAAAAACCATAGTTTTCTATATTTTTTTCTGAAATTTGAATATAAATATCTCAAAAACTATTAACGTTATCAAAATGATTTTTTGAAGTGTTTTAGATAATTTAAATGCCGTTGTGAATCAATAAACAAAATATAAAAATAAATAATCTTAATATGTTTTTTATGTTAACAAAAAAAAATTCGTATGAAAATTTGACTTTTTTCACCATTTAAGCCCTCCTGGCCACGTTTATGTGACGGCGGTGAATTTTATTACGGCAAATAAATAAAAATATTTGGAGCTTTAATACTGCGGTGAAATATTTGAAGAAATCGAGCGGATATTTATGTATTAACTTTTAAAACTTATTTTTTTTTAAAATTGCCCAATTTCGTCCAATGCTGGACGTAGGGTGCATGTCCAAAAATATTAAAAATTTCACTTACAACCATTCTTGAAGTATATTCTTTTAAAATGTGTAGAAAAATATATACATGTTTTACCAAGGTTGTGAGAAAAAAGTGAAAGAATGAAGGGTATTTTTTGGCAAAAATTTGCAATTTTTAGAACCTGATTCAAAAAGTCAAATTTAAGATCTTGTGCTCACTAAGCGGTCTGAAATAATTCAAAAAGTACTTCAACGTATTTTTTTAAAAAGTACTGGCTATCGCCACATATTTTTAGATTTTTTTTTTTCTATTTTAATAAAAATGTTATTTGCGAAAAACCAAGAAAGAATTTGGTGAAAAGTTCGAATGTTGATTTTTAAAATCAAATATTTGTTAAACCATAAGCGATAACTAGGTAGTATAAGCATGTTTTTTGTTAATAATTTAATGGTTATTGGAAAAATTTAAAAAACGTAAAAATCACTTCATATTTATAAAAGTTACAAGCTTTGAAAGCATTTTCCACCTCGAGGTGGTCGACTTTGGCACCCTGTAGCTCACCCTGTGTTACAACAGGGTATCTCAAAAATAAATATTTTGAAAGCCTATGTCCTTGACTACAATCGCCTAGAATATACTATTCCAATCCAACCAATAGTTTAGAAGTTCCAGACTTATTACCACTTTTTTTTGGTTTTGAACCACTGTGGGACGGACGGACGGACGGACGGACGGACATTGTTAAATCAACTCAGAAAGTGATTCTGATTCGATCGGTATAATTAAAGATGGGTCTAGGTCAAATATTTTTGGTTGTTACAAACAGCAGCACAAAGTCATTATACCCAAACCACATAGTGGTATAGGGTATAAAAATTTTAAAGCTGTGTCCTACCGTCTAATACTAAAAAAATAAAAATACCCATAATTAAAGTAATAAATTTACATTAATTTTTTTCAGTTATATATTCTTCCTTTATTTACATATTTTAACAAATTTGATATTTACATATGAGATCTTATCTTTACATATATATATTGCAACAAATAATATATAGGATCTAAAGACATTAAATAGTTTTTATTTTATTTTTTAATGATTTTTAAAGGAAAATGGGAGGAAAAAAAACTTTATATGATTTAATAAATTCAAATACTATCTGAAAATATTTATGTGCTTATAGGTTTATTATAAATAATAGACCTCTATAAGCATATAATTTTCAATTTGGTGATTTCTTTTTAATTTTACGTTATTTCTCTACATTCTCTTATCAGTGGGTAAGAGGAATTTTCAATTTTGGCAAAGTAATTATTGTTAATCCTTGTTATGAAATCGATAATTTTTTCATAACCCGTTTCTTCATGAAGAAGATTTGTAGGATACCTCCAGGGCTTTTTATTTATCATTTTAAGACATTTGTTTTGTATAATTTGTACGCGTTTCAGGTGGCAGTTGGCAGCGTCGCACAGTGGCGCCATTTGAGTTTTTTCGTTGCAAAAATCATATCTTTTGAACCGAATAACATAATTGAATAGTTTAAACAGCATATGATAGATAACTGTTCAGCATATGAAATGAGCGTTAGGAAAGGGTGCTACGCCTTGTAGGGGCCTACTTATGGGTTATCAAAGTTAAAATTTGTAGAAAAATCAATTTTATGGTAACTAAAAAAAATTATTTTTACATTTTTAGATTGTTTTTATTTTTTTTCTTTAGGGTTTTGTGTTTTAAATTATTACCCAACAAATTAAAAAAAAATTACTTCTTTTTTAAATTTATTTTTTCAATTTTCTGTAAAATATTCATCACAATTCGTAAGAGAAGGTATATCTAAAAGACTAATCATTTCTGAACTATAATTATTTTCTAACTCTATTCGTGACTTCACATGCCGCAGGGAAGAAATAAGTGGATCGGAAGATGCTGCCAACATGTAGAAGAGGTCCTCATTTTGCTTCACCCTTGATGCTTTGAATGTGTTCTGCAATCTTTATTTTTTATAAAATTTGTTAAGAGACTCTTGTGCTTCTTCAGAAAGCTCTCCAATTGGCATAGACTGGTACTCAATTATATCTTTGCCATGCGCTAATATTTTATGGACGGTCGGGGTCAACTTCTTCTGTGGATACATTTCTGCTAAAAGAGATGCAGTTTTCGATGCATATTCTCCATATTTTGTAGAATTGACATTTTCTTTGCAGTTTAAAACATTCAAGATCGTTCCCAATCTTTTCACGATTTGATTGTCAATTCCAGTGATTTTAGTTACTGCCTCATCATTTTCAAAAAATCTCCTAGAAGTGTTTCCATCGTTTGAGTTACCGTATCCGTGCTTGGGACAGTCTACTTTTAGTCCAACATGTTTAAAAAAAGCATCCTGTATTTGCTTCTTTCTGATATTTTCCTTATCCTTTATTGATGTATTTTCATCGAAGTTTTCCTCCTCTTGTGGTAGGGTATACGCCAGTTTTAGCAAGAACTCCATACACCTTATCCTGGCGTGCCATGGTGACATTCCATATTCGTAATTCTCCTCGTTTGCAGAATCGTTTAAATTACCAAAGTTCTTCTGACTCTTTTTGCAAATCGGGCATGACAATGTTGAGGTTGTTCCTATCAGTTCGTTTACGACTTTTCCGTCAACCATGGTCAGGTGGAACTCGTAATTGCATTCAATATATTTTCCTTCTCCAATTTGCAGCTTTGTAGGCTTAATCTTGCTTATTTGTTCTTCAATATCCTTCACCGTGGTCCTTATGAGTTCTGCCGATTCCCCTGCAAACTGAAACATTATTGGTCGGCAATAATGCACTGATGACGGACGTGGATTTTTCCAGTGTAGGGAAATATCAGATTTTAGCCGCAAAGGAACAACAGATGCCATAAACATATTTCCGTCCGATATTGTAGCGTCATCGGAAGATATCTTTTGCTTATAAACGCTTTGTCCGGATGATCCATCGCAGCCCCATTTGCTGATCAATGTCAGTTTCTCAGGAAAAATTTTCACCTAATTTTCAGGAAGACTCTCCAACAACCGTTTTGCTGTATGGCCCATGAGATCCTGCAGATTGGCTTTCACAGAGACTTCCGTAAACTCCGTATGCAGTGGTCGTGAATTTATTTTGGCTTGCGTAATATGCTTGTATCCTGGTAAAACGTCAACCCCATGTCGCATCAAGGATGCCCGAAGTATCTCATATTTTTCTTTGGAAAGTTGTAAGTCTATAAACAATGCCAAGGCTTCTTCGGAACCATACTTTTTAATGTGTGCGTTTGTGGGCGTGGGAATGCTTTCTTTAATCTTTTTTAGTCGCAGTGGGCTTGCATCAGCAACAGATTTTGTAATCTGCGATCTAACTCTTTCACTATCCTTTGTATATTTAATAGACAGCGCGTCCGATAAATGCTTCGTGGTCAAGTCATTGGTGGCATCGGCAAGTTTCCTCTTTCTTGTGAAAATTGAACACTCCTCAATACTTTTTTTGGCCTTCCTTTTGCTCCTCTGGTTGATGTGGTGGGTTTATCTACTGTCAATATATCCAGGATGGTGTCTTCATTAAGCCAGTCCTCGTATTTGGAGTTGAAGTTCTGAATGGTTCGATTAGATTTCACCCGTTTTGCCTTAATATTTGCATATATCAGATAAAAATTATTTTTTATAATTTCGCTTCTCTCAATATTTCCGTATAAGCTATCAAGTTCTTCTAAAGCAGCTTCCGTGAAAAACTTTGGTGTGGTTGACCTTCTAAATAGTTCAAATAATTTTAAATTGTTCAACGCCATGTTTTCAGTACTTAAATTGTTTAACGCCATGGTTTCAGTACTTGTTGCGCCAACTTTCAGTCGTAGACTAATCCAGGCATTATGCTTATTTTGCAATATAGGCTTATGATACCATGCCTAAAAATTTACCTGTTCCCTGCATACATATGGATTTAGGCTGAATTATGCAATTTTGATATTATGCTCGTGTCTAAATCAGATTTGTGCCTACCTGGAGGGACCATAAGTCAATATTGTTCTTGACTATTTGTACTCCAAAGTAATTTTTAAGTGAGGTGCGTACCTGCGAATTTCAATGAGTATTTTTTTGTGTATCCTGTGTCTGTAACAGAATATTGGGAGTAGACTTTGGCAGAGGCTCACAGGTAGATAACCGACTTAAAATGCAATTTTTCAAACTATTAGATCAAAGAAATAATCAAAGAACATGTTTTGCAAATATGGCAAATATAGAAAAATACAGATTTTTTTTATTTTCCGTCAAAGTTGAAAAATAGTGAAAAAACGGATAGTTTTTAAATAGTGATTTACCAGGAGAAACACAAAGCAAACAGTTAATTTTTTTTTATCATTATACATTTAATAAATACATCAATCAGTACAAACAAAAAATAAGGCGATTCGTTACCTATTTTTCGTGATATTACACCTGAAATCGCAACAAATTGACTAAAAATTGTGTGTTTTTTTGAAAATCGAAAGTCGGTCAACTTTGAACGGTTATATTTTCTAAACTAAAAATGTGATATTATTAAGAGTAGCATATTTGAAATCGTTGAAAAGTTTCCTATAACATGGGTTTATTCAAAACTTCGTCGGCGCACACGAAAATTTTGATTTTTGCAACCTCGTTTGCTCTACGGGCGCCACTGTGCGTCGCTTTTGAAGAGGAGATTTTTGTTTTTGGGGTTTAGAAATGACCTTCTATTTAGAAGTGGCCGTAATGCTTTAAATGATTTTATGGCTTTTTGGCACGTAGCCATAATATGATATTTAAAAGTAAGCCTTTTGTCCAAGACAACTCCGAGATATTTGACATGATTAAGTACATTTATGGTATTATTTCCAATATGAAGATGACGTCTTGGCAATCTTTTGGGAGATTTGTTGAACGGAAAAATAATTGCTTGGGTCTTGTTTGGATTAATTTTGATTTTCCATTTGTGAAAATATTTACTGCAATTTACATGTCCCTTTTCCATTTTCTTTAGGAGTGCACTTGTAAGTTTGTTTGAAGAAATTAACGCAGTATCATCAGCGTAGTAAGCAATTTTCATATATTTCGGGACTTTGAAATCGGATGTATATATCGAGTAAAGCAATGGCGACAAGACTGATCCTTGAGGTAACCCTGTGGTAATGGTTTTTGGAGATGATGTTTCATTATTAATCGCAACTTTAAATCTTCTGCCGTGAATGAAATCTGAAATAAGTTTGCATAAATATCTTGGTATATTTGCATCAAGAAGTTTAAATACTAGGCCATTATGCCAAACGGTGTCAAACGCTTTTTCAATATCTAACAATATTAGACCCGTTGAACGTTTATTGTTTTTATTGGTGATTATTTGATTTTTAATTCTGTTTATTTGGTGAGTAGTGCTATGCCCTTTCTTAAATCCAAATTGTCCTTTAGCAACAATAGAATTGGTCGTTACAAATTCACTAAGACGAGAATGTAGTATTTTTTCAAATATTTTACCTAAGTTACTTAATAAACTAATAGGTCTATAGCTATTTGGGTTATTTTTTGGCTTACTAGATTTGTTGATAGCTATAACCTTAGCGTTTTTGAAATCGGTTGGGAAATAGTTGAGTTTAATGCAGCTGTTAAATATTATAACCAGTAATTTTAGAGCTTTGAGTGATAGTTTCTTTAAGAGCAGGTTCGGAACATTGTCAAAACCAGGAGATTTTGAGGGTTTTATTGATGAGACAATATTCATTACTTCTTCTAGAGATGTATAAATTGCTGACTCAGAACTGGGATTTTCCTTCTTAAAATTATTTACTGTTGTATTTTTTACTATATCCGCTGAGTGGTTGTAATTCGAAGTGAGGTTATTTGCTTTGACAAATGTATTTGCCAGGACTTCAGCCTTGTCCTTATCAGATGTTATCCTTGTATTTCCAACCTCAAGGTGAGAAATTTGATTTTTTCCCTTTCCTCGCAAGTTCCTGCTTATTCTCCAAAAGGATTTATCACCTGGTTTTAAATTGGATAATAATTGACACCATTTCTTATTGCGTTCCGAATTAATACTTTTATCAACCATGTTACTTAGAAACTTAGTACATTGATTATAAAAAGTTTGCTCTGCTATATTTGAAGATCGTTGGCTTTTTCTTTTAAAGCTTCGTCTTAGTTTAATATATTTTACAGTACTTTCTGGTAATGTGTAATTATTTTGTTGAGTTATTTTATGTGTAGACGCATCCCTTGCTTCGAAAACTACATTTATAAATTTTTGTATTTCCTGATCAATTACTACCTTGGTATTGTATATATCCGAATTTAACGTGATTTTATTGTCTAAAAAATTCATATAAATGTTCCATTACATTAACATAAAAGCTAGAGTTTCTTACAGCATTTTGGTTCGATTATTTTTTGATATCTGTTAAAATATCAGAAAAATACTGGGGTCCAATCGTTGCATACGATATCGAAATTTTTAAATCGAAATGATTTTTTTATTTTTCATAATAATATACTAATAATTTTACTCTGTCATAGTTAACGAATTATGGCCCCTAGCTAAGAATAAAAGTAAAACGAGGTCTGACGTTAGTCCGTCTTCTTTAAATAATAAACCAAAATATGGAATTTCGATTGATTTTACTCGATATCGAATGCGGCGATTAGCCCCCTGATGTATGTTTAATTTAATATTAAAAATATCACTCATATGTACATATACATCTCTAAATAATAATCGTACGAATATGTTATGATATTCAAAACATTGATAAAACATTGGGAACAAATTACAATTTGTTGTGGATCTTATTCTATAAAATTAGCTCAACTTGATTTGACGAAGAATGAATTAAAAATCATCAATGGTTTGAATGTTTTACTATAATAATATATTTTTGATATTCGCCCAATATTTTATGGGGCAATTACATTTTTTCGCCGGAGCATGGCCTAGCCTGGAAATGATAAAACCATGAGTAAAGTTTCCCTAGGCCAGTAGTGGCCTAGTACTTTCACCCTGGCTTGGATTTTCTCATCCCCATAACGGCTGTTGTACAGTGTAATTAGTCGTTCAATTAGTTAATACAATTTATTTAATAAAATTTATATAAACAGAACAAGTAAGAAAATTATAGTCGGTCTAGACCGACTCTACGATACCCTATACCATGCGTTTAGAGACCCTATCTCTCAGGCCCAACTAACTGGATATAGAAAATAGGCATAAACCAAATTTGAGTGGAATTTTTATTTATTTTTTCGGCTGCAGATATGAACAAGTAAGAAAATTATAGTCGGTCTAGACCGACTATACGATACCCTATACCATGCGTTTAGAAACCCTATCTCTTAGGCCCAACTAACTGGACATTTAAAATAAGCAAAAACCAAATTTGAGTGGGATTTTTATTAATTTTTTTGGCTGCAGATATGAAAAAGTTCATATCGGATGCTATATCTATAAAGGGACTAGGTCCAAAAATGGAACGATCCTGATCATGTTTGGTAAAGTCTCTTGTATTTTGCAAAAATATGTACAAACAAAATTTGAGAAGAATCAGTGCAATATTTTTGTTTGTTAATAGATTTAACTGAAGATCGGGAAGCAGCTCTATATGGGGTAAAAGGGATCAGTTTTGGACTACTCATTAGTGGATGTAATGAACGCATACAAACCCAATTTGAGTAAGATCTATATGACAATTTGGATCTTATGGCAATTTATGTCGATTTCATATGGGTAATTTGTATGGGGGCTAGGTCTGAACATGGACCGATTCTCACCAATTTCAATAGCGTTCATCCCATGGCCGATAAAAGCTTATATACCAAATTTCATCAAATATATTCATATTTGCGACCTGCAGTTTGATTACAAGCTTTACATGGACACACAGACGGACGGACGGACGGACGGACGGACGGACGGACGGACGGACATTGTTAAATCAACTCAGAAAGTGATTCTGATTCGATCGGTATAATTAAAGATGGGTCTAGGTCAAATATTTTTGGTTGTTACAAACAGCAGCACAAAGTCATTATACCCAAACCACATAGTGGTATTATACCCAAACCACATAGTGGTATAGGGTATAAAAAGTTCATATCGGATGCTATATCTATATGACGACTAGGCCCAAAAATGTTTGGTAAAGTCTCTTGTATTTTGCAAAAATATATACAAACGAAATTTGAGAAGAATCAGTGCAATATTTTTGTTTTTTGATAGATTTAAGTGAAGATCGGGAAGCATCTCTATATGGGGCCTATGACTAAGACTTGTCCAATAGGCATCATTTTTTGACTACTGATTAATGGATGTTATAAACATATACAAACCCAATTTGACTAAGATTTGTATGATAATTTGGATCTTATGGCAATATATGTTGATTTCATAGGGGTCATTTGTATGGGGGCTAGGTCTGAACATGGACCGCTATGTGGTTTGGGTATAATGACTTTGTGCTGCTGTTTGTAACAACCAAAAATATTTGACCTAGACCCATCTTTAATTATACCGATCGAATCAGAATCACTTTCTGAGTTGATTTAACAATGTCCGTCCGTCCGTCCGTCCGTCCGTCCGTCTGTGTGTCCATGTAAAGCTTGTAATCAAACTGCAGGTCGCAAATATGAATATATTTTGATGAAATTTGGTATATAAGCTTTTATCGGCCATGGGATGAACGCTATTGAAATTGGTGAGAATCGGTCCATGTTCAGACCTAGCCCCCATACAAATTACCCATATGAAATCGACATAAATTGCCATAAGATCCAAATTGTCATATATATGTTACTCAAATTGGGTTTGTATGCGTTCATTACATCCACTAATAAGTAGTCCAAAAATGATCCCTTTGACCCCATATAGAGCTGCTTCTCGATCTTCACTTAAATCTATTAAAAAACAAAAATATTGCACTGATTCTTCTCAAATTTTGTTTGTATATATTTTTGCAAAATACAAGAGACTTTACCAAACATGATCAGGATCGGTCCATTTTTGGACCTAGTCCCTTTATAGATATAGCATCGAATATGAACTTTTTCATATCTGCAGCCAAAAAAATTAATAAAAATCCCACTCAAATTTGGTTTTTTGCTTATTTTCAATGTCCAGTTAGTTGGGCCTAAGATATAGGGTTTCTAAACGCATGGTTTAGGGTATCGTATAGTCGGTCTAGACCGACTATAATTTTCTTACTTGTTTTTTGTTAAACATGAGCTTTGAATAAAAATGGGGAAAAAGTCTTCAATTATTTAAAAATATAATGCTGGAATAGCTATAAGAGAAATATGCCAAGAATTTTAATTACACTAGCCAACAAAGTTTTGGGCTGGAGCAACCAAATATCTTTCCTAGGGTAATTTGGAGGGCTGAATTCCTATCTGTAATTGGTTTTTCTCTATCACGTAAAGTTTTCGAGATACAAAAAAATTCGTTTTTTACATAAAAAATCATTATTTTATTTAAAAATCAATGAATTTTAAAAAGTGAAAGGCGTTATTTGAACGTCGTTTGTATTTTGTTGGTTCGGTTTCACGTATTAGAGTCCAACAATAGTCTTCCAGCATGCTTTTGTCCCACAGTCCTTGATAATTTCTTTAAATTTTCATTAAAACTTGTTGACCACGCCCCTCTTGTTCGTCGCTCACCGCACCTAAGTTTTGTGGAAAAAAAATCTAAATGCGAATGAAGAAAATGCATTTTGAGTGCTACTCGTGCACCTAATTTTTCAATAATTCAGCAAGAATTTGTCTGTAGTTTTCACTCTTATTGTTTCCAAGAAAATTATCCACTGTTCTCTTGAAAGAATTCCAGGCTGCATATTCTTTCTCCAATAAACATTGTGAAATATTTTCATCATTCAATAGCTTCCTGATCTGGGGGCCAACAAATATGCTTTCTTTGATTTTAGCATATGAAATTTTAGGGAAAACCGCTAACAGATATTTAAATGCTGCACCATCTTTGTCCAGAGCCTTGACAAAGTTCTTAAAAAGGCCCAATTTTATGTGCAGCGGCGGAATCAATTAATGGTTTGGATCAATTAATGGTTTATTTGAAATGTTTTGTTTTCCTGGTGAATACTCAGTTCTTTTTGTCCACTCTGTTCTGTTCGCGACTATCCCATAGACAAAGGAAACAACAATATTTTGTGAAACCTCCTTGCATATCAGTCAACAAACCAATGACCTGAAACAGATTAATTTACAGTCATTTACGATGGTCTATACTAAATATACAAAGAAATTTAAATCACACACCTTAAGGTCACCACAGATCTTCCATTTATGATCGTTGTATTTGAGTAATGTCAAACTTGCAGTCATTGGTTCGTAATTTTCCTTTGTATTAATGGCATGCAAAAGAAGAGCCTTTAAACTGTACTTAGAGCCATCAATAAATAATCTCCATTCAGTTTTGTCATATGGCTGGTTCATTTTTTGAAATAAACCATCAACATCAGTACAGTATAGAATAGAGTATTTCTTTTCAAAATATGCCGCCAATTCCAAGCTTCTATCTCTATAGATTGTTACTTTTGTCCCAACTGCAAGATGTTTCCACTGCAGCATATGTGAAGCTAAAGAGTGATTTTTTAGCTATTATATTATTGGCAACACTGGTTTAAACAGCTGACGCACGTTTCGTGTTTTGTTTCATTGTCAAGCATCTTCAGTTTGGTCTATAATTTAACCATGAATCGTCTTACAAACGAACAACGCTTGCAAGTTATTGAATTTTATTATCAAAATGCGTGCTCTGTTAAGAAAGTTCATCGCGCCAGTTAATCGACCCACTGAAGCGGCTATTCGGGCTATTGTGACTAAATTTCGCACCAAATTTACATTGTTGGACATTAAACCACCAACACGCTTACGTAGAGTGCGAACTGAAGAAAATATCGCAGCTGTATCGGCCAGTGTTAATGATGACCATCAATTATCGATTCGTCGCCGTTCGCGGCAATTGGGCCTCTGTTACTCAACAACGTGGAAAATTTTGCGGAAGGATTTAGATGTGAAGTCTTTCAAAATACAGCTGGTGCAAGAATTGAAGCCGAACGACCTACCGCAACGTAGAATTTTTGGTGAATGGGCTCTTGGAAAGTTGGCCGAAGATCCACTTTTTTACCGAAAAATTGTGTACAGCGACGAAGCTCATTTTTGGCTCAATGGGTACGTAAATAAGCAGAATTGTCGATTTTGGAGTGAATATCAGCCAGAAGCATTGGAAGAGCTACCAATGCATCCAGAAAAAATCACAGTTTGGTGCGGTTTATGGGCTGATGGCATCATTGGACCGTACTTCTTCAAAGATGATGCGAATCGTAACGTAACTGTGAATGATGAGCGCTACCGAGAGATGATATCCAACTTTGTTTTGCCCAAAATGCAAGAGCTTGACTTGCATGACATGTGGATTCAACAAGACGGTGCCACATGCCACACAGCACGCGCAACAATGGACTTATTGAGAGGCGAGTTCGGTGAACATTTTATTTCACGTTCGGGACCGGTCAATTGGCCGCCTAGATCGTGCGATTTAACGCCTTTAGACTATTTTTTGTGGGGCTATGTTAAAGCTCATGTCTATACAGACAATCCCGCTTCAATCGACGCATTGCAAGACAACATTGAAGCATTTATTCGTGAGATACCGGCCGAAATGTTGGAAAGAGTATGCCAAAATTGGACTAAGCGGATGGACCATTTGAGGCGCAGTCACGGTCAACATTTGCATGAAATAATCTTCAAACATTAAATTATATGGACCGTACTATCGATTCAAATAAAGATTTCATGCATTTTTCTGAATTTTATGTGTTTGTTTTTGGAAAACTTTCCTATAGCTCTTAAAAAATCACCCTTTATTAATTCTGCATCTTGCTTCGTTAAATGTAAATCCCGAATTTGATCATTCAGCTCAGCTTGAGTCACTAAATGGCGTTCATCACCAAAATAATGTAAATATGCATATTTTAATGATTCTGATATTGCATATTCTTTTTTTTATAACCAAATATTCACCACACCCAAAGCCAAAATAGCTTGAATCAGTAACACACGATCTCCCTGACATGCTTAAACGCTATTATTATGAAGATTTAGAATGAATGTGGACTTCTCTCCAATTAATAATTGTGAAATTGTAGTGTCAGTATTAACTGTTGTACAGTATTACCAGCATGCGATAAAAAATGAACAAGACGTGATAGCCCCATTTTTAGACCAGATTCGAATTCAGCGTACCCAGATTAGTTAAAAAACATGCTTTGTTTCTGCAGTAAATTTTTTTTTATTTGTAGACCAGTGTTATCAAAACAAACGGTCATTATAACTAAAAGTAGATCAGTTAAAATAAATCTCGATCGGGAAGGAATATAATAACTTCTGCAGACTCCAGATAGTGATCATGCCATTTGTCGCTGATGGAGAGTCAACAAAAAAAAAAAAAAAAAGAAAAGAAAATTACCACATACATATAAGACCAAAGAACAAGAAAACCCGTTGTGTATTCACTCTTATTCTAGTGGTCGACGTCGATGTCGCCGTAGGTTGTGAGTGAACATCACTTTATTTCGACGTCGACATCAATTCGAAGCCAATATGGTATTTTGTAACAGTTCTATAACGACGACGATTGTTTATATGTACATAATTTGAAAAAATAAAAACATAAACACATCTCTAATATTTGAGTCAGCTGATTTATTTTATTTGTTATTTGATAGTAGTTAATTGGGCTTCGTCGGATAAGGATAGATTTCGTCTCATCGGTTATCTTCTGATAAAAGAAAACACGTGTCTGTGTTTGTCTTACGATCAACGTGGTTGCTGCTCAGCATGCAGTTAGGTTATGTATCTAACTGTATGCTTGCTGGTTATATTACATAACCTATCGTTTCACTAGTCATACTCACAGCCCACCCTAACCTCCCTTGCAAAGGCAATGGTTGTATAGGGGTGCTATAAGATTTTACCCTGGTATTTGGTTACGCATCTCTTCCATTAAATTTAGAATAGTAAAAAAAAAATTTGTTATTTGGGAAAATGTTTTTTATTTCTGATTCAGATTCGAGTGATAAACAAATAAATGATATCTATAATATTAATAGGTCAGGCGATTTCTTGTGACTGATGTTTTCTTCTACCGTTTTATCCCGATTTTGACCAAACGTATATTATTTGAAAGGTATTTCTTCTTAGCCGATTTGCAGATTTACAGATTTTAATTTTTTTTCTTTATTTTAAGTAAATTGCATTTAAAGTTGCTACTAACGCATACATAAAATTATGAAATGCTATTTGTGTGTTTATTAAATTTGTTAATGTGTTTGTAATAAAAATGAGTTTGTTTTTTGTTTTGATTTGTGAATTGGCTATAATTGATTAGCATACTTTTAGGGTCTTTATTTAATGAAAAATAAAATTTTCTAGAATTTGCGCTCGAATTTCGAGGGCTGGAATCTGCTAGTTTAAATAAAAGGATAAATGACTTGTGTACATTTAACTCCTTTCAGTTTACTCTTAATTGTCTGCACAAAATGTTCTGCCAAGCCATTTGTTGCGGGATGATAAGGGGCTCCTAGCTTGTGTTTAACGCCGTTCATTTTCAGAAAATTTTGAAATTCTGCTGATTTAAACTGTGTTCCATGATCACTTACAAATACGTTAGGTGTTCCCATTCTTGAAAATATGTCACGACATATTTGTATTGTTGAAGCAGCTGTTATATTAGAAATCACGTGCACCTCAGGCCATTTACTATAGGCATCCACTAAAATAAACAAGTATTTACGAAATATAGGTCCAGCAAAATCCGCGTGAACGCGTTCAAAGGGCTTGTTTGGAGTATTCCAAGTATGTACGAGGACAGTCTTAGCAGGTTCTGGCCGAACCGATTGACTAGCCTCACAATTCTGCACTAAATTTTCTATTTCTGTGTCCATTTTTGGCCACCAGCAGTATCCACGGGCAAGAGCCTTCATTTTCGGTATGCCGAAATGTCCCGAATGGAGTTCCTCAAGAACCCTATGTCGTAACCTTTGTGGGACATAAACTCGAATTCCTCGTAAAAGACACCCCTGTTGTAACGTGAATTCCGTTTGTTGTACATTAAAACGATAGGATGCTTCGCAATCCCTCCCGTGTTTCAACGCCTCCAATAAGATATGAATACTGGCCTCTTTTTCTGTTTCCATTTTCAGTTCTTCAAAAGTAACAGGCATGCTTTTCAGCAACTCAGTTTCTATTACATCCACCTCCTCTATCACTTCACTGGTATCTTTAATTGGTAACCGAGAAAAAGCATCCGCATTCGCGTTTTCTTTTGATTTTTTTACTTGAATTTCATAGTTGAATGATGACAAGAACATTGCGTAATGCTGCATTCTGCTGGCTGAGAGTATGGGCAATCCTTTGCATGGTGAAAAAATCTGAGCCAAAGGCTTATTATTCGTCACTAGGGTAAATTTCCTTCCATAAACATATTGCTAGAACCTCCGAATACCAAACACAATCGCGTAAGCTTCTTTGTCGATCTGCTCCATAAATTGTTGCCATTTAGCCGGCGCACTTGCAACACCGAACATTAACCTAGTTGGCTGAAACAAACCCTTGTGCGTATTTAATGTTAACAAATGTCGATCGTCAGGGTGAATTAGTTGTAAATACGCCTTGGCTAAATCTAATTTCGTAAATTTGTCTCCACCAGCCATTGTACTAAATAATTCATCCACGGTTGGAAGTGGGTATTCATCTATTTTTAATACAGGGTTAATCGTAATTTTGTAGTCCCCACATAACCTTACTTTTCTGTCTCTTTTGGGTACTACCACTATTGGAGTAGTCCACTCACTAGTACTGACACGTTCCAATAAACCCTCTTGAATTTGTTTATCCAATTCTTCTTCGACCAATTGTATAAGAGAAAATGGTACTCTTCTAGGCTTAAAAAACTTTGGTGTGGCATCCGCCCTTAGCTGTAGTCGAGCATGGTGCCCCGTTATCTTTCCCATAGTAGATGAAAACACTTTTGAATACTTTTCAACTAAATTCTTTATTTGATTAGAACATGTTTTATTTGCAATTTTATTTACAGCAGATGTTTTTTTATTTATAACAGCTGGTTTGCACTCATTTAGTTTTTCCTGTAATACCTTAGCCCAATCCAACTTGACCGCACGTAGCCATTCTCGTCCCAATAACAGATTTCTTCTCGATCTGACGATATATAACTTGACCTGCTCATTTGCCACACTTCCTTCCACCGTGACCATTATGTAACCGACACAATCCAATGGGGTGTGACAATAACTATACAATGTTGTATCATTTGCATACACATTTTCTTTGGGAAAATATTTTCTTGCATCCGCTAGACTTACAATTGACACTGGCGCTCCAGTGTCTACCTCAAAACATATTACGGCCTTGTTTACTTTCATTTTATAAGATATTTTCGCTCTGTTACTTGCAACTCGAGCATCTCGAATGTTCTTTACATTGCCTTCGTATATCTGTAATATGTCCTCAACCAGATTTTCTTCCGAATCACTCTCTCCCTCCGTTATCTGGTGTAATTGACGCGATGCTTTAAAACATACTCGCCGAAGATGCCCTTTCCCCTTGCAGAAATTACAAATTGTATCCTTATGATTACACTGGTTAGCAAGATGCTTGTCACTGCCGCACCTAAAACATTTTTTTATACTTTTCTTTTCTAAAGTGTTTTTAACTTTCTTCTTATCCCCAATCAAATCTACGATACCTTCCTTTGCTGCGTTTTGATGTAGTTCTAAACCACCTTGTTCTGCAGCTTCAAATGTATTAGCTGTATTAATTGCAGACTCCAAAGTAAGATCTGACTTTTCAAGTAACCGACTTTGAATTTTAGAATTTCTTAGTCCAAATACAAACTGATTTCTCAAAGCTGTGTTCAGATACGCCCCTAAATCACAGTTCGCTGCCAATCTGCGCAAGGTTACCAAATATTCAGCACATTTTTGATTTTCCTTTTGCTTGCATAAATTAAAACGATAATTTTCCAGAATAACGTTTGGCTTAGGGTCGAAATGATCACTAAACAGTTTGACGATATCCTTGTATGTACTATCCTCTGACTTAAGCGGGGCCAGTTTGTCGCATAACATATCATAAGTACCCGCTCCCATATAGTGCAACAGAAAGTTTTTCTTTTTTAATACTCCACATTCGAAAATATCCAGGGCAGTTTCAAAACGCCTCACCCACCGCTGCCAAGATGTCACATTTGCATCAAATGCTTCAAAATTAAACGCTGCTACCTGCATTTTCACTGCTTCAGTGGCCATACTTGATGGTTGCGGTTTTTTCTTTGACTATTCCACCGATATATTTAATTACTTTGCTTAAAAATCCTCGTCGCCAAATGTTAAAATCAAACGCGTGGTTTTACATTTTATTACAAAGTGAAGTTAGTTTTTTATTGATTATCAAAGATGGTAACAATTTGATTATTATCGATAACTTTATATAAACTAACTCTGACAATTAGTGTTTAGTATAGCGAATGAATACATTCTAGAATTGTACGGAGAAAACTCAATATTAGATCTAATAGATTTAAATGGCATTACGGCATCTTATCACATTTATTAAGTAACTTTCCTATAGGACCAGTGAATCACTTCGGATCACTTGCTTTTCCATCTATTTCCTGTAGTAAATGTCGAAGAGGCAGTTCGTTGGTATGTAACAGGCAAATAAACCATTAAACCGATTTCCTCAAGGATATCTCAAACTGTTTTTTACACCACTCATGTGACCTATTTATACTAGAGTCCCGTCGCATCCTACAACATCAATTTGGTTTATATTTGGACCAAACAAATTTTGTAAGAATTTAAAAATACTTGAATTAATTCCGTTTGCTACTTTTTCGACAGGGAGTGTCTTGTCTTTTCTTCCATCAAAGTAAGTTCCAATAACATTCCGATTTTGTTTCATTTCTACATATATCAACAATATTATCTCTCTCTCTCTTTTTCTTTCGCTTCTAATTTTACTTCTATCAATAAATAACGACGAATTCTTGTTACTGACTACACCAATATCTTTGAGTAAACCATTAACAAGAAGAGAAGCGTTTCTGTCGGAAACTCCACTTCTGTCACAGGCTTCAGCTACGTGGGATAGAACAAGTCCACTCTTTGGAGGCATTATTATAGATTTTATAGATTTTGATTTTGTACCGCCCTATATTTGAAACCATAGTACTCAGAACAATTGTCTTCACTTGATTCGCTGCTTTCTTCTTCTTCTTCAATATTACTTTTAACCACGTTACAGGTCGATGTTATAGCTTTAATTTTATTTTCTTCAGACCTATTTTTTTTATCTAATTCCTTTCATTTAAATAATTTCGCATTTCTCTTTGTAGTTTTAGTATGGTGCCGATTATCATCTTCTGTTGGCCTCTCTGGTCTTCCAAAAATTCTAGGTCCATAAATATTACCTTGATTTTACAGACACATTAATCAAATGCATTTACATGAACAAATTGAACTATCTGCTTCAGAAAGTCCCGATACCACAAAAACAATTTCATAATATCGGAATAAATTGGAAGCATAATACCACAAAGTTTACATGGAATTCCAAATACATACAATTTAGGCGAGTTCGAGGTATTTTTAGAACGTTTATAAAAATATTGGGAAACAAACCGCTCTAAATTAACATTCGATTAACTGAACATAATTTTGCATACCAGCAGATCCCAGCCCTAGAAATTCGATTAAAAATTATAGGAAATTTTATTTTTTCATTTAATAAATTATTTTATAAGACCCTAAAGGTATGCTAATCAATTTCAGCCAATTCACACTACGTTTTATTGTCGTTATTGGTTGATGACCAAAATTATTTTTGTCTTTTTTGTCGTTATTGGTTTATCTCCAAAATTATTTTTCAATTCAACACAGGGCTTTTTGCAAGCAAATTAACAAATTTATTAAACACACACACACATCATTGTATAATTTTAAATATGTGTTAGTAGCAACTTTCAATGCATTTTACTCCAAAGAAAATGTAAAAATCCGTAAATTTGGTGGACAGCTAAAAAGAAATACCTTTCAAATGAGGGATGTTTGGTCAAAATAGGATTAAAACTGACAAACTTACATCGGTTACAAGAAATCGCCTTGCCTATTAATATTATAGATGTATTTTTAATAAATTTTTTGTACTTTTCAAATTTTTTCTCTCAAACTTTAAATTCATAAAGGAAGTTATCAATTCGTAGCACTAATTTTTGTTTGTTTTAGTTTCATCTTAAAGAGCTGTACGCAGCTTGTTAAGGAATCTTAACAGAAAATTTTCATATATTTCTTAAAGAAAAAAAATCACAAAAGTACCTTTCAGTGCAACGCTAGAAATCAGCTGTTTTCTGTCAATTATCAAAATTACCCATCCGCTTCTTGTTTTTTTTTTGCCGAATTTTGTTCGTTTTTTTCCATGTTTGCAACTGAAAAATAACTTTTATTTTTTTAGCATATTACATTTTGTTTATGCTTACCTCTGCTGTCAAAATTCCTTTCAGAAAGAACGAAAAATTTGATATTCCTGCTCAAAGCCTGGGTTGCCTAACTTAATTTACGTCAAAAAAAAAAGTAGTAAAAACAATACTACTTTTTTAAAAAGCTGCGGACTATCAACAGAAATTTTTTGACAGAAAAATTCCTTAAGCATTTCTGAAGCGTTTTTTATATGAAGTTTTTGATTCCTTAGCAAGCTGCGTACAGGCCTTAAGAGGCAACTATTCTACCACATGCATTTTCAAATTCGGAAAAAAATTATACTCCATTCTAATGGCCACGTTCGGTTCGTTTTTCGACCTAGTCACCGATATAAACTTTTCCATACAGTGTTACTCAAATTTTAAGCTTGTTTTCTATATCCAATTAGTTCAACCCTTTCTGGAAATTCATAAGATTGGGTATCATAAAATCGGTCCGGACAAACAATAATTTTCTTACTTGAAATAAAATTTTACATAAATAAAAATAATTTAAAAAGATAAATAAGATCAAATGTGACTTGATTTTAGTTATTTCAATTTTACTATTTAAAAAAGAAATCGTAACATTTTTTACGCTTCAAAAATTGATAACTAAGTACTCGTATCTAAGTATAAATATGTATATAAATCATAAGGTTATGCTTTAAAATGTAGAAGTTGTATTAATTAGTTAAACAAACCCTATTTTCTTATCATTTACAAATTGACATTGCTTGAACTTGTTTCTGTGCGGATGGGAATGCAACAATATTTTTATTTAAACATTTTGTTTTTTTTTTTAAACTAATTTGTTACACATTTAAATTTGTAGCTGATAAGGCAAAAAAAAAAAACAACAAAAATCATGTTGTAAAACCATTAGCTTGCTTTTAAGATAATTTTTATAATCATGTTTTATTTGTTGTTTTTGGTGACTAACCAATGTTTATGGTGTCGGCCGTACATAAAATGTTTATAATAAAATGTGTGTAATAGTAAAATGTTGTAAAATAAATAAATATTAGACGAGATATAAAGAAAAATTGACCCATTGCTCTGTGGTACCAAATTTAATTTTTTTTTTTAATTTGATCCATTGCCCTGTGCTACCATATCTAATTTTTTTAGCATAAATTCGGGAAATCTTCTAAGAGCTCTCAATTTTGGCACATTTAAAGACAACAAACAGCATACATAAAAAAAATTCATTTCGGACTGAAACCGCGCCCACTCGGTCGACTCGTTCTTCGGTATATAATCTTTACGATTTTTAATGATTCTTCTAAGTATTCAATCTGTAAGTACATCATCCATCTCTGCGTCCATTTGTTTTATGCTAAACTAAAATAAAAATTCGAAAATCTTGATGAAAAATGCTGGCGGAATCTAAATTTCCGCATATACCACAAACTTTGACGAACACTTTCTCCTTTTTACCTTCATGCGAGCTCATGCTTTTTGTTCATGAAATATACATATCTATTATATTGTCTACTACAAAGCCACTTAATCACAATACTCAAAAATAATGACGGACACAATAAATGTAAAATTGTAAATAATTCGTTGAAACTAAATAATTACCTTGAGCTTCACTATGGTGTTAATGTAATTGTAATACTTTTTGATCCCGATTTAATTACCCGTGTTTTGGCTTCCAACTTTGCAAACCGGCAGACTGACAGTGTTGCCATCTAATTTTTATATATTATTTCTCGATTGCTTAGAGTGTTGCTATTGGGAATATATAAACTCTATTTCAAATTCCTTAATTACATATACCATCCACACCGCTGTGCAAACTGTGATTCAATTTGTAACGCATCAAAAAATGAATTTGTGACCCCATAAATTATATATATTCTTGATCATTATAATAACTCAAGTCGATATAGCGATGTCCGTCTGCCTGTCTGTCTGTTGAAATCACACTCGTTCACAAAATAAACAATTTATCTGGTTGAAGTTATGATAATATTATTTGCGATTATTTCGGGACAAATGACGTAAAATAAAAAATGTTAAAAATTCAGTATGTTTGTTGTAATAATTTAATATTAAGTTTATCAAATTGTTTACTTTCTCAAATATTTTGTTTAAATCTATATATAAAATTCATTTTCTGTTTGTTTGTTTATTTGTTTGTTTGTTTGTTTGACCGCTATACAAATTTTTATTTTTCAACCGATTTCCCTGAAATTTTGTACACACGATCTCTATACCACAGGAAAGGTCGCCATATACTTTTTACCGGCCACGCCTACTTTTACGCCCACTTTTTATGTAAAATTCATTTTCTGTTTTATTCATATTTGTTCACTATACAAATCTTTATTTGTTAACAGATTTCTCTGAAATTCGGCACACACTATCCCTGTACTCCACCGAAGGTCACCATATACTTTTATCGACCACGCCTACTTTTACGCCCACTTTTTATATACAATTCATTTTCTGCTTTTTGGTATATTTGTTCGCTATAAAAATTATTATTTTTCAACGGATTTCTCTGAATTTTGGTATACACGATCTTTGTATCCCAGGCCAGGTCACTGGGTGATTCTTTCGGCCACACCTACTTTTACGCCCACTTTTTGTATACAATTCGTTTTCTGTTTTTTGGTATATTTGTTTGCTATACAAATTTTTATTTTTCAACCGATTTCTCTGAAATGTGGTACCCACGATCTCTCCGCTCCAGGGAAGGTCGACATATTCTTCGTACCGGTCACGCCTACTGTTACGCCCACTTTTTGTATACAATTCGTATTCTGTTTTTTGGTACATTTGTTCGCTACACAATTTTTTTTAACGGATTTGTCTGAAATTTGCTACGCACGATCTCTGTACTCCAGAGAGGTCGCCATATAATTCTTGCCGGCAACGCCTGCTTTGCGCCAACTTCTAAGTATATAAAACTTATTTTTTTCCTTTTATTTGTTTCTATATTTGATTGCTATACAAACTTTTATTTTTCAATGGCTTTCTCCGAAATTTAGTACATATTCCAGGGAAGGTCGCCATATGATTTTTACCGACCACGCCTACTTTTACGCCCAATTTTCATATAAAATTCACATTTTGTTGTGCGGTATATTTCTTCCCTATACAAATTTGTACTTCTCAACGGATTTCTCTGATATTTGGTTTACACGGAAATAACTACACGGTGAACAAATTTCCCAAACTTAAAAAAAAGGCACCCAAAAGAAATGAACAAATTCCCCATTTTTTTTTTAATCGAAAGAAAAAATGAACTTACTCCCCAAATTCATTCTTAAATTTTTACATATTTTTATTTAATGAATTTTGTTAAATATTTATTTTAGTGAACATTTGCATACTGCTCTCAATATATGTCCTACAATAAATGCATTTTAAATGAGTATTCTTTTCAATAGCATCATTTCCTTGCGCGGAAGCTACGCGCACGGGGAATACAGCTTAGCTAAAATATTGGAATGATCTGAAAAATATATTTTGACAATTAATATAAGTTGGAAATAGCTGCGCGGCAGCACTGGTGTGGTTGCCAAATGCGCGGAAGCGGCGCGCGGCGCGCGACCGCGGACTCGAACGCGACAAATGCGGACGCGACGCGCTCTCGGAATACAGCTCAGCTAAAATATCGCAATGCTCTAAAAAATATGTTTTAGGAATTAAAATAAGTTAACGAGAACTAAGCGGCAGAACGGGTAGTAGCTGCGAGGAAATGCGGCGAGGCGCGCGGACGCGGACGCGACGGATGCGGACGCGACGCGCTTGCGGAACACAGCTCAGCAAAAATATCGCAATGATCTGAAAAATATATTTTGGCGATTAAAATAATTTGGCAACAACAACTACGTATGTGAAATAATTACCTGTTGATCAAAATAGGCCACACATATACTATAAGCAGTTGCTTAAAGAAACCTTGCGACACAATATTAAACGTCGCATTAGTCTTTCATTTCTGAAACTTGAATTTGACGTCTCTGCTCAATGATGATCACTTATTGAATGAAGTAATTCAATTTTTAAAAGTTGTGATTCTTTTAATTTGCGAACCATTCCGTTATATTTGATGTTTATAAATAAACTGAAAAAAAAAAAACTTAAAGCGGTTTCGCAACTTATTTTTGAAGCATTTTTGCTGCAGCATTTTAAAAAACTTCTACATTAAAAAATCAAAAAATTTTTAATTGAAATAAAAAATGAATTTACTGCCCATACAAATTTTTGGGGAGAAAGTTCATTTCATTGAGGAATTTGTTAATTGGGGACTAAGTACTCAGCGCCTGGGAAGCATAGTGAACCATTTTTCAAGTCAAAGGCCTTTGTATCCCGTGCAAGACCGGGTAAAAACAGCTAGTATATTATAAATTAATAGGCTAGGCGATATCTTGTGACCGATATTTTGTTCTACTATTTTATCCCGATTTTGACCAAACGTATATTATTTGAAAGGTATTTCTTTTTAGCTATGCAGCATATTTACAGATTTTAAAATTTTTTCCTTTATTTTGAGTAAATTGCATTTAAAGTTGCTACTAACATATACATAAAATTATGGATATGTTTTATTAAATTTGTTAATGTGTTTGTTAATGAGATTGTTATCTTCATTCACAATAATAATAAACCATAAAAGTTTTGGTTTGTGAATTGGCTAAGTTGAAAAATAAAGCTGCCCAGAAATTGCACTCGAATTTCGAGCGCTGGAATCCGCTAGTTTATTATAAATAGTGCAATAAGTCCAGACATTAATGTAAACGTAAGAGCCAGGTGGAGGGTATCAAAGATTCGGCATAGCTGAATTTAACACTTCTACTAATTTCTTTCAAGAAAAAAAAAAGGATTTGAGCTACAGTGCAGCATTAGTTTGTTTTCTATAGTAACTTTAATCTCGTCTAAACGTGGGTTGATATTTCTCAAATATTTGAATCATTGACTCATTAAGTAGTCACGCTATTCGCTGACTTACTGATATACTGGTCTTTTACTACTTATATGCTGATTCTGTAATGTTGTATGTTTAATATTTATTCATTTAATTATTATTATTACTCATTAATTTCAAAAACTAAGTGTCGTAAAGAAAAATGGATAAAAGTTTTCCATTTCTTTGTAAAATGTTATCCGTATTGCATTACTAACTACTTTAAGGGTTTCCAAATCGAAAAACGTAAAATTTTCTCGTCGTGCAAATTTGTATAAATTTTGGCATCTCATTTAAACACCCCATTTGAATAGTGCACACTACTCGTATTTCTAGGTTTCCCAGATCGAAAAACGTAACTTTTCTTCAAAACTAACTTTTATTAAAAAAGTACCTTTTCTAAAAATAAAAAAGTATAATTTTCTTGTTTTTTTTTTTTTAAATAAGTATGTTTACATAAAAAAGTTATTTTTAAAAACTGCGTTTTGTTTAAAAATTGCCTTTTATTAGAAAATAACCTTTTCTTAAAAAAGTACATTTCCTTCAAAAAGCACTTTTTCTTAAATAGTCCCTTTTATTAAAAAATTGCCTTTTCTTAAAAAAAGTAAATTTTCTTAAAAAGTACTTTTACTTAAAAGAGTACAATTTATTTAAAAAAGTACATTTTCTTAAACAAATACTTTTTGTTTAAAGGTACCTCTTCTTAAGATATTACATTTGCTTACCATTTGTTAAGTGAATTTTCTTAAAAAAGTACATTTGCATAAAAAGTACATATTGTTAAAAAATAATGTTTTTAAAAAGTGGCTTTTCTAACCAAGTATCGTTTCTTACAAAACAAGATTTTCCTAAAAAAGTAAATTTTCTTAAAAAAGTGCATAAATGAAAAATAAAATAAAGTGCATTATAAAAGTACTCTTTCTTACAAAAGTAAATTTTCTTGAAAACTAAATTTTCTTCAAAAAGTACTGTTTCTTAAAATAGCGCCTTTTCTAAATAATATATTTTCTTAAAAAAGTAAATATTCTTTAAAATGTACATTTTTAAGAAAAAGTATGTAACTTTTTAAAAAAAATAAATTTCTTAAAAAGTACATCATCTTAAAAAAGTAAATTTTCATAAAAAGTACATTATCTTGAAAAAGTTCCCTTTCTTAAAAAAAAACTTCTTCCTAAAAGTAAAAGTATAAAAGTATATTTTCTTAAAAAAGTACCTCTTCTTAAGTGAGTACATTTTCTTACCATTTGTTAAAAAGTGAATTTTCTTAGAAAAGTAAATTTTCATAAAAAATACATTTAAAAAATAATTTTTTAAAAAGTGTCTTTTCTTCAAAAAGTGTCGTTTCTTTAAAAATACATTTTCATTAAAAAGTACATATTCTTAAAAATGTACATTTTCTTAAAAAAGCCCCTTTCTTAAAAAAGTACACTCTCTTGATAAGTAAATTTTCTTAAAAAAGTGCCGTTTCTCAAAAAAGTATTTTTCTAAAACAATATCTTTTCTTAAAAAGTACCTTTCTCAAAAAAGTTAAATTTTCTAAAAAAGTACATTTTGTTAAAAAGTACATTATTTTGAATAATTAAATTTGCTTAAAAAATATCTTTTCTTAACAAAGCACTTTTTCTTAAAAGACTAAATTTTCTTCCATACGTACATTTCTTCAAAAGTATATTTTCTTTACAAGTATCTTTTCTTAAAAAATTTAATTTTCTTAAAAAAATGTTTTGTTAAAAAAGTAAATTTTCTTAAAAGAGTAAATTTTCTTAACAGAGTACATTTTCTTATAAAGTATCTTTTCTTAGAAAAGTAAATTTTTTAAGAAATAAATTTTCTTAAAAAATTACCTTTTTTAAAATAGCAAAAGTAAATTTTCTTCAAAAAGAAAATTTTCCTTAAAAAGTACTTTTTCTTAAAAAAAATGCATTTCATAATTTTCAAACGACGACTTACTCACAGTACAACTAATTAGTCTTAGTAGATTTAGCGATATTTCGCACTAGAAAACATTTTTAACTCACTTGGTTAGAAAAACATTTACGATAGAAATTTTTGGGTATAATTCCCTACCAATTCCAGACCTCTTTTACCTTAAATAAAAGTAAGTATAAGTAAAGTATTTGCAAAGATTTTTCCTTTTCATTTTATCTTGTGCCGCTGCTTTGGCTAGTCTGTACAATTTTTCTTTCACATATTGTCAATGATATTTGTTTAGCAATTTTTATTAATAATAATATAAAAATATTAAAATTCTCTGATATTTTCTCACATTAAAAGTAGCACTGATTTACAGTGTCGAGAAATTCCAAAAACCAATATGTTCCATTAGCTATGCGTTTATATTTTCCCAATTAAGTTACCCAATTAGATTCGGTTATTTGCTTATTTAAATTTTGTAGAGCTTTTTATTTTTTTGTTAATTTTATATTCTTTAAGAATTTTTTAAAAAGCTAATTGCTTCCTGCTCTTCAAATAAAATAGAAGTGCATGCTAATGTGAACTCGTATCTGTTTGTTTGCGTGCATATTCTTCAATAATATGGTGTGAAAACTAATTCTAACATACGGATTAGGGTTGCGTTTATTCAAATGGAGCAGTATTTATGTTTTCCCAGAAACAAAATGTTCTTTTTTGTTATGTCAAAACTTTCAGATTCTGAAAGAGTAAAATCCTCAGGTTTATTTATAATGATTTTTTATTACTAAAAACCATACATGATTTCAACATCCTCATTCATAATAAGATTTTAGTAATAATATTTGTTTTATGAAACAAATTTTATATGAAATGCTGTTTTGATTCTAAAGGCCTTGTAATAGCTTATGACAACATGAAAACGGCCGAAACGTTAACCCGCCAAAAACAGACATGGTCCTATTTACGGGAAGAATCAAGCTGGTACCTTTTAGAAAGATGTTGAAATTATGAACGTTATTAATATTTTTACAGACAAAAATTCAATCAGTGTAGCTACTACTATAGGAATCTTTCACCTTACCGGGAAACTCAAGTATTTTGCTGCCGAAATTTTTTTGAATATGACTAATAGAACCAAATGCTGCTGCAAGCTATGTAAATGCTTTACGCACCGTTACCAGTAACATTCCTGCAAGCTCCCGGACTACCTGGCAAGACATAATATCCATCTTTTTACAAGCTGCCGCAGACCACTTCGGAAAGAAAAAAAGCTAAAGCAGGGCTAAACTCAGCAAGAACTCGTAGCAGTGAAGCCGCATGGCAAGCAGAACACAACCGCCTCAACCGATTAATAAGACGCAGTGCGCGTAGCGGCAAGCGAAGACGGATCGACAGCATTGCCTCTGAGGCACAAATGGCAGCAGAAACCCACCGTAAAAAAGACTTCTACAAAGCTACTAAGATTCTTAGCAACCGATTCTGTTCAACCTAGTCGTCGATGTCATTATGCTTAAGGCGATGAGTAATCAAAAATTCTTATAACGGGGCTCCAAGGAAAGCTGGATGATCTATACTATGCAGACGACATCTGTCTTCTAGCACACAAATACGAAGATCTGAAAGCAAAGTTGAATGCGTTAAGCACGCTCGCCTCTAGGGCTGGGCTCGAAATTAACATACAGGAAACTAAAACTCTGCGTATAAACACAAACATCGATACACCGTTTGAGATCAACAGCAACTCACACGAAAACGCACAGTCTTTCTGCTACCTGGGTAGCGTAATAACAACTAATGGAGGCAGCAAAGATGACATCCTAAACCGGCTAAAAAAGGGTGGTTAGGCATTCGGCGCTCTTAAAAATATCTGGAACTCGATAGTGCTATCCCGCCGAAAAAAGAAATCGTAATCGTAATCTTTCTGCTACCTGGGTAGCGTAATAACAACTAATGGAGGCAGCAAAGATGACATCCTAAACCGGCTAAAAAAGGGTGGTTAGGCATTCGGCGCTCTTAAAAATATCTGGAACTCGATAGTGCTATCCCGCCGAAAAAAGAAATCGTAATCTTCAACTCGAATGTCAAGTCCATTTTGCTCTACGGTTGCGAAACGTGCAACGCGTCTCCCAGGCTCGTATTCCATCTCCAAGTTTTTGTGAACCGATGTCTCCGCCGTTTGCTCAGAATAAGGTGGCCTGAGGTAATTACCAACGAACAGTTATGGATATTATGAAGCTAAAAGCCTATTGGTAAAGAAATATCCCGATGCAAATGGAAATGGATTTGTCACACGCTGAGGAAACCTCCTTTTGACATAACCAGAAAAGCAATCGACTGGAATCCACAAGGATCTCGTAGAAGAGGACGTCCGGCACATACGTGGAAAAGACAGCTCATCAAAGACATCGAATCTACGCGAAAAAGTTGGAATGAAATCAAAGTTCTAGCGTCAGACAGATGGAAATGGAAGCAATTTGTTATGTGCATTTTTAAGCTAGATTAAAGACTCAAGAGCTAAATGTTTAATCGATAGTAGTTAACAAATGGTTCGGATATTTACAGAAACTAACTGCATCGACACCGTGACACAAATCTAGCTATCTTGACACAAAGGGTATCATATGTAAAGAGATATCAGATTAAATTCCCAAAATTTGTATTGATGGAAACTTTATTCATTTATTTCGGATTTTTTTGCTACAAGACTTAAAATCTTTTTATTAACGTACAGAATCATTACATTGTAAATGATTAAAATTTGAAATTTCATAAGTATAAATCAACCGATTCAGTACTACAGAAACCTAAGAGATTTCTTTAAATCTCAGGGGGAAATACATATTGGAGGTAATTAAGAACCTTTACTATACAAAAAAGATATAACCTTGCTATGAACTGCATGCTATCTACTGTCACTCCCTAGAAAGGAATACCGCACACTCACCGGGTTAGTTACTGATCACTATCTGTGTAATATCATGCGAAAATGACTCCAGTTGCAAAAATGCGATGAATCCACTACCGAGGAGTATATAACACATTCTTTCCAGATAAAATGAAGATTCAAAAGTCTATTTGACGCTGATAAAACTATTTGCTATGAAAACTGCTGTGTATCATCAATAATCTCTATGAACCATACGGTGTCTATATGAGGAGTCTACCGACTCCTCCACCCCTAACATAATTTAATCTAAAGGCCTTGTCTGTAGGTTATGTCTTTTATAATTTTTAACTTAATAATAGAATACTCCATTTCTAAGGACTGTTCTTTACTTATGGATAGAATTGCTGAGTTTCACCTTTTATTTTGCACACGCTACGGACAACTACTAGACTGCGAGAAATATTAGTCTTCTGACACATATTTTTCATTTTTAAAAATGCTTAGATTCTGCAAAATGTCTCAAAAAAAACCGTTTTAGGGCTCATTTTTATGCAATACAATGGTTTGCGATAAAAAGTTGCCTGATCCCATTCTGGGTGGTGTTATTAATAGACACAGGGTATGGGCAGAAAAATGTGGAAAAATAAACAACTAAAAAAGTAATGAAGAAGAAGCATTTTTGATTATATATTTATTTATTTGTATTATAAAAAATATCCTATTGGGTTAATTTTTTACGTTTTGGATAATAGTTAAAATTTTTTGCAGTTTCTTGCATCTAACGGTAAAATAAGACTAGTCATTCATCACATATTTAACCAGAGGGAAAAAGTGGAAATAATTTTGAGAAAGTTGACTTAACCTCAATTTTGTTTTTTTAATTTTTTTTTTCAATGCTTCTGGATTGAGATATTTTTATATCAATCAGGTGTGGAATCTTCGAAAGATAATTTCACCCCATGTTGAGCATATACTCTATACGATTCACCAAAGGTGTCTACGTACTAAACCAACAACCCTGTCCACCGTCCACTATCCCCGTGGTACTGCCTTCAGGTATTATTTAGTTCAGGGGGACAGCTATTAGAGCTGTTCTTCATTTCTTCCACCCATTTTTCTCAAGATTGTGTTACCATTAGGGTCTAGCGAACTTCCTGTGCTGTTTGAAGTGCTTCGTGTACTAATCTAATTATTGTATTCTTATCCAACCGCAGCATCATGTTCGATATAAGTAACTACTATAACCGCCGTGCCCAGTTATGAATTGTGTCAGGTTGTAGTTGACTTCTCCGTGACTACGATTTATCCACTAATCGATGTTTGGGATAAATTTATAGGTCCACTGATCTTTAGGAAAATTTTTCCATCTTTTTTTTATAATTTTTCATGGACTTATCTCTTTCAGATGATTTGTGTCTGGTTGTAGTTAAGCTCTCCTTGACTACGATTTATTCACTAATCGATGTTTGGCATAAATTTATAGGTCAGCTGACCTTTAGGAAAACTTTTCCACGTTCTTCGTTATTTTTTCATGGCAAATACTCGTACGATTTGCCTAGGAATGGTCAGAGTATTGTATATATTTATTGAGATGATTCCCGATATGAAGCTTGCTGCGAACGAAGATATTTTGTGGTATCCGCAACACACTCTTAAACAACTTCTTCGGAATATGGGCCCCATGTCCTTATTAGCGGTATTTTTGAGAGATCCCCTATTGGTGATCCAAAGAGTACGATCGAGTTCATCAACCGTTACTCTTCGACTCTGTCGAGGTCTTCCTACGGTTGAATCATTATGACCATAGCATTTGCGACACCAGTTGCCTTCGATAGCCACCGATGAGGTTAATTCGCAATGTCGACTTCAATCTTAAGCGTTTCGCTCCTTCCTTTTCCACTTGTAAGTAAAGCTTCGATTTTGTATTGCGCCAGGTATAGATTCATTGACTCCAGCGAAATTTTTATCGTCCGACTGTCTATCTGTCTGTCTGTGTGTCCATATAAATCTTGTAATCAAACTACAGGCCGCCAATATGAATATATTTTTATGATATTAAGCTTCTATTAGTAATAGGACAATCGCTATTTGAAATTAGTGGAAATCGGTATATGTAAAGACTAAGCCCCCATACAAAAACCCTCTATCAGACCGATTTAAATTGTCGTAAGATCCAGATTATATATATATATATATATATATATATATAGATAAGATTTGGTGTATGTATGTGTATTATATCCAATAATCATTAATCTAATAATAAACCCTGCAGAACCATTTTTAGTAAAAGTCCCCTTTATAACGCTGATTCCTATTCTTCACTTATTAAAAACAAAAATTTTGCATAGATTTTTTCTAATATGGTTTATATATGTTCTTGAGAAAATAGAAAAGACTTTACTAAATATGGTCATGATTGGTCCATTTTTGGACATAGCCCCCATATAATAATAATACTAGATAAGAAAATTTTCATATCTGCTTGGCTTAAATTAATAACAATGGCACTAAAGATAGGTTTATGCTTATGTCCTATATACAGTTACTGCTTTAGTAAAGTTGGATCCAAAACCCCCTCTCTCTAAACTCATGGTATAGGGTATTATGTAGTTGGTTTGTTTTTAATTGTGTTTTTGTGGCTTTTGAATGTTCTTCCCAACTCACGGCACCATTTTCATTATTTATTCTGCACATTCGAGTCTTGAAATCGACATTATCCGCTTAAACCAGATTTGATTCTAACAATTATATTATTCTCTGCTAATTTAACTGTCTTTTAAATGAAAGAGTTTTTAAATTCTATGTCCTTCAAATGGCATACTTTTTAAAGGATTTTCTTTACAAAATATTATCATTTTTTTTCTAAAAAATAAATAAATATTATAATCGATTAATCTATATATTAATATGTGAAGGTAAGCAAAATGAACGCACGGTGGAGTGTGAAATTTGTCATAGTTATAGTCCATATGGAGGAGCAGTGCAGAATAATAAAATGTACATATAATATGTGTTAAAAATATATTAAATTTAATGATATAAAATATTTATAATAATACCTAAAGGTATGCTAATCAATTTTAGTCAATTCACAATTAATCGCCTGTGCATTTATTACTGATGGTTTCAAAAGCGAGTACATTTTAATCGCCCTGTGTTGAATTGTGATTGTCTAAAATTGATTAGCATACCTTTAGGTTCTTATAAAATATTTATATCTTCCGTGTGTTCATCAAATACTCATAATGAAATTTAATGAATGTTATTTAAATATTCATAAATTTTTTATATATGTATATAGATTAAACAAATATTGAAAGAAAAAAAATTGAGTGAAAAAATAAAATTTCCTAGAATTTGCACTCGAATTTCGAGTGTTGGGCTCTGCTAGTCTTTATACATTTGCAATTTACTAATTTTTAAATTAATCGTACGTATATTATTCAAGTGAATACCATAGTTGTCACCCTAATTGAAATTTGTATTTATTTAATGAAATTTGTTTTTAGTTTTTATGAAAACAAAAACAGTAGCTGAAAGTAGTTGTAGTATATTTTTAAACACATAAAACCGCTGAGACCGCTGACATTTTGAACTTCAATAGCCACTGAAGTATAGTGTTGTGTGTACTCCATAGTAGTGCTCGTATGTGGGCACACAAAGTTGGTGGATAGAAATTCAACATTATTTCATCGCACCACTAGTCTTCTATAGACAAGAGCGTGTTGTTGTTATTGTTGATATGGAAACTTGTATCATGTTAAACAAAAAAAATAAAAACAAAAATCAAAAAATGCATAACAGTTTCGTTGAATTTTGTTGCAGCTTGAAATCCAAAAACCCAACACTAGACCACTCATTGAAACCCCAACTCCATTGAGATACTAAAATGGTTGTGTGTCATCAAGAGGTTAGAAATGCATACATTTATACTTTTATATATCTATGTACACATATTGTTCTTATTAGTTAGAGCTGTTTATGTTACCCATTTGAAGAGCTGTGGTTTAGTTGTGTACATAACTTACTTATCATCAACTGAATTCAAATTTAAATATTTGTTTATCACACTGATAAGCGTTAATTTGTTTAAAGCTTAATATTTAAATATATTACACACCCATTGTGGGTTATTAGTGTATAGAATACATTATTTGTATACCATATGAAAGATAAACCTCTAGGGCTATGCCCTCGTACATATTTATGTGTTTCTCCTCTTATCTTGAGTTTTGAAACTTGTTGTATTTTTTGTTTGTTTAAATATTAACACCTTTAATTGTTTGTGTATTTTTGGGGATCATTTGGAATTTCCGCCACTATTGTATGAGTAGTTCAATGATATTGAACCAGCAGAGCCCAGCTCTCGAAATTCGCGTGCAAATTCACAAATAATTTTATATGAGCCCAAAGGTATGCTAATAAATTTTAGCCAATTCACAATTTAACACAAATTAAATAAAAGCACACACAGCATTGCATTGTTTTCTACTTGAAGCTTAATTATGTGTTTTAGTTAAATATGTGTTAGTAGCACCTTTAAATGAATTTTACTAAAAAAAAAAAAATATATATATATATCAGATGGTGCACATCTATAAATATGGTGACATCTGCAGAGAAATACATCTTAAATGGTATATTTTTTGTCAAAATCGGTTCGTAATTGAAGGTGTAGAATATGTCACAAGAAATTGACCTGCCTATTAATATTATAGATATTTTATTGCCACAACGTGCATGTATCACTTAACCGAAAAAGAGTCAGTAATCTTGTTATACAGAGTGACCTACTAGCTGCTTCTAGAGTATAAAAATTTTTGGCGAAAACAGATTACAAAACAAATTAACCCAGTAATTCCCAGAACTTCTTTGGTCATATAATTTTTGAAAAGTTCTACACTTTACTATTCGATAATGAAGTCAATTTTTCAATACACTTTTGCTTTTTTCCGAAAAATGTGAAAAACTAGCGTTACCATATCGTAACTCTGGGTCGTCAAGGCTTTTTCATAAGGATTGAAAAGGATTTTTGGAAACTTTTTTCAATAAATTTTACAAAAATAGCATTTTTTAAAACATTTTTATTAAAATTATAAGTAAGAAAAAAAAAAGTAAATTCATATTTGTTGAACTGAAATAAATTACAGTTTGGTATGGGAATTTTAACTTTTTAAACTCTTTCTTTTACTGCATAATCTCTGTCTGTCTGTCGTGGGGTAACCCCATTTCCTAGTATGCAATTGATCTGAAACTTGGCCCATAGTCTTGTTGTGACTACAGATTCATTTTGAGCACAGTCACGGAGTGGTCTAAATGTCATTTCCCCTCCTCCGATCAATTTGAAACTTGGTGCATACACTTGCTGTGAAAAAAGATTAACATTGACTTATGCCGTTTTCTTTTCTGACAAAAAATGTCGCCCTTTTTTCGAAAAGTGTATTTTTTATATGTTTTGAATTAAGAGCGACCTTATCTTATACATCAATCGAAACGTCTCAAAGTCTAGCCCTCGTAAATCACAAAAAATTCCAGCCATTTACTTCTTTCAGGTCATAGTGTGAGAATATTTTCCCATTGTTCCCCTTTTTTGTATATTTTCACCCTATGACTTCCAAGAGGAAAATAATCTAAATTTTTTTGCACTTATGAACACGGCACTTTGAGACCTTTCGATTGATATATAATAAAAGTTTGCTCTTAATTCAGAATATATAAAAAAAATACACTTTTCCAAAAACGGGCAAAAAAGGGCGACATTTTTTGTCAGAAAAGAAAACGGCATTAGTCATCACAGTCACGCATGGTCACGCACAGTCACGGGGAGATTTAAAACGGATTTCTCCGCATCCAATCAATCTGAAACTTGGTCGATATACTTGCTGTAAAGAAAGATTAACTTCGATATAGTCACGCATAGTCCCGCATAGTCATGCACAGTGACGGAGTGATTTAAAATCCATTTCCCCTTATCCGATCGATCTGAAACTTTGTCGATAGACTTGCTGTGAAAAAAGATTAACTTTGACATAGTCACGCACAGTCACGCATAGTCACGCACAGTCACGGAGTGACATAAATCTCACTTCCCCTCATCCAATCAATCTGAGACTTGGTCCATAGACTTGTTGTGACCAAAGATTAATTTTAAAATAGTCACGCAGAGTCACCCACAGTCACGGAGAGATTCAAAATTCATATGCCTAAGAAAAGAAAGAGTTTTAATAAAAACTTTGTTTTTATGGGTTAGATTATTTTCGATAATGGTTATTGGTAACCAAAAAAATTTTTTGGTTACTATATTAGTTATTCCTAACAAAAAAAAAAAAAAAAAAAAATATTTGTCACTTCAATTTGTTCCGGTAACCAAAATAATATATATCTTACGATAATTGTTAATTATAACGATTATTTGAATTCATCAATGTTAATGGTTAAATAAGACCTTTTAGTCATTTCTCTTATAACTGTTACGTCCCTGGAAAAAACTAATTAAAAGTTATTTGAATTCGAAAATTGTTGGAAACATAAAAATCCATCAGTCAGGAGTAAATTAAAATTTTTGTATTTAAAAAATAATATATGTAATTTATAAATAACTAGATGTAACCCGGTGTGCTTCGCTACACCATAAGATTTTTCGGCGTTCCCACCCTGGAGCAAGGTACATGTAGCTGCCCATGAGAAGAAGATGGATTATCAAAATTAGATCTGGCAACACTTAACTATTGGCCTTGAACTTAGAATATCATTTGGCAATTTTTCTTTTTAGCGATTTTTGATTTTGCCCATTTTTGATTTTGAAGATTTTTTTGGGCGATTTTTATTTTTTCGCAATTTTCGGTTTTTGGCGAATTTTTGATTTTGGCGATATATTTTCCACGACAAATCACATTGATATTTTCAAAAGACTATTGCTTTCGTAGTTCTTCATATTATTTATACAGGAGGTGCCACGCCCACTAATCCCATCCCGCCCAATTTTTATTGGACTACTCACATTAATATCTGATGGACTCGTGCAAAATGTCGAGTCTTTCCCTTTTATAGAACACCAGTTATATGATATTAGCTATATATTTTGCATGGGCGGTGCTACACCCACTGCTACGATCACGCCCATTTTCGACTCATCATTGAAAGAACCTATGGGCTCATGCAAACCCACAAAGCCCTCTCTTTGACAGTACTCCAGATATATGACATTAAATAGTTACTTTGCATGGGGAGTGCAACGCCAATTTTTTTCCGACAACTCATACTAAGATCTGATGGTGTCGTACAAACTGTCAAAGCTTCCCTTTTTTAGTACACCAGTTATATGATACAAAGTTATATGATACTTTGTACAGGTGGTGCCACGCCCACTGCTCCGATCACCCCCATTTTTTGTCTAACTAATCACACGAATAACTTATGGGCTCACACAAAGTCCCAAGACTCTCACTGTTACAGTACTCCTGATATATGGCATTTTATATTTACTTTGTATGGTAGGTGCCACGCCTATTGGTCCGATACTGCCCATTTTTTGTCCGACTACTCACATTAATAATAGGTGACACCAGACATATTTGAAAAGCTCTCTCTACTCGAGATATATAATACAGTACTCGAGATATATAATACTGAATTATTACTTGTATGGGAGGTACCACGGCCACTTGTCCGATCCCGCAAAGCTCTTCCTGTCATAATACTCAATATATGTATATGATATTAAAAATTTACTTTGTGTGGGTGGTGCACGCCCACTAAAAATATTTAAAAAATTATAGCCTACAGCACTTCCCATATCCGTAGTAAGACTCTGTGAAAATTTCAGGAATATCTGATGGGTAGTTACGGAGATTACCTCCTACAAACAAACAAACACACAAACACACATTACCTCTTTATAATATTAGTATAGATAATAATAATTGACACAATTTTTTGCCTTTAATTTTGTCTGGAATTGGCTGGATTCAATATTTAAGTTTTAGTTTTAAGATTTGAATAACTTATTGTTAGCTCACAAACATATGTGAAGATCCAATAAATAAAGATGAATTACTAAAAAAAAAAAAAATATAGAGAATAACTTATTCAAAATAAAATAAAATTTTTCTTTTAATATATTTATTCAAAAATTTCTTATTACTGTTTATTGGTTTTTGTTCAGGTGATGTTTGTTATACCGATCGAATCCATTTATCGTCGACCGTCCGTCCGTTTGTCATTCTGTTTGTCTGTGTGTCCATATAAACCTTGTAATCAAACTATAGCTCATGGGTTTAGATAGAGGGTCTCAGGTTCAACTAATTGGATAAAGAAAATAAGCATACCCCAAATATGAGTGGCATGGTTACTATTTTTTCCTTAGTCACATGGGGACTAAGTCAAAAAATGGAGCGATTCTGATCATATTTGGTAAGGTTAATTATTTTTTGCAAAAACATATACAAACCAAATATGAGAAAAATAATTTTGTTTTTTGGACTATTGATTATTTTTGGACTACTGATTAATGGGTGTAATAAACAAAAACAAACCAAATGCTACTTAATTCTAAACTCTTATTCAAACGAACCAATTTTCAGTTTGTACATTCTCTTTTATGGAAGATTAATTTTGGTTTAATCTGCATATAATATAGTACAATAATCCTGTTCTGAAAATTAGTTGCGGTTGGCTGTGCAATCGGTTTAAACCGACTATACGGCACCCTATACCATTAGTTCCGCAAAGTGTCTTATATCCAACTTTGCTCAGGTCATAAATGAATATAGAAAATAAGAATAAACTAAATTTGATTCGCATTGTTATTAATTTGTGCCCTGCAAATATGTAAAAGTTCTTATTGGACCAGTTCAAAAATGGACCTATAATTACCATATTTAGTAAATTCATTTATTTTACTCAAAAACTTATACTAACCAAATTTGAGAGAGATATATGCAATGAATTTTGTTTTTTGAGAGATTTAGGTGAATATCGGGAAGCAGCTTTACATGAGAACTAAGGAGTGAGATCGAAAAAATCGTAATAAGAAATGATTTGTTGAAATCGAAATTATATTAAAGCTTACAAAAAAGATAATTTTTATAGTTCTAATCACTACTTCTGAACTTATGGACCTCTTCCGGAAACACTTTCATTAGGGATCTTGTATTGGTTTCTGTCACTTTTGTGGAACATATAGTCCATATTCGTTTCAAATCTTTAAATTTTGGCACAGCTTTTTGTGCTCTTCCACTCCCTTTTTACAAGGACCTAATATCTATCTACTGACCTTAAATCTGGACAGTTTGGAGGACTTGTATCCTTTGGTATAAAACAAAGATATTGTTCTTGTACCACTCAAGAGCTTTGAGCTTTCTAACCGTAGTGACAGGATACCAAATCGTGCCAAAAATTTGTGTTGGCTTAAGAAAGGAAAGAGTCTTTTTTGGCAAACGCTCCTTAATATAAATTTAATAAGCCCCTTGCAACAAATGACTTGATTCTTTTGCCGTAACTGCATATTGTTTGCCATACTGGGAACGTATTTTTAAAAAAGTCGCCTCCTTTTCGATCCTAAACTTATCTCCAATATTTCCTCGAGCTGACAAAAATCTGAAACCACATAAGCTTCGTCGTTCATTATGCAGTAGAAGTATTTTTTATGACACATGATTTCCGTGCTCTTTTTATACCCTATACCACTAAGTGGTTTGGGTATAATGACTTTGTGCTGCTGTTTGTAACAACCAAAAAAATTTGACCTACACCCATCTTTAATTATACCGATCGATTCAGAATCAGTATCTGATTCGATTTAACGTTGTCCGTCCGTCCGTCCGTTCGTCCGTCCGTCTGTGTGTCCATGTAAAGCTTGTAATCAAACTGCAGGTCGCAAATATGAATATATTTTGATGAAATTTGGTATTTGATCTTTTGTCGGCTATGGGATGAACGCTGTTGAAATTGGTGAGAATCGGTCTATGTTCAGACCTAGCCCCCACACAAATGACCCCTATGAAATCAACATATATTGCCATAAAATCCAAATTATCATACAAATCTTAGTTAAATTGGGTTTGTACGTATATATTACATCCATTAATCAGTAGTCCAAAAATGATCCCTATTGGACAACTCTTAATCATAGGCTCCATATAGAGCTGCTTCCAGATCTTCACTTAAATCTATTAAAAAACAAAAATATTGCACTGATTCTTCTGAAATTTTGTGTGTATATATTTTTGCAAAATACAAGAGGCTTTACCAAACATGGTCAGGATCGGTCCATTTTTGGGCCTAGTCCCCATATAGATATAGCATCCGATATGAACTTTTTCATATCTGCAGCCGAAAAAATTAATAAAAATCCCATTCAAATTTGGTTTATGCTTATTTTCTATATCCAGTTAGTTGGGCCTGAGAGATAGGGTCTCTAAACGCATGGTATAGGGTATCGTATAGTCGGTCTTGTTTTGCCTCTAAATTTGTACAGCGTTTCTGTTTGGAACTTTTTGCTTTTGTGTGTTTTAAAACCTGCATTAGCTTTAACTTTTCGTACCAAATAGTCCGAGCACTGAGCTGCGAGCTCTTTTCAATATCATGTGAACTTTCTTTCTTCCCCAAACAGGTATCCTATTATTGGTCGAATTCTTCTGATACTTTTTAATAACATTGTAAACCATTTGACGGCAGACCATTGAATCTTTAGCCAACTTATTTTAGACCCAAGTTCAATTTTGTTGAAAATATTTAATAATTTTAGCACGTACTTTTATTTCATCACTCATTTGAATCTAACAAAAAATTAATAGGGTCGTCATTGAACGCAGTAACTGATCAAAGATAACTTGATCAAAAAGCAAAAAAAAAAAAAATTCAAATAATGTATGCCTAAAAAAGTTAACCTTTAACTATGGAGGTGAAATTTTGGGACATAGTCAGTGACATGGTGATAAATTTTACGCCATTTAATTTTACAAAAAAATGGTAATAAAAAATATTTCTTCATAATTATTTGTTTTTTTTTTTTATTAATTTCAACAAAATAGGCACTTTATTTCACAAACCTTTTTTCTATACAAAAAAACAAAAAAACAGTACGAGAGGATAAAATTTACCAAGACCCCCACAGTTGAAATTTAAGAGACTCACGTACACCAAAAGAAAGCCACTTATTTTCTATATCTAATTAGATAGGCCTAAGAGCCTTTCTCTAAACGGTATGCGGATCGTATGGTCGGTCTAGAGCGACTAAAATTTCTTACATGCACAAATGTTTCATTGGCATGTGGAGAAAAAATATGAAAAATTATATCCAACTTTTTCTTTAACATTTTTGCAGTAAAAAAGTCCGATCACATGGGAGATGTGTAAACATCTGGTAATAAATAAAATACAGAAAACAGCGACAAAAAGGTTATTACATATCATAATTTTTTCACCAAACAATCATGTCACACCGATTTTTCTTAATGCTTATTACATGTTACGCGTAAGATCTTACGCTCACATATTACGCTGTTTTTCTCATTGTATTGTGAATTAGAAATTTACCCCCCTGCGCGTATAGATGTTTACACATCAAAAATTTAGTAAAAATATTTGAATAAATTTTTAAAAATTTTTAAAAACTTTTATAATTTTTTTGATGTGTATACGCGCAGGGGGTAAATTTCTATTTCACAATACAATCACAAAAGCAGCATAACATGTAAGCTCACATGTTACGCTGTGAGCCGTAAGACAAATCGGTGTGACTATGATTATGTTGGTGAAAAAATTATGATATAAAATTGTTTGGCTAATTCAACAACCCTTTGCTGTAAAACGACAAAAATTTCACAATATAAACCTATAACATATACATACATAATTCAACAACCCCACAAGTATAACCACAGTCACTGCTATAAGTGATATATAGATGACGCTTTCTGTTTGATTTTAAAAAAGTGACATAAAAAAATCTTTAATTACTAGATGTTTACACATCTCCCCTGTGATGGTACTCACATGATTTTTTAATTCAGGATTTTTATTTTGTTATAACGTTTTTTGTTATTTTTAAGTGAAAGAATGCTTTTGAAAAATATTCCGATTCTTTTTTCGCCATACAATCAAGTTTTCTTAGTTAAATTTATTGATTTATCTATTTTATTTCAAGGAATTGATAATACATTGAAAAATCGATATTTTCATGGTTTATTAAAGAACACAAACTGACATAAAATGAAAACTCTTTCCTTCCTAATAGATCTTCAAGATCCACAAATATTATTACTTTCTTTTGCAATAAAATAATTTCATATCAATGAACTTTTCAAATCAGCTGTTTCAGCCTTTTGATAGAGATGACAAAAAGTTGGCTGGTTCGATAAGTCATATTCGAGAATTTATCTTATTAAAATTGTTGAATGTGAAGTAATGAAACTTCATTCAATTCTTGCTCAAATTACTGTCAGATTTTTTGTTTTATACAAAAGATATTTTAGAAATACGTGTAAAGTTATCACATTCGTTTTAACCACATTTCCGATTATTTAAATGACAATTTACTTTCCTTGTTTGTCTTTTTATTTTCATGAATAATAAAGTTTGTTATTTTCCCATTTCATTTGATTTCAGTTTTTTTAAATGTTGACTTTGAATGGTAGATGCATACATACATACATATGTAAATGCATACATATGTACATACCAATATTAGTACATTGCTGCTCTAAATTCTTATCGTTCATTCAGTTGAGTAAAGAGGGCCAAGCCACACTTATGTCGCCATCTTTCATCAGTGTCATCATATGTGGTCACATTGTCATACTGACACTTTTTGTACGAGTATGTTTGTATTAATATCTACGTGCATATGTACTCACCTGGTTTCTGGTTACTTTTTTGTTTCTGTTTTTCAGTTGTTATTGTTGTTGTTTTTTTTTTTTTGTATTTATCATTCATGTGGTATAACTGGTAAATATTTGTTGTTGTTTCTATATAAATAAGTACTCGGATAGAATGTGGTCTGTATTTATGTGACTGTGCGTGCGATGTTAAAACTGATGATGATGATGATTCATTTGTGTGGTCTTTCTTTTCATCTTTTATATGGATTTGTTGATTGTTTTCATAGACACTTTTAGTAATTTTTTTTACTTATCAGTTAGCATACGTATTTACTGCCTGTTTTATTTATGTTAATATTAAAGTAAATAGTTAACATGAGAAATTATCTCATTAGAAATGCGTTAAACTTGTATTGGTGTTGCATAGTTAACTGTCATAGCTGTCGTGTCTAAGAATATACATACATACATACATATGAGTCAGGGAGTCAGGTTACAAAATGTGCTATTTTGTATAATTGGCTGAAGTGAAATAATTATAAGCTCTTCTGAATTTATGGAATATGTAACTATTTTGGAAGTAATTATATATAATTAAAAATTGTTATGTGGTTTTACTACCCGTAGCCACATAGTGACGCAATTTAAAAAAAAAAATAACTTTTTCATTGCTTCCAGAGAATGAACTTCTTTGGCTGTGGTTTTAAGCAAATTAAATAAACACAATTCAATATCAAATCTTTGCAATATCAAAATTTTTAAGAATGGGAAATCCAAAAAAAGAAAAAAAAAGGAAGATAATTATAATCGATCTATATCGATAACCTATACCATGCATTTAGAGACTTTATCTTTTAGGTCCAATTAATTAGATATAGAAAATAAGCATAAACCAAATTTGAGTGGCATTGTTATTAATTATTTTTGGCTTCGGATGTGAAAAAGTTCATATTGGTTGGTATATTATCGATCCGGACCGTATTTAATAAAGTCACTTATTTCTTGCAAAAACATACGCAAATCCAATTTGATCGAGATCTATATGAAAATTTGGTTATTATGGCCATTTATGTCGATCTCATAGGGGTCATTTGTTTGGGGCTGGGTCTGAACATGAACTGATTTTCACCAATTTCAATAGCGTTTATCCTATCACCGATAGAAGCTTATTTACTAAATTACATCAAATATATTCATATTCGCTACCTGTAGTTTAATGACAAGGTTTACATTGACACACAGGCGGACTGACGAACGGACGGACATCGCTAAATCGATGTCAATATGCACTGAACACATACTGGTATAAATAAATAAGACATACAAATTTTTAAATTTATAAGAGAGCTTTTAATTTCGTGATCCAATTTTTTTGGTATTGACCGTTCATTTAGTCAAAAATATATTTTGTTTCCATTGTATTGTCACTCACTCTATATTATTGTAAGAGGAAATGGGAAAGTTTTAAACTGGATAGACATTAAATTAGAAATTTACCGTTAATTTAAAATCTTTAAAAACAATGTCAAACGAATTACTCTACCACCCCCATGTTTAACTGTAGGTATAATATTTTTTGGATCAAGTGGCCATCACTTCCGAAAATATTATATTTACTTGCATTGGTAAAAAGAACCCGGTTTCAAAAATCCATATCCTTGTCGAGATTTATCAAACGCAATGCCAAGTTTAGGATTATTCGCAGAAATTAATGGTTTTTGCGTGCTACTCTGCTCTTAAACCCGTTCTCGTGTAAAACGTTTCTTATGAATGTCAGAGGTTAAACGAGGCCATAGCAGCTGCCAAGATGGACACCATAGTGCTGGACCAATTGGGGTGGCCACGCCAGAAACGATCGTCGGCTGAAGGTGCGTGAGCTAGCTGAAATTATAGGCATTTCTAAAAGTGATACACATCACATATTGACCGCAAATTTGGAGATGAGAAAGCTTTCTGCAAGGTACCACCTGCAGTCCATGTTATGACTCCTATTTATACCCTATACCACTATGTGGTTTGGGTATAATGACTTTGTGCTGCTGTTTGTAACTACCAAACATATTTGACCTAGACCCATATTTTATTATGCCAAACGAATCAGAATCACTATCTGATTCGATTTAACGATGTCCGTCCGTGTGTCCGTCCGTCCGTCCGTCCTTCGTCCGTCCTTCGTCCGTCCGTCTGTGTGTCCATGTAAACCTTGTAATCAAACTGCAGGTCGCAAATATGAATATATTTTGAAGAAATTTGGTATATAAGCTTTTATCGGCCATAGGATGAATGCTGTTGAAATTTGTGAGAAGCGGTCCATGTTCAGACCTCGCCCCCATACAAATGACCCATATGAAATCGACATAAATTGCCATAAGATCCAAATTGTCATATAGATCTTACTCAAATTGGGTTTGTATACGTTTATTACATCCATTAATGAGTAGTCCAAAAATTATCCCTATGGGACAACCCTTACTCATAGGCCCCATGTAGAGCTGCTTCCCGATCTTCACTTAAATCTATCAAAAAACAAAAATATTGCACTGATTCTTCTCAAATTTTGTTTGTATATATTTTTGCAAAATACAAGAGACCTTACCAAACATCATCAGGATCGGTCCATTTTTAGGCCTAGTGCCCATATAGATATAGCATCCGATATGAACTTTTTCATATCTGCAGCCAAAAAAATTAATAAAAATCACACTCAAATTTGGCTTATCTTATTTTCTATGTCCAGTTAGTTTGGCCTAAGAGATAGGGTCTCTAAACGCATGGTATATGGTATCGTATAGTCGGTCTAGACCGACTATAATTTTCTTACTTGTTTTATCTTAAAAAAAACAATCAACGGCGAGAATTAAGCTAACTTATTGCAGCATTGTTGAAGTGATGAAATTAAGGAAAAATGGCTGCATTCGGTGGTGAAGGATTTCCCAAAAATGAAAAGGTGTAGCCCACTGCTCAAAGCTATTTTAAGGAGTTAGAAAATTCTTACTATAAACACGGTATCGAAGCTATTGAATATCGCGGGGAAAAGTGTATCGAGCTAAAAGGAGATTATGTTAAGAAATACAAAATTTTTTCCCAAATTTGTTGCGTTTTGTTTGTCAGTTCGGGGTTGTTTTGGGACCGCCCTCGTACTTGTCATTTTAAAAGATAAACAAAATTAATAAAACTAAGTTCGAATATTTCGATGTCCACTCAATGTTTGCAATGTTCGTCTAAATATATAAATCAACCAAATATATTTATACAATACTAGTTGTAACCCGATGAGCTTCGCTACATCCGTCATAACGAAATAAAAAACTGGTAATTTGTAAAAAATTTTGGTCATTTCGGCTTTTTTTTGTCGATTATTGTTCTTGCGACTTTAGATTTTGGTGATTGGCGATTTTTTGGTTTTTGCGATTTTTGATTTTGACGATTTTTGTTGTTCATGATTTTCAGTTTTGGCGATTTATGATTGTGGCGTGTCTTTTGCTGCAATTTTTGTTATTCGTGATTTTCGGTTTTGGCAATTTTTTAGACGATTTTTATTTTTTGCTATTATTGATTTTGGCGATTTTTGTTATTCGCGATTTTCAGTTTCGGCGAGTTTTGTTTTTTTTCCCCCGATTTACGGTTTTAACAATTTTTGACTTTAACGATTTTTTTTTAATGATTTTTTGCGGTTTTCGTTTTTTGCGATTTTTGATTTTGGCGATTTTTGTTATTCGCGATTTTCGGTTTTTGGCGTTTTTTGATTTTGGCGATTCCGCCCATATTTTCTACGACTCGCATTGGTAATTGATGTACTTGTCAAAAGTTTCAAGACTCATTTTCTTTGTATTTTTTGTATAGGAGGTGCCACCCCATTGGGCCGATCCTGTCCATTTTTTTGCAACTACTCACGTTAATAACTCATGCTCAGACAAAGCTCAAGGCCTTTTCTATTATGGTACTCCAGTTATATGATATTAAATATTTTCCTTGTATGTGGCTGGCACGACCGATCCCGATCCCGATCCGATCCCGTCCATTTTTTATCCGACTATTCACATTAATAACTTATGACCTAGATCCACCTTTTATTATGCCGATCGACTCAAACCCACTTTCTGAGTCGATTTAGCGATGTCCGTGCGCCTGTCTGTCCGATGGATGTTAGGGTCTAGCTCCCATACAAATAACCCCTATCAGACCGTCTAAAATTTTGTTAAGATTCAGATAATCATTTATATATCGATAAAATTTGGTGCGTTTATTGCATACATACATAAATAGATAATCTAAAAATACACCTGTAGGACCATTTTAAGTCACAGTCCCCATATAAAGCTGACTCCTGATCTTCATTTAAAATTCTAACAAAGAACAAAAATATTGCGTAGATTTTTTTTAAATTCGCGAAAAGTAAGTCACTTTAATAAATACATGATCTGTCCATTTTTTTGACCTAGGTTCCAAATACAAATACATTAACATAATTTCATAGCTGCAGACCACAAATTAATAACAATTCCACTAAAGCTTGGTTTATTCTAATTTTTTATATCTTATATTGAACTCAACAAAGTTGGATATAATACCATTTCTCGAAACTGATGGTATGGGTATCATATAGTCGGTCTATAGTAAGAATAAGTTTTGTTTTTGAAGTTGCAATGCTGTATGTATATTTTTTCTCATTAAATATTCCTAGCAGATTCCAGCACTCGAAATTCGAGTGCAAATTTTAGGAAATTTTATTTTTTCAATTAATAAAGACTCGGTATGCTTCACAATTCAACTCATTTTGAACGAAGAAAACAAACTCAACACATTAACACAAACATATTAACAAATTTAATAAACACACACCCAGTATGCATTGATATATTATTTCTCCAATGTTGGAGAAAAGTTAAGTTCTCAAATTGATGTCAAATGTAATTCTCAACTTGAGTTGAACAATTTTTCTCCTTGTTTGCTTCAACTTGACATCAAGTTGAGACTTAACATTTTTTCCAATCTTTGAGAAGTATTTTTACTCTCAATTGGATATCCAACACTTTTCTCCACTTGAGGCCAAACTATTTTTCAACTTGAATACGATTTGTGTTAAGTTCGAGATATTATTTAAATATGTCATAAATAATAAATTAAATCAAACAAGTAAGAAAATTATAGTCGGTCTAGACCGACTATACGATACCCTATACCATGCGTTTAGAAACCCTATCTCTTAGGCCCAACTAACTGGACATTGAAAATAAGCTAAAACCAAATTTGAGTGGGATTTTTATTAATTTTTTTGGCTGCAGATATGAAAAAGTTCATATCGGATGCTATATCTATAAAGGGACTAGGTCCAAAAATGGACCGATCCTGATCATGTTTGGTAAAGTCTCTTGTATTTTGCAAAAATATGTACAAACAAAATTTGAGAAGAATCAGTGCAATATTTTTGTTTTTTAATAGATTTAAGTGAAGATCGGGAAGCAGCTCTATATGTGGTCAAAGGGATCATTTTTGGACTACTCATTAGTGGATGTAATGAACGCATACACACCCAATTTGAGTAAGATCTATATGACAATTTGGATCTTATGGCAATTTATGTCGATTTCATATGGGTAATTTGTATGGGGGCTAGGTCTGAACATGGACCGATTCTCACCAATTTCAATAGCGTTCATTCCATGGCCGACAAAAGCTTATATACCAAATTTCATCAAAATATATTCATATTTGCGACCTGCAGTTTGATTACAAGCTTTACATGGACACACAGAAGGACGGACGGACGGACGGACGGACATTGTTAAATCAACTCAGAAAGTGATTCTGATTCGATCGCTATAATTAAAGATGGGTCTAGGTCAAATATTTTTGGTTGTTACAAACAGCAGCACAAAGTCATTATACCCAAACCACATAGTGGTATAGGGTATAAAAATGCCAAAAAATTACAAATAATTAATTGATATATTTTTAATTATTTCTACTTTTTGTCGAATTTTTAATTTAAATCCTTATTTATGACATATTTAATATTAATATTCATAAAATGTACAAATAATTAATTCATTTATTTTTAATTCTAAATTTTAAAAAATATTAACATGTACATAATAATGTTAAATATGTAATGAAATTAAATTGAAACATTAAAAAAAGTACATTGTTTTCATTTATAAAATTAGTATAATTTTTTTAATATGGCAATTTCGTACCTTTCATTTGATACCGATTGGAGAAATTTCTTTGCTATCAAGTTAAGAATCAAAAGTTTCTCAATTTGATAACTTAGAAAATCACCATATAAAAAATGTGCCTTTTAAGTTGAGAAGACTATAATCGGACTATTGAGGTGCATTTAAGAATTAACGTTGAAGATTTGAGAAATGTAGTTGATCTCAAATGCACCTCAAGTTGATAGCAAACAAAAATGTTTATTGGGCAATAGCATTGTATAATTTTATGTATGTGTTAGTAGGAACTTTAAACGATCATAACTCCAAAAAAATATTCCAGACGATGAAAATCTATAAATCTGGGTATCAGCTAAAAAGAAATACCTTCCAAATGATAATTTTTTTTGTCAAAATCGGGGTAAAACTGTGAAACTTACATCGGTAACAAAAAATCGCCTAGCCTATTAATATTATAGATTAGTAATATTTTCACTTTTTAAATAATTTTTTTCTTTGAATTATTTTTTTTACTAATGCCTAAAATATTGGCATAATCATTTTTTTGAATCAATTTTTCACCAATTTTCCAAAAACCCCAAATCCGTGACTGTAATAAAAAATGGTTTGACTTTTAAGCACTGTATATTGGAAATGAAAAGTTTAAATTAATTAAAATTGGCAAAGAGGTATACTTCATAACAAAACCTTCTTTGCACTAAACTCCGAAAAAAAAAATTGTTCTTAAAATTTTGAATATGAACCCCGATTCAATGAATAGGCATCACAAGAGAAAAAATCTTTGTATAACCAGCCTATATTAAGTTTATTGGAAATTCGAATTTGGGTGCTCTTTTTTGCTGATAAGATTTTGTTTTAAAATTGAACAGTTTTTCCACCAAAAAAGTTTTACGAAATATAGAAAAATCTAAACAAATTAACTTCTCTTAAGCACTATTCGGGTATTCTTTGTAATGCTGTATTTGTTGCCTTTGCATATCACCGAGGTTAATAATATAGCCATTTGCTGATAAGGGCTAGATGGCGTGTAGGCGGAAGATTTAAAATAATTTTTGATAAACTTTTTCGGCACGCTTTTTGCATTTTCGCTGAAACTAAGAATTTGATATCATGAATTATCTATGAATTATCTGTATGGAAAAAAAATGTTACGAACTAATTATTGTTAATCCTCATCTGCGTGAACAGGTCCCTAGAGAGCTTTTTGAGTTTTATTTCTTCACAACTTCACATATGATAGAAATTCGAACTGACCACGTGTTCCAAAAAAAATGTAGTTAAAACACATACAAAATAAGCATTAACAAAATATGAGTCAAATTGTGATCTACGTGTTGCCTTAGGTTCTCTAAATTTGAATTAAGAACTAAACAGCAACAATTTCATAAAGAAATAAAATTTATCTGATTTCCTTAGCGCACTTACAGCCCATATAAACATACGGATAAACGGAAGGACGGACATAGCTAAATAAAACGCAATCTTTTTTATTAACAAATTAGACATGTTTGCCCTTTTAATTATATATTATCTCTCTAAAATAGACAAACATACGTTGATTTTCAAAACAAAGTGCGTGATGATAAGATCTTATAATATGTTATATGTCCCTGGGGACATGTTAACGTATTTAAGGATGGCAAAATCATCACGCACAAGAGGGTTAATACGAAACATGTATAAGTACGAGGGTAAGCAAAAAAGTCTTTACAAATTCATGTAAGGAGCACGAAGTATTTAAAATTAGTAGGTTTCTGACAATGGCCAAGTTGCAAAAGACGACTGGCAATTTTTTTGAAACAATTGATTGGTTGAGACAACTTTTACTATTTTTGAAAAAAAAAAAAAAAACAATGAATGACAAATATTGTTGAAAAATGCCCTCATTTGGGCAAAAATGTGATCTGCCACCAAGATAATCCTCGGGTGCACACCTGTGCAGTTTCGATGGCAAAAATACACGAGTTGAGGTTCTAATTATAATTAATTATTATTAATCTATAATATTAATAGGCTAGGCGATTTCTTGTGACCGATGTTTTGTGCTACCGTTTTATCCCGATTTTGACCAAATGTATATTATTTGAGAGGTATTTCTTTTTAGCCGTTTTGCAGATTTACAGATTTTTGATTTTTCTTTTATTTTGAGTAAATTGCATTTAAAGTTGCTACTAACACATACAAATTATACAATGCTATGTGTGTGTTTATTAAATTTGTTAATGTGTTTGCAATAAAAATGAGTTTGTTTTTTTGTGTTGATTTGTGAATTGGCTATAATTGATTAGCATACTTTTAGGGTCTTTATGTAATGAAAAAATAAAACTTCCTAGAATTTGCACTCGAATTTCGAGGGCTGGAATCTGCTAGTTAATATTAATAACTAAAAAAATCTGGTCCCCAAAAGTATATATACTCTTGATTTTTATAACCAGCGCAGTTAGTATAGCTATGTCTGTCTGTCCGTCTGTGAAAAACACGACCACGCCCTCAATAGGTTAGCTGGGTCCCTCATTTTTAATGGTAATGATTCACTGAGGCTAGTTGCTGTTTAAAATCATCAAAATTGGTTCAATAGGTCCTGAGATTTCAATGGATACGTGAGAATGTGCTCATTCACCCTCAAACTTCTGTGTGTTTGTTTGTTCATTCAAAGAGTAAATAAAAAACGAATTTTTTGATTTAAATTGAATGAAATCGGTATAGGTCGTATGTGGGTACCCCACACAATTTTCAACGCTGAATATTTTGGGCTATTTTGGGCTATTTTAAAAAGGGAAAGTCAAAGATTCGTCGGCTGTTAAAAATAAAAATAAGTGTGAAAAATGAATTTCCCGGCCCAAAAAATCCCCGGTATACACATTTTCAATACTTTTTTTTATACATTTGAATGAGTATCATGGAAAATATCATGAAAATAACTTCACCGAAATTTTCGCAGGCTCGAAAATGATTTTAGAGGTATGGTTCCTTCCGCAAATATACTTTTTTGGCCCATAGTACCAGAATCGTGATGAACCCTCTTTACTTTGTTATTGATCTCCATCTTTAATAGACATTAAAACAAATAACGTTCTTTAATAAATTAAATACTTGTATTTAAAAATAATAAATGTAAATAAACATGGTGCCGAAACCCGTCGTAATTTTTTTAAAATAAAACTTTGATCAAAATACAATAAGAACAGTCAAAAGTAAGCAAACCATTGCATTAATTCGGCATATTTTATTTTATTTTTTTTTTTCAAAATAAAATTTATTTCAAATTTTTTAAGACTCCGAAGCTATTAGTTATTGGACATGATAAAGATATGGCCAGGGCAACTTTCATGTCAGCTATTGTTTGTTCCGCAATACATATATGCAATTTATTACCGGCAACATCTAAAGAAACACTGGCCCATGTTAAAGAAAAATTTGGAAAATATTTCATACCTAAATTAAACATTACGTTTGAAAGGTATAAATTTCATAAAATCGTTCAGGATGAGAGTGAAACTATTGATGAGTATATAACACGGCTAAGACTGCAAGCACAAAACTGTGAGTTTCATCAACGTAAGAATACTAAATTAAAAATTGGCGAAACCAACCACGGCTTTGATAGTGGGGCAACAGACTTATTTCATTTTAACAACCAAAGCTACATCGTGTTGAACCCTTTCACAACCAATGGGATACATATGTCCCATTTTTATTTTTTCTTATATTTTCCACATTTTCCAACCGATTTTTTTAAAGCTGACTTGAGTCGACAGAGGATAGTTTTAGCTTTCAGGCCATACAAAAAAGTTGGCACATGTATTCTCAGGACCTAAAACGTTGACCCCAAAGTCTGCAAATTGTGTTTTTTTATATCATATTTGGATGTCATTAATTCGGATTTGGTTCAAAAACATTAAAATTTTGATATAACATAGACCAGTATTTATGGTTTTCAGAAATAAGAAAATATTTGGAATCGGTTTATTATTCAGCAAAATACAATACGGGACATATATGTCCAATTGGTCGTCAACGGTAAAAGAGATGTTTTATAGTTTTATATTTTGATTAAATTAAAAAAATTCAAACTATTAAATCAACAATTAATTAAACTATAAATAAAAAGACTTAGAAAAAGGTTAATTCTAAATATCTCAAAAATACAAAATCAATTATGGTAATCTTCAAAGCAATTACGGTTTTTTGAGAAACAAAAAGTTTTTATTGCGTTTGTCCGATTTTCCTTTCCATTTTTAGTACAAACTGAAAGAGTAGTAATCGATTCTCTGCAATCTATATTTAAAAATTTCCAACAAATACAAAACCAAAACTACAGTTATTTATGTAAAAAATAAAAACAAAAATTACTGACTTGGTTTGAGCGGAGTAAATTAATTGCTCACTAATTTTGACCGTTGACGACCAATGGAATATATATGTATGTGCCATGGATTTTTTCTTGAAGGAATTGAAAAAAAATATTTTTGACGACTCTTTTGTTTAGAAATATTGAGTACGAAATACAAAAAAAAAACACAAATTTTCCAGCAGTTTAGGCTCGGTCGTGAAAGGGTTAATGATAGTTACCCTGGATACCTCAATTTTAAGAAACTGCACGAAGCAACCACAAAAAATTTAATGTTGTTCTTAAAAAATTTTTTTCAACCTTTGGACCACCACTTACGCTGGAATCGGGCAATGGCCCACAATTTTCAATAATTGAATCTATAATATTAATAGGCTAGGCGATTTCTTGTGAATGATGTTTTGTTCTACCGTGTTATCCCGATTTTTACCAAACTTATATTATTTGAAAAGTATTTATTTTTAGCGGTTTCGCAGATTTACAGATTTCTAAATTTTTCCTTTATTTTGAGTAAATTTCATTTAAAGTTGCTACTAACACATACAAATTATACAATGCTATGTGTGTGTTTATTAAATTTGTTAATGTGTTTGTAATTAAAATGAGTTTGGTTTTTTTTGCATACTTTTAGGGTCTTTATTTAATGAAAAAGTAAAATTTCCTAGAATTTGCACTCGAATTTCAAGGGCTGGAATCTGCTAGTTTAAATAGATGGAAATTTAATTACCCCACAAGTTCACCCTATCATCCCAGTGACAAAGAGCACAAAGAGCAGTCCAAATAGCCAAAAGTTTCCCAACGAAATATACCCATGATAATAGTGATTATTATTTGGGACTTCTAAACTACATGAATACTCCTCGAGGGAATTTACGTTGTCCATCTCAACGCTTATTTGGTCACGAAGTCCGAAAAAATGCTACCTGCTATAAAAGAAAAATTGGTAACATCCGAATAGAATAAAATAAGTGAAGCGTTAAAAGCTTCACTCACAAGTTCATTGAAGGCGATACTGTAGTCACACGGGTAAATAATCAACACTGCTGGAAACCAGCAATTATTAAATCTCAACTACATCCTCGATCCTATGTCATAGAAGATGATAATGGTAATCGTAATAGTAGAAATTCAGTTAATATTCGTCCAACTCATGCCAAAATTACCACGTCACCTGAAAATTGCCACGTCGCCTGAAAACTAACAGAGCGGTTCGAAAGAGCACCAAAAGAGCGGTTGGAAAGAAACAACAATTGCGGATTCTAGTCAATCAACAATTACGGATTCAAGTCAATATAAAGGTACTAATACTGGGCAGTTGGAAAATATTGAACCCTCACTTCACCAGTCCTCCAGGTCCAAATTCAAACCTTAACGTCTTCTGTATTGACAATTGTGATTGATTTCCATCTTCATCTTTAATAGACATTAAAACACATGACTTTCTTTAATAAATTATATAATTTTATTTAAAAATAATAAATCAAATGTTTATTATTTACAATATGTGAAAAACTCTTGTGAAAATAAAATTAAATTAAAAATTTGGAATTTGTGTGTCATAGCTGTTATTGTTATTGTTTTTGTGGTCGTTGTGAAAATATGAATTTTCTATGTTCTATGTTATTGTTTTTATTCTAAATTTTGTAATTTATGCGTGATAGCTGTAATTGTTGTTGTATTGTGGTCATTTACTTAATGAGTGTACATATATTCATCGTTACACTGTACGTGTCATATTAGTTTAGGCTGATATTGTCACACTTGTTTTACGTTATCTCGAAATAAATACAAAAAATTACCAACATGAAAGAAAAATTAAAATAATAATGAAGCGTATTTTCTTAGAAAAGTATGTAGTTATTTATAAAAGAATGAAATGGCTATGTATAGATTTTAATAAAAACAAGTAAGAGTGTTAAATTCGGCTGTGCCGAATCTTTGATACCCTCCACCTCGGTTTGAGTCTTGATAATAAATGTAAATGAAAAAGTAAACAATTTGTTAAACTTAATACCAAATTATTTCAACAAATTCTTTGGGTTGGTTTTCTTCTTTTCATTATTTCGGATTTATTTCGGTGTTTGCTTTTTGGTCATCGTGGTTGCTGATCGGCATGCATTTTGGTTATACACCTATATGCATGCGTTTCCGGTTATATGACATAACTTCTCGTTTAATTTAGTTTTTGCTAATTAAATAGCTCGCCCTAACCTCCATTGCAAAGGTAATGGTTGTGTAGAGTGGCTATATGCATTAAATCGTTCTAATTGGAGATGGCTGTATAGTTTCTTTTAACTGGCCAAATATTTCTTCATTGTGGCCATATAGGTCGGATGGAGTAACAAAATAATAACCAAAAAAAAAGCTCTCTCAACTTTTTTTTAAAATATTGCCATATTTTGAAAACATAGAGAATAAATTTATAATAATAAATAATCAAATTAGGGATGAAAAACGCAAAAAACGAAAAGTCCCAAACATTTTAAATAAAATAATTTAATGTTATCTTTATTTTCTGAAAAACTTCAAATTTTCATCCAAAAAAAATTGTGAAATTTTATATATAAATAAAAATAACATTCTCATAAAATTACGTTTACTTATGTAACAATTTTTATGTTAGCAATTCTTAAATATCATTTGAGGTTTTCTTAAATTCATTGAATTTAAATTAATATCGACAAATCTGTTTTTCTATTTATTTAAATTGTAAAGGAGTGGCATCTCTGTCAAAATAAGCGAAAAACACAAAGAATAAAAAAAAACAAATTGCTTCGTGTTTGACACGATGATTTTATGTTTATGTTTAATATCTTTATTTTTTTTACTAATATATCTGTTTATTTATTTGAAAATGAAATAATGAATTGAATATGCTATTTAATTATTTTTTTATTTATATAAAAAAGTTTTTTAATTAAAGCAAAATATTTTCACTATTTCATGATTTTTATTTATGTATGACGACATTTCAACCTAAAAATTTAAGTTTTTATCGATTGGATAAACAACACAAAAATGGTTGTCGTTTAGATAACAACAACAGCTGACTTTAACAATAGCGAATATCGTTTCAAAATTTTACTGATAATTTTGCAATTTTCTTTTTTTTTACAATTCGACTATCGTTAAAAGAAGTTACTGAATCGCGGTACTGAAAAGTTATTAATATCTCCTGAATGGCAATATTTTTTTTAAATGTAAACATTTTTAAATGTAAAGATATTTCTAAATTTAAAATTATTATTTCCGACGTTTTGATATGATTTTCTGAAACTCAATTAATATTTTCTAATTTATAATTGGAAATTTTATTTTCAGTTTTTATTATAATTGATATTTTCTTAAATTTGAATGGAAAATTTAAAAAGTGAAATTTTGTATTTATGTGAATAATAATGCTTTATTAATTATAAACAATTTTTAAAAATTAGATGTAATCGCAATCAGATATTTTATAGGTAAAGCAGAATAATAATTCTATATAACTATGTAGAACTGTTTTGTAAGCAAAAAACTCATTGACGAACTCGGTAACTCTATTTTGTAAAGACAACAAAAAGTTAACCCCCCAATCTCACATCACACTGAAATTGTAAAATCGTTGTGTACGTATTATCAACGAAAAATTGTTCGAATTAGTCGAATCCATCGCCATTAATTTTTATGCTCAAACATCTGACTGCAATCTCATTTTTAAAATGTTGTCGAAGCGTAAACTTGAAAAAATTTGTATACTTCTCTCTCTTATTTTATTTTAAGTAGAGTTACCAAGTTTATTATACAGGCACATGTTTGAGGGAAAATGTTTACATTTATTATTATTAGTATTATTTTAATAATAGTTAATAATATTTATGCTCTATAATTAACAAACTTGCGTTTTTGTATGCGCATTTCAAAAAATAAATCATTATAATAGATTTAACAAGTTAAAACTTTAATAACAATTTTACAGAATCCAGTAAATTTGCATTAAATTTATAACAGGGTAACATTAATCATCGTTAGTGTCTGCCACTATTCGCACGAAAAATTTGGTGCCATTAGTGTGACCACTGCGGAAAATGTGTGTGTATTAGTAAAAAAAATGTGAGTGTATTGAGTTTTTCGAACTTGCAGTGTGATGTGAGATTGGTGGGTAATATGCCAAACTTATGTTCATATTTGTAAAAGAATAATGAAAAAAACGTATGAAATAAAAGACCAACCCGTGTATACTCTTAACATTGTTCTGTATGATATCTAGTTGAAAATATTAACATTCATGTTAAAATAGAAATAACTATTGCAAAGCTAATTAGAACAAACAAAAATTATGGCGGCATCTACTGTGGCATAGTCACGCTGAGCAAAATGAAGTGACACTCTGTTAATACAAAAGAAATGTATTTTCCCCACAACAAAATACTGCAGAATTTTATGTAACTAAAATAACCGATTTATTTCTAACATGCAGTTACTATGAATATACATACATACATATATATAATATATGTACATTATTTGTATTATTTAATATGTGTATGTATGTATATTTAAATATTACACACAAAAAATACAACATCAAACGTTATTTTTGTGTTTTTCTCTTTAAATAAATTAATACATAAATTTTTTTGCTAAATTTACATTTGGGCAATTCACAACAGGTGTTGTATATTGTATGTTGTATTGAAATACACAATACAATCATTTGTTGTGAACACTCAGTTGTATTTTCATATTGTAAAACGCTTTCTTTAGTAATTTTCGATCCAACGTGGAAAGATCGCTTCGTCGCTTCTGCTATTTTGTATAAGAGAAAACACTTGTGAGTGTTTGCTTTTTGGTCGTGAGATATACCCTGGAGTTTTAGTTACGTACCTCTTACATTTTAATTTATAATGAAAAAAAAAAAATGTTAAATGTTTTGGTTGGTACTGAAAGAGAAAATATGTACATACTAAAAATATAAACATTAATTTTTATATAAATAAACTTATCGATGTATTTGCGTTATATGCATTATTTGCCATATTTTATTTTATAATTATTTATGCTGATAATATTCTATGTATTTGTTTTTTCTTTTTCATAAAAACTGGCATTCACTTGGAACTGATATGTTATGATACAATATACAACATTTACTAAACATAGCAAATGAAGTTGGATCGTGTATCAGATTTTTCAGTGAAAATTACCGACAACAATTTTACACTATTGTAAAGTGATACACGATACAAGAGATACAACGATACATTACCCATTGTGAATTGCCCAATTGTTTTTTTTATTAACAACTAGGTATTTTAGCATTATTTGCTTTAGATGTTGGTGAATTTTTACTCCCTTTATATTAACTCGTAGTGTCTGCTTGTCGAAAAAATTTTGGATCGATTTTAACCACTTTCCCGTGACCCAATCGATCTGAAATTTTGCAGGCAGGCTTGTGGCAATGACAGAAATGATCTAACATATTTTTTTAGTGATGCCAAAACAATGGAAACTTTTAAATTTTTCTACCAGAGTTGATAAAAAAATGTACAAAGGGTTTGTTTTTGTTATATTATTACCATAACGACCACAAAAACAACAAGTCCAGCTATGAAAACAATGCAACATTTAGAATAACAACAAGAACAATATAGAAATATCATGTTTTTCATTTTTTTTTACTTTTTCAGAGATTTCCCTGGACCTGTTCTACCGATTTTAATGATTTTTGAAGTAGAAATCTTTCCACGAATTTGGTGAATCATTCTCACTAAAAATGATAACTGTAGCTGCACTATTGAAGGCGTGATCGTGACAAGAACAACATAGAAAATTGTTTTTTTTTCAAGACTTTTTTAGTTCTTCATTCAAATCTCGGGCCCTAATCGACCGATTTGGACGATTTTAAATAGCAAACTTCTCAGGATGTTAGTGAATCATTTTTATGTCAACGAGTACCCTAGCTGCCGGATTGATGCCGTCATCGTGATTTCCACAGACGGACAGACGGACAGACGGACATCGCTATATCAACTCCGGTTGCTATAAGGATCACAAATATATAAATTTTATGGGGTCCAAAATTTTTTTTCTAATTATTACAAACGGAATGACAAACTTATATATACCCTCTACACACTGGAGTGGAGGGTATAACAACTCTACAACAGCAACAATGGCAGTCATATGTTTTTCAAATAGGAAAAAACTGTTTATGTGTTAGTTTCGGTCATTCCCCAGTATGCATTGAAATATTATTTCTCCAATGTTGAAGAAAAGTTAAGTTCTTAAATTGATGTCAAATGTAATTCTCAACTTGGGTTGAACAATTTTTCTCCTTGTTTGCTTTCAACTTGACATCAAGTTGAGACTTAACATTTTTTCCAATCTTTGAGAAACATTTTTACTCTCAATTGGATATCCAACACTTTTCTCCACTTGAGACCAAACATTTTTTCAACTTGAATACGATTTGTGTTAAGTCTGAGATATTATTTAAATATGTCATAAATAACAAGTAAGAAAATTATAGTCGGTCTAGACCGACTATACGATACCCTATACCATGCGTTTAGAAACCCTATCTCTTAGGCCCAACTAACTGGACATAGAAAATAAGCAAAAAACAAATTTGAGTGGGATTTTTATTAATTTTTTTGGCTGCAGATATGAAAAAGTTCATATCGGATGCTATATCTATATGGGGACTAGGTCCAAAAATGGACCGATCCTGATCATGTTTGGAAAAGTCTCTTGTATTTTGCAAAAATATATACAAACCAAATCTGAGAAAAATCTGTGCAGTATTTTTGTTTTTAATAGATTTAAGTGAAGATCGGGAAGCAGCCCTATATGGGGCCAAAGGGATGATTTTTGGACTACTCATTAATGGATGTAATAAACACATACAAACCCAATTTGACTGAGATTTATATGATAATTTGGAACTTATGGCAATTTATGTCGATTTCATAGGGGTAATTTGTATGGGGGCTAGGTCTGAACATGGACCGATTCTCACCAGTTTCAATAGCATTCATCCCATGGCCGATAAAAGCTTATATACCAAATTTCATCAAAATATATTCATATTTGCGACCTGCAGTTTGATTACAAGCTTTACATGGACACACAGACGGACGGACGGACGGACGGACGGACGGACATTGTTAAATCAACTCAAAAAATGATTCTGATTCGATCGGTATAATTAAAGATGGGTCTAGGTCAAATATTTTTGGTTGTTACAAACAGCAGCACAAAGTCATTATACCCAAACCACATAGTGGTATAGGGTATAATAAATTAAATTAAAAAATGCCAAAAAAGTACAAATAAATCATTGATATATTTTTAATTATTTCTGCTTTTTGTCGAATTTTTCAAAAAATGTACAACTAATTAATTCATTTATTTTTAATTCTAGATTTTAAAAAATGTACATAATATGTACATTTAATGTTAAATATGTGCATAGTAATGTTAAATATATAATGAAATTAAATTGAAACATTAAAAAAAGTACATTGTTTTCATTTCTAAAATTAGTATAATATTTTTTAATATGGCAATTCCGTACCTTCCATTTGATACCGATTGGAAATATTTCTTTGCTATCAAGTTGAGAATCACAAATTTCTCAATTTGATAACTATGAAAATCGCCATATAAAAAATGTGCCTTTTAAGTTGAGAAGACTATATTCGAACTATTGAGGGCATTTGAGAATTAACGTTGGAGATTTGGGAAATGTATTTGATCTCAAATGCACCTCAAGTTGATAGCAAACAAAAATGTTTATTGGGACATTTATTGTAGGGTCGTTTGCACACACACAAAAAATAGAAAATAAATTGTCAATAAGCAAAGCAAGTGGCTTCGAAATTCGATGATGCCAGTTAATCATTTTTTGTTCACGCGGAATTTATAATTGGAGGAATTTTTTCTCGAGAAATGTATTTTCCGTGAGAAAGAAATTCCTTGAGAATATTCATAATTGGGATGAATAACTTTTAATTGGAACTTTTTAGTCAGAATAAATCATAATTCTAGTTAGATATTGGTTAATATTTAATTAGAAAAAATATTGTGGTGGCATCTACGCAATTATTGAGGCAGTCACGGAAAAATTAAATTCAAGTCTGTTTTTTTTAATATAACAAAAATGGATTTTCCCTTTAGCAAAATATGGCAGAATTCTTTATAAATGAAATGCAAAATGGAAAATCAATTTTGTGCTAATTCTTAACAAAATTAATAAAATATATTTATATGTATTATTATATTTATTAATATTTGTAATTTTATTTGACACAATTTCACACACATTTTTACAGATCAACTGTTTTAATTACAAAAAATATTGTGGTGGCATCTACGCAATTATTGAGGCTGTCACGGAAAAATTAAATGCAAGTCTGTTTTTTTTTAATATAACAAAAATGGATTTTCCCTTTAACAAAATATGGCAGAATTCTTTATAAATGAAATGCAAAATGGAAAATCAATTTTGTGCTAATTCTTAACAAAATTAATAAAATATATATATATGTATTATTATATTTATTAATATTTGTAATTTTATTTGACACAATTTCACACACAGTTTTACAGATCAACTGTTTTCAACTGATTTAGAAGTTTTCTGTTTTTGAAACAGTAGTGCCAATTTGTAACATTTTGTGATGTAATGAAAATCGCAGAATAATAAGTTAATACACAATAAAAAATATTAAATTTTTAAGTTTTATATACATATTGCAATAAAAAAAACTTTGGTAAATTTACATTGAAGATGGTCAGAAATGAATGAGAAAAAATATATAGGCATTTTAGAAAAGCACATTTAATATTAAACTTTATGCACAAAATATATGGGTTTTTGTTGTTTCGAATTTAACTGTGGCTCTAAGTGAAAAGTTTTAGACCGATCGTATATTACATCTTGAGGATCCTCACCTAATATTTTCAAATATTTTAAATTCTTTTTAACTCATTTAACCTCATTACGATAGTAAGACAGTAAATATGGAAAATCCACGCACCTCAAAAAATTGTTTTCTATGAAATAAATTAAAGACATTTCATATTATACAATTTTCTTTCAAAAATGTATCAATTATTGCAAATTTGAAATTTGACATATAGTATTTGTACATATATTTGTATAGATTTCGCAGTATGAAAAGAACTATTATTTCTTTATTTAGAATATATGTAAGTATTGCTCGCAAAAAATTGCAACATCATGAATGAAACACATAGACGACTGCTGGCAGCAGCATTTGTAGTCGTATAGTCAGCTACTTGATTTTTCTGAATACGACAGCAACATATAATACAAATGCATTTTTATTTAAATATACAATTACAATAAATTAGTTTAACGCCTTTTGATTATTAATGGAATTATAGCCTTTCATTTTGCGATTTTTTTTTTAAACAAAATAAAATATTTCATAGCAATAACTTCTTTTACATATTTTGTTATATTGTCAACACTATTTTTGTTTTGTAGCCAACAAAACACACTTGCAGTTTTTTTTTCTATTTGAAGAACATATGACTGCCATTGTTGATGTTGTAGAGTTGTTTTTATACCCTATACCACTATGTGGTTTGGGTATAATGACTTTGTGCTGCTGTTTGTAACAACCAAAAATATTTGACCTAGACCCATCTTTAATTATACCGATCGAATCAGAATCACTTTCTGAGTTGATATAACAATGTCCGTCCGTCCGTCCGTCCGTCCGTCCGTCCGTCCGTCCGTCCGTCCGTCCGTCCGTCTGTGTGTCCATGTAAAGCTTGTAATCAAACTGCAGGTCGCAAATATGAATATATTTTGATGAAATTTGGTATATAAGCTTTTATCGGCCATGGGATGAACGCTATTGAAATTGGTGAGAATCGGTCCATGTTCAGACCTAGCCCCCATACAAATTACCCCTATGAAATCGACATAAATTGCCATAAGATCCAAATTGTCATATAGATCTTACTCACATTGGGTTTTATATGCGTTCTTTACGTCCATTAATGGGTAGTCCAAAAATGATCCCTTTGGCCCCATATAAAGCTGCTTCCCGATCTTCACTTAAATCTATTAAAAAACAAAAATATTGCACTCATTCTTCTCAGATTTTGTTTGTATATATTTTTGCAAAATACAAGAGACTTTACCAAACATGATCAGGATCGGTCCATTTTTGGACCTAGTCCCCATATAGATATAGCATCCGATATAAACTTTTTCATATCTGCAGCCAAAAAAATTAATAAAAATCTGACTCAAATTTGGTTTTTGCTTATTTTCTATGTCCAGTTAGTTGGGCCTAAGAGATAGGGCATGGTATAGGGTATCATATAGTCGGTCTAGACCGACTATAATTTTCTTACTTGTTTTTTTTTGATTTTGTTTCGTTAACTCTTTTGTATTAAAGCACCTCCAATATATGTATCCATTTTAGTTTGCAAATTCAGTATATTTATAATTTATTACTTATACTTATAATATAAACAATTTTATCAGTTATGCTTACGAAACTATATATGGCTGCAAAAGCAGTAGCCTGTGTAAAGAACAAGTTAGCGACATGTAACTGTTACGTAACGTGTCAGCCTTTTTTTCACATGAAAAGTATTGGAACGTTCCGGTTACGTTCGGTAACTGTTTTAAATTATTTTCATGTAAAAAAAACAACTGACTCGTTACGGTTACGGTTAGAAAACATTGACCTTTTATATGTATTATAATGCTATGAATGCATTTATCTTTATTTTATTTTATTTATATATTCTTTTTTTTGTATTGTATATTATTTTTTTTTTATTATTATTACTATTTCATTTAATTATTTTTTTCTTTAAATAAATTAATACATAAAAATTTGTTTTTTAAATTATTGGTGAACTTTTACTCCCTTTATTTACTGCCTTTATATTAACTGGTAGTGTCTGCTTGTCGACAAAATTTTGGATCGATTTTTAGCCCCTTTCGCGTGAGCCAATCGATCTGAAATTTTGCATGCAAGCTCGTGGCAATGACAGAAATGATCTAACAAATTTTTTTAGTGATGCCAAAACAATGGAAACTTTTAAAATTTTCTACCAGAGTTCACAAAAAAATGTACAAAGGGTTTGTTTTTATTATATTATTACCACAACGACCACAAAAACAACAAGTCCAGCTATGACAACAATGCAACATTTAGAATAACAACAGGAACAATATGGAAACATCATGTTTTTCATTTTTTTTTTAATTTTTCATAGATTTACCTGGACCTGTTCCACCGATTTTAATGATTTTTGAAGTAGAAATCTTCCCATGAATTTGGTGAATCATTCTCACTAAAAATTATCACCCTAGCTATCCTATTGAGGGCGTGATCGTGACAAGAACAACATAGAAAATTATATTTTTTCAAGACTTTTTTTAGTTCTTCATTCAAATCTCGGGCCCTAATCGACCGATTTGGACGATTTTAAATAGCAAACTTTTCAGGATGTTAGTGAATCATTTTTTATGCCAACGAGCACCCTAGCTGCCCGATTGATGCCGTCATCGTGATTTCCACAGACGGACAGACGGACAGACGGACAGACGGACAGACGGACAGACGGACAGACGGACAGACGGACATCGCTATATCAACTCCGGTTGTTATAAGGATCACAAATATATATATTTTATGGGGTCCAAATTTTTTTTTCTAATTATTACAAACGGAATGACAAACTTATATATACCCTCTGCACACTGGAGTGGAGGGTATAAAAATAGTAATTACATTTTCATATTTTTTTTGCAACACTTTACATAAATATAAGCTGAACTTAAAATTTTAGCTTATAGAAAAATGTCCATATTACAAGTTTTTTCATTTGAAAACATTTTCAATTATCCAAGTTTTAAATTGTTTGTATACAATTTACCAGGTTTTGACGAATTCAACATATTGGTTTTATAGAAAAAGTCTCAATTTAGATATAGTTTAAGCATTTGGAATATAAGTTCAAAGGTTTTTCTTTAATATTTGCAAGATTCTAATATTTATCATAAAGAATTGCTAGAAATCTAACAAAGCTTATGAAATGAAAAAAATTATTTCCCGTAGACTTGACAAAAAAATCTCTATATGCACATTAGGGTGGACCTTAATAAAAAAAGTGTTCAAACTCTCCGCCTCACCCCCTAAAAATATGCGAATAGCAAACAAACTGAGAAATACAAAGTTTTGGTCAATTAAAAAAAATTTCGAGGTGCCTCAACGCGACTGAAAATTTCAAGTGTGTTTATATGGGGAAAACATGACTTTTTTTCAGATTTTACAAAAATTTCGTTCTATAGTTTAATTTTTCGACAAGTTGTTATATAAATCGATATCAGTATTAATTATCTCTTCCAAAAGCTATATAACTTCAAAATCGAATAAAAACTCGTCAAAAAAAAAAAAAAAATAATTGTTCTAGTAAACTAGATGAAACCCTTACTATGGGTTGGGAAATAAAATTGTGCTATATTTTACGAAAACTTACCGTTATGTGCTCCTACGATTAAAATGATCCAAAATTCAGAAGTATTCGCAAAATACTTGAATTTTTTGACTCAATCGTCCTATACTAGCTTGGGGTCATATGTGGCGCCAAGTCCAAATGGGTTAATGACGTCAAATTCTAAAATCATCATAACCATCAAATCATAAAAATCGATAATATATAGTAAGGGTTTCATCTAGTTTACTGGAACAATTAATTTTTTTAAATATGCGCCAAATTCTTGTTTTGGCCTCAGCAAGGAATGGGTTAACGTTGTTCGATTTATTCCAAATTTCTAGCATGGGAGTCTTGCACATTTGGTTATTATATTTTAAGCGCCACATCTTAAAATTCAACAGCTTTTACAAAATATTTGATTTTTTTGGAATAAATTGTCTTTCGTTAACTTGGGGTCATATGGGTTAATGGGTTCATATTATTTTTCTCAGAAACCCTAGGTGATTAAGATAAAATATAACATTTAAAAGTAGAAAACTGATAAATTTTTGGTACAAAGTATTTAGCATGAGTACATTTACTGAATATTTCGTAAAAAATTAATTTTTCTCGAAATCCGAAAAAAAATGTTCTTAAAAATTCACACATTTAATCTCTAACATATATTTAATAAAACCTTAAGGAGCCTGGCCCTATGCTCTTTATAGTAGCTTAAGGAACCAATATATATATATATGTAAAGAACCAGATCCATTTTCTGAATTTTTATTTAAGAAAATTTTTTAAAACTTAAAAACTCAAAATTTTATTAAAAATTTTTTCCGTCTTTGGTCTCATTTCGCAATAGGTTAGCAACGTGTTAATAAAACAATACTTCATATCTGAGTACTTATAGGTATAGAGACAAAAAAAAAAATAAATATGGCGTTAATCAATGTGTTAAAGTTGAAAAAATTTTCATCACATTTCATGACCTAGAGTTTTTTTTTTGGCACAAAAGTGGTCTGGGGCATTTAGTATTTCTTGGCGAGTTTTTATTTGATTTTTAAGTTGTATAGCTTTTTGAGAAAATAATTTAGTACTGATATCGATTCATATAATAACTTGTCTAAAAAATTAAACTATAGAACGAAATTTTCGTAAAATCTGAAAAAAAGTCATATTTTCCCCATATAAACACACTTGAAATTTTCAGTCGCGCCACCTCTAACTTTTTTTGATTGACCCAAAACTTTGTATTTCTCAGTTTTTTTTGCTATTCGCATATTTTTAGGGGGTGAGGCTATAAATTCTACACTTTTTTGCCCTCCATATAGTGAAGGGCCACCCTAATGCACATATCGCACCTGTACCTCTAAAGTGGGTCAACTCAAAATGTACAAAATTTCAGTAGAGGCAAAAAACGGGTTTTTTTTAATATTTACTATAAAATTTAACAAGTAAGAAAATTATAGTCGGTCTAGACCGACTCTACGATACCCTATACCATGCGTTTAGAAACCCTATCTCTCAGGCCCAACTAACTGGATATAGAAAATAAGCATAAACCAAATTTGAGTGGGATTTTTATTAATTTTTTCGGCTGCAGATATGAATTCTCTCCGATTCTCACCAACTTCAATAGCATTCATTCCATGGCCGATAGAAGATTAAATACCAAATTTCATTAAAATATATTCATATTTGCGACCTGCAGTTTGATTACAAGCTTTACATGGACACACAGACGGACGGATGGACGGACGGACATCGTTAAATCGAATCAGCTAGTGATTCTGATTCGATCAGTATAATATATAATGGGTGTAGGTCAAATATTTTTGGTTGTTACAAACAACAGCACAAAGTCATTATACCCAAACCACATAGGGGTATAGGGTATAAAAACAGTAGTTTCATTGTAAATAATTGCGAATAATAATTATACAGCAGTAGTTTTTTTGCGACTTTTTCAGCGATCATCAAAACTAAAAACTTTTTTCGGTGCAACTCAAAATATGTCTTTTTAGTGGATTCTAAAGAAGCTACTCTTATAACGCAAATAGGGTTACAACTGTATTTTTTTTGCGAAAGACTGGAAAAATCGATGTAAGATTTTTACAGTGGATAGATATGACCACTGTGTATCGTTTTCTTGCAAAAAGTGAAAATTGAGAAATTTTGAGTTGACTCACTTTAGAGATACAGTTGCGATATATTTTCAAAGTCTCATATTACTGGTAGTGACATATCTGTGGTTTTCTGGAATAACCGCGTATGTCCACTTTTGTCAGTTTTGAGTTAACGATGCCAAATATATTCATTTTTAACGCTCTTTACATATGTTAAATTTTAAAATTTTTAAATTTTTCTGAGTATTTTCTTTAAATAACGACGTAACTTATATGTTTATTAAATTAATTTGCAGCACTAACGACGTATGTCAACCTACGTTTGATCACTTAAAAATTATTTTCTCAGAAAACGACACAGCGACACACGTTGTTATTAATGAAAAAAATGCAAAATAATTTTGGATTATTTTTCAGTTTATAACCACTTATAAAAACTTGTGTGTTTATTTCTGTTATTTTTTGTCATTATCATTCTTGATACGTTGTTATATTCTCATCCTAAGTCCCGTTAACTTTTTGTTGACGAACAAAAAAATCAATTTTTCAAGTAACAATAACTTATGTCTACTTGGGTTGTTGCATTGGTAGTTTTCTTTTTCAAAGAAAACGACGTTTGTCGACATAAGTTGTTTATCTGCACACACTTTAAGTGTTATTTACATATTGTTTTTTCGTCCTTCTCTAGGATCTATTACTCTGAAGATTTTTGACTCAAAATTTTTTATAAAGTATTTATTGCCCATATCTGCAGGACTGCTAAATAAAAAACTCTAAAAAATTTTTATCGAGCCCATAATTTCAAATATAACGTTTTTTGGCTCCCCTGAACGTTTTGATTTTTTGACATACGCGGTATTCTAGAAAACCACAGGTATTCAATTGTTTGAGGGATAACTTGTGAATTGGATTTTATGAATTGATTTTTATACCCTATACCACTATGTGGTTTGGGTATAATGACTTTGTGCTGCTGTTTGTAACAACCAAAAATATTTGACCTACACCCATCTTTAATTATACCGATCGAATCAGAATCACTATGTGATTCGATTTAACGATGTCCGTCCGTCCGTCCGTCCGTCTGTGTGTCCATGTAAAGCTTGTAATCAAACTGCAGGTCGCAAATATGAATATGTTTTGCTGAAATTTGGTATATAAGCTTTTATCGGCTATGGGATGAACGCTATTGAAATTGGTGAGAATCGGTCCATGTTCAGACCTAGCCCCCATACAAATGACCCCTATGAAATCAACATATATTGCCATAAGATCCAAATTATCATACAAATCTTAGTCAAATTAGGTTTGTTTGTATATATTACATCCATTAATCAGTAGTCCAAATTTGATCCCTATTGGACAACTCTTAGTCATAGGCCCCATATAGAGCTGCTTCCCGATTTTCACTTAAATCTATTAAAAACAAAAATATTGCACTGATTCTTCTCAAATTTTGTTTGTATATATTTTTGCAAAATACAAGAGACTTTACCAAACATGGTCAGGATCGGTCCATTTTTGGGCCTAGTCCCCATATAGATATAGCATCCGATATGAACTTTTTCATATCTGCAGCCGAAAAAATTAATAAAAATCCCACTCAAATTTGGTTTATGCTTATTTTCTATATCCAGTTAGTTGGGCCTGAGAGATAGGGTCTCTAAACGCATGGTATAGGGTATCGTATAGTCGGTCTAGACCGACTGTTATTTTCTTACTTGTTTTGATTTACAGTTTCATATTGCGCACGATAATTTTGATTTACAGTTTGCATACAAACTTTATTGACTGACTGTATCTATTATTACAGAAATTTGTTTTGTTTTAAACGTCATACAAGCGCTTTGACATTAAAATTTTCAAAAACAGAAAATGGCGTTAATAGATTTTTCATATGTGGGTTTTGATTTAAAATTCATTTGTATCACCATACATACTTACATCATAAAATTTTAAGAATTCATTATATAACACGTTAATTTAAATACAATCGTACAAGTTCTATATGCTATGGGATATGTCTTGCAAATACCTTTCATATGATATCCAATTTGTATATGGTTTCTTTGGATCAAATGTGAAATATGTATCTCTAAACAGAAAAAACTATCTGTTTTGGTACTATCTTTCAAAGCCTACATATGAGATTGGGCTCCTTAAATAAAGACGGATGCCTTCCTTGCAACCCCAATGGAAACTTCTTAGGTATATTTAAAGGGAAAACTGTTTTCAAATAAAAAATTTTGACTTTTTAATCCAAATATATAAAAAACAGCTCAATACAATTAATACATTAAGGAAATCAAATGTACGTTTTATTTTTATATTTATACCAAGGTTCAGAAAATACACACATGAAACACACAATGTTCTGTTCAAAAGCAGCCAACACATATCTTTATTTTCATATCAATTATGTGCGTTTCTAAATTTTCTACGGTGCCCACGAACATTTTTGTATCACGTACTTTTTGTTTCAATCACACATAAAGCACACATATTTGAGTGTTGCTTTATTTGAAGTTAATGTTCTGGTACGTGTACTGAAAAAAAACAGAACATGTACAATAAACAGGTTCGAGTTCAGTTATATTTTAAGTCGTGTTGTGGCTCGTGTAGTGAGAAAAAACAGAACATGTACAATAAACAGGTTCGAGTTCAGTTATATTTTAACACGACTTAAACTCGAACCTGTTTATTGTACATGTTCTGTTTTTTCAGTACACCTACCAGAACATGAACTTAAAATAAAGCAACACTAAAAAATGTGTGCTTTATGTGTGATTGAAACAAAAAGTACGTGATACAAAAATGTTCGTGTAAATAACGAAATATTAAAACGAACACAGTCATGGTTGTGTTGGGCACCGAAGAAAATTTAAAAACAAACATAATTGATATGAAAATAAAAATATGTGTGTGTTGGTCTAAGTTATGTTTGTTTACATATATGTACGAGTTTTTTATTCAGTGTGTGTTTTTTTCTGAACTCAGATTTATACCCTATACCACTATGTGGTTTGGGTATAATGACTTTGTGCTGCTGTTTGTAACAACCAAAAATATTTGACCTAGACCCATCTTTAATTATACCGATCGAATCAGAATCACTTTCTGAATTGATTTAACAATGTCCGTCCGTCCGTCCGTCTGTGTGTCCATGTAAACCTTGTAATCAAACTGCAGGTCGCAAATATGAATATATTTTGATGAAATTTGGTGTATATGCTTTTATCGGCCATGGGATGAACGCTATTGAAATTGGTGAGAATCGGTCCATGTTCAGACCTAGCCCCCATGCAAATTACCCCTATGAAATCGACATAAATTGCCATAAGATCCAAATTGTCATATAGATCTTACTCAAATTGGGTTTGTATGCGTTCATTACATCCATTAATGAGTAGTCCAAAAATGATCTTCACTTAAATCTATTAAAAAACAAAAATATTGCACTGATTCTTCTCAAATTTTGTTTGAATATATTTTTGCAAAATACAAAAGACTTTACCAAACATGATCGGGATCGGTCAGTTTTTGGACCTAGTCCCCATATAGATATAGCATCCGAGATGAACTTTTTCATATCTGCATCCAAAAAAATTAATAAAAATCCCACTCAAATTTGGTTTTTGCTTATTTTCTATGCCCAGTTAGTTGGGCCTAAGAGATAGGGTCTCTAAACGCATAGTATAGGGTATCGTATAGTCGGTATAGACCGACTATAATTTTCTTACTTGTTTTGAAATTAAATTTTACCAACTATCTGAGTAGCTCGAGCTTTCAACATGTACGTAAAGTTGGTGACAATGGATTATTTTATAATTTCCAGGATTGGATCATTATATCTCGCGTTAAATCTGAAAGCGAATTTTTCTAAATTAAATATTACTAACTCTTCGAAACTCTTAATATTTACATAAAGTTGATAAAAACATATTTCTCGTGGTTAACCTGAAATCGTACAAAAGATCGTCTTAATTTCTTTTCATTTATATATACTTAACTTCCTTTTTCTGTTGGTTTTTTATACCCTATACCACTATGTGACGAGAGTATAATAATATTGGGCCTAGATCCACCATTTATTATACCAATCGACTCAGAATAACTTTCTAAGTAGATTAAGCGATGCACGTCTGTCCGTCTGTCTGTCTGTCCGTCTGTCTGTCCGTCCGTCTGTGTGTTCATGTAAAGTTTCAATTAAACTATAGGTCGAAAATATGGGTATATTATTATGAAATTTAGTACATAAGCTTCTATTGGCCATCGGATGAACGCTATTGAAATTGGTTAAAATCGGTGCATGTTCAGACCCAGCATGTTCAGTGCATGTCTGACCCTTATCGGACCAAACTAAAATTGTCGTAAGATCCACGTTATCATATACACTCAAACCTCATTTTATGCGATTGATTCGTTCCGGAAAAATCCGCATAAATCGAATTCGCATAAAATGATACACTAGTTCCATATAAAAACGAATGATTCGTTCATGAATTTAAAAAATTCACTTAAATTCAAATCAAAACATTAAAACTCAAAAAAAAATCGCATAAAAAAGTCAACAAAAAAAATTATTTCATTTAATTTTGTCCATTTTATTATCTGAAAAAAAACAAATATTTTTAGCACAACAACTTTTAAATGGTAAATATTCTATTCATATGTACTTTGTTCACTTTTACGATAAAAAAAAACTAAATGCACTTTTAAATATTGTATGTATGTATATATTTCACTACAACGAAGAAACTAGCAATGCAATAACATTTAGGCCTAGTTAGTCACACGTTAAATGTATCCGTACCGTAAATGTAACGTTGACATTTAGTGCAGTCATAGAACGTAAAAAATGAACCAGCATGTTGCTGTTCACAAAAGTCACGTACAAACGTAGCAAAAACGTTCCGGTTACGTGACATATGAATTCGGTAACCGCTCTAAAAACTTTTCATGTAACAAAAAAAAAAAAAGAAACAGCTGACACGTCTGGTTACGGTTACGTGTGGCTAACTAGGCCTTTACACGTATAAACATTTCTGAGAATTGTTTTTTCCGGCCAAGACGTGCATTAGTGTTGCCAACTGCTTTAAATTAAAATGTGTAATAAAGACGCAAAAAAAAATAATAAAAATGAAAAACAGCATAAATTCAAATTCGCATAAAACGAGGTTTGAGTGTATATCGATAAAATTTGCTATAGTATGTCATTATACCCACCTATCAGTGGTCCTCAAATATACCCTGTAGGAGAAATTTTAGTCATAGTCCCCATATAAACCTGATTTCTAATCTGCACTTAATCTACCAAAAAACAGTAATGTTGCATAGGTTTTTTTCAAATTTGGCTTATATAAGTATATTTTTGAGAAAAGTACGTAACGATTTTTTATTTTTATAAAAAAAAAAAAATAATAAAATTAAAAATACGGATGGCACGTTGTTAACGCTAAATGTAAGTGTAGCAAAAACAAATTGTTTTTCTTGTTTTTTCATGACAAAAACAAACATGTATATTGTAGTATGCAATGTGTACTCGTATACAAACATATTTGTTTCAAAGTTGTTCTATATTTTTTATTTTTATAAAAAAAATAGTAAAATTAAAATTAATAACTTTAATACATAGGGTCATGATCGCTCCATTTTTTGACCTAGTCCTCATAAAAAAATAACATCAGATATGAACTTTTCCATACCTGCAAGTCACGAATTAATAACAATACCACTAAAATTAAGTTTATGCTTATTTTTAAATCCAGCTATTGTCTCGAAATGCATGGTATAGAGCGGTCTAGACCAATTATAATTTTCTTTCTTGTTTGTTTTTTTTTTTGTTCGAGGTAGAATCTTGGAATTAAATTTTGAACAACTTACCGAATGGCTAGAGCTTTAAAAAGTGGATGATAACATATTATTTCTGCATCATCTGATAATTATTTCTCGCGGTTAACCTGGAATCCTATAAAAGCATATCCTCGAAATTTTTTTATGTATACTTGGTTATATTACAAATAAATAAATGTTTAATTGAAAATGTTTAATTGAAAATGTTTTTTTTGGTTTATTATTTTTTAGTTGTCCCCATTTTCCATATTTTTTTTGTTCACGACTACCAAGTGTAGCCATATACGTATATATGTTGGATCCGATAAGTTACAAATGGAATGACTTTATTACTTAAAGTAGGGTGCAGAAAAAAATTTATTTAACATACCTACTGATTAATAAGCAAAATTGTAAGAAACAGGGATACAGGGAAACAACAATTGAATACGGACAGTGTAATATGGACGTACAGATTAGTCGTGATTTCCTGTCAAGTTTTGAATTAATTAAATTATATAGATCCCTAGATTTTAATTTACTCAATGTTTCAGGCACTTGCTTTTTTTGTTACATTTTTCTTAATTTGGAGAACAGTATGGAATAAAACTGAGTTTATCTTGTTTCCTTATATAAGTTCCAAAGGAACACAAAATTTTTTCAAATTCTTAAAATTCTTATATTCGTCCTACGGTGTCGCTATCAATATGAACTTGAAAGAAGAGAATCTTGGCAATTTTTTGTTTATTTCTATTTTACAATATCAAGAGAAAACGATAAAATTATGTCTTTTTAAAATTTTATCCTTTAAAATTTCCTTTGAAATTTCCAATAAATTCTTTCGAAACAAAATATGTTGAGGCCTTGAATATGAATTGATATCTGTGGTCTCAAGCATTAACCGCCTAAGTCGAAAATGGCTCTAGGCAATATTGCCCAACGAAAAATCGCCCAAAAATAAAAACGAAAAATGGCCAACAAAAAAACTCTCCCGTAAAAAATTCTCCTCAGATGAAAAAATGGATTATTTTTAATTTTTAAAAGTGGGCCATTTTTCATAATGAAAATAAGAAATGAAAAATGAGCCATAATTTTTGAGTCATTTTCCGTTTCTTTAATTTTAGAAAATTGTAGTCGAAGTCCATGAAAACTACTGTGAACAAATTTTTGCTTAGTTTTTGATCTTCACATCTACCTAATAAGAGTTAAATATTGAGTGTAAATATATTTTTTTAATGTATTATATAAATACAGTTAGTATACAGTTAAAAAAGTAATGAAGCGTGGCTTGTACAGTTGCATGACAGTATGGGTAGTGAAATTTTTATAACGCTGGGTTTACCTTGCGCCGCAGGTATATTAATTAACATTCTATAAAATAATAGGTATGCAGTTTTTATTATGGAAAGAAAGTGCTATTAGAAGTTAGGTGTACCTTGCGCCGCAGGCGAAAAATTTTAACAAAAAATTCGCGCGATTTTTATTGAAAATTATATTATATTATAATATCTTAATTAATTACTACAACTTCAATAAACATATCTGTCACAAACTCGTTTGTATGAGCGAATACAATTTCACGCGATCGTTTGACCGAACGCAATGAATTGCATTAACAGAAAAACGCATAATTTTAATTAACTTTTGAGTGAATTTTCATATGAAAATATTGTTTATTTTTTGGGTTTTTTTTTAATTTTTCATATTTTTGGGCCATTTTTGAAATTTTTAGCAATATTTTATAATATATATATATATTTTTTTTTGCAATTTTTTTCTTTTATTTTTTGGGCCATTTTTCACACTTTTTGGACAATTTTTTTAATTTTTTTGGGGTAATTTTTCATTAGGCCATTTTTAATTTTTTTTGGCCATTTTTCATTGGGCGATATTTCCTAAATCCTTCGAAAATCATGCTTTCGAGAAAAATAACTTTTTATATAAACTAGAAGAGCCCATCCCTCGTAGTTCGAGTGCAAATTCTAAGAAATTTTATTTTTTCGTTTAATAAATAATTTTATAAGAGCCTAAAAGTATGCTAACCACTTTTAGCCAATTCACAAATCAACATTTTCTAAACAAAAATTCATTAAATTACATTATAAAAATTGGTTGAACACATAGAACATAGAAGATATATAAATGAGTTTGTTAATAAATAATTTTATAGGGGCCTAAATGTATGCTAATCAATTTTAGCCAATTCACAATTCAACACAGGACTTTTGAAATTTTAATAAACACGCACACAGTATGTGTTTTATGTATGTGTTAATAGCAACTTTAAATGAGCACTACTACAAAAAAATGTTACAGATGGTGCAAATCTGTAAATATGGTGGACAGGTAAAAATAAATACCTTTAAAATTGAGCAGTTTTGGTCAAATTCGGCTTGTAACTAAAATTTTTATATCGGTCGCAAGAAATCGCCTTGCCTATTAATATTGTAGATGTAATGGGGCTTCATTACCACTTATGTCAGTACATCTATATATTAATACGTGAAGGTAAATTTTTAGTTCCATTTTAAAGCAATATGCGGGCACGAAGGATTGTAAAAAATGGCATAGTTATTGCTCATATGGAGGAGAAGCTGAGAACGATAAAATTTATGTTTAATCTGTCTTAACAATATATTAAATTAAATAAAATAAAATATTTATAATAATTCGTTACATCCTGTTAATGCGAATGATTTAAATTATATATCAGATGGGTAAAAACATATGAAATCAACCGAAAATATTAACATTTGTGACCTCATCACCTCCAAATTTGATAAGATTTTGTACACATGATCTATGGATCGGCGCAATAATATTTGCCAACTTTCAGACATATAGCCTTCGAACTTTCAGAATTATGGCCATTCCAAGTTGGCAAAAATCAATAAAAATGCACTCAGATGCCTTAACACAATTTTTAATATCTCGAAAAGTATTCATTGCACGTTAATAATCAAGGGCTCATTTTACAGACTAAAGCATGCGCCATTCCAAAAAAAATTTTTTTTCAAATTTTCGATCAAGAATAATGTAAATAAAAAAGGACTAAAATTTCCAAAGGATATTTCTCGAAAATCAATATTTTTAAAAATTTCAAAAAAATATATGTTAATTCTTATTATGTTTTGTACAAGTCTGTCAAATTTCAATGTGGAGTCTTTATTACAACATGAGTTATTAAGAAAAAAGCAGGCGAAGGTTTATGTATTTCATGAAATGTACCAAAATACAAAAAGGTGACAAATTACAAAAAGAAGGACATATCAAATGTAACGGAACTTTTTCGACTTTTCTTTGCTTAAACTCTTTTTCTCCATTGCTAAACCTTTAATAAAAAGTACAACATAATGTATTATCATTATTAAACACTTTATTACAGCATATTTATTTATTTCTGAAGGATTTCAATTAAAAAATCTGCATCTGCCGCGTATCGCTTGACTTTAATTTTTTTTTTATCTACAGGTTCAATAGAATGCAGCTTTTGAGTTCCAGGAATAGTACGCAAATCTTTAAAACGTATTTGAAGGAACCGTGCTTCTTCTTCGTGGTCTTCTAGAGTTAAAAACTCGAAATTACAGTTCAAAAGATTTTGCAGGCACCATTCATATAATTGTTTTGGAGTAGTTATTTGACCTTGTAATGGACGCTGTAAACTAGCTCGACGTGCTCTCTCTTTACGGTACCTCCAAGAACGTCACTTGGGCCTTTTCCATGGCTTGTTGCAAAAAAATGCCACTCAGCATTACATCCAAAATCTTCCATATGATAACATAAATTGATAAAGTTCTTTTTATTTTTAAACTGGGCAGCACTACCGTCTGAAAAATACGTGATTTTCTTCGGGGTTGTTTTAAACTTTTTTCTCAAAAATACATTCAGGTGGCGATGGAACAGGTGAACAGCTACAGAATCGTGTACAAGACAATCAGATATTATTATGAAGTTTGTATGTTGTGTTTTTCCATCTGATTTAATAAATAGCAATTGGGTATAAAGTGGCCTGAGAGTTGTTCCAGTGAAATCCCTGGACTGCATCCTGAATAGTAAAAGAAGCATTTTCTGAAAAATCGCAAACTGCTATATACTCATTTTCTTCCAAATTTGATTTTCTTTCGCTCAGATATGCTGCCTGCTGTTTTGCAATAAATGAATGAGGTAATAGAATTTCAAGTTTTTCACATAGGGAATCCACAAAAACGTCGGCTTGGCCAATCATGGTCTCCAAATTATCCCTATCTACACTTACCCATTGTTTATATGTTATTTCATCAATATCATTTTGCTCTAGTAATTGATTTAGTTTTGCTTTTAAATTTTCAATTCCTGGACACTTGTTACATTTACGTAGGTGACACTTTGAAGAAGATGGAATGCATGTCATTTGTTTCAAACAATCTTTGTAACATTCAAGCTGATAATTCGGAACACCAGCAGTTAATTTTTTTAAATTTATGGCATCAATCATCAGCTTCACATTTTGATGCTTTGTACAAACACACACGTTATGAGATCCACTCGCATTTGCTAGAATTATATTCCTCGGACGAAGTTGGCAAAACTTGGAAATACCTATTTTTATTCCATCATGTCGTTCCTTGAATAAGGCGTACATTTCTCTTAAGTTTCCAAGCAAAAGTCTTTTATTTTTCCTGACTTTTGTACCATTTTCAAAAAAAGACACGAAATCTTTCTGTCCGGGCATACACCTGCTGACGTCATCGGATTCATAAAAGGATTTTACTAAATTGCTTGTCACTGGTGAAATTGGACTTCCCAGTTTTGGGTTAGGCGTACTCATCACACCCTTTGTTTCAACCAAATGCTTAACTTTTCGCGCGATATAGTTTGTAACCAGGAATTCTTCCTCAATTTTATGTATTGCCCAGCTTTTTGGTAAAATTGTTAGCAGTTGGATTTTCTCGCTATTTTTTGTTAATGTTTTAAACTTTTCTTTTAATTGTTCTATTATTTCGGATTGTGGGCACATATGCGAAGTTGATTGTGCTGAACCGTGGAAAATTTTGTCTTGAATCGAATCACTTATTTTCCTGAATTTTCCATCTCTGTACCGTTTTTGATGTAACTTCTTCCGGTCACACTGGGTGCAATAAAAGTTTAAGACAAGTCCAAGAATGGATGCTACAGTATACTAAGGATAAAAACATTACGATCTCAAATAAAATTTGTGGGACATGTAGAATAAAATTTTCGCATCTGAAGAAATCTAATAAATCTAATTTGGAAGAAGGTTCAGACATAAACGAAAATGTAGATACTTTCGATGACATTGCGTCAGGCACGGAAGAAGATGACATTGCGTCAGGCACGGAAGAAGTTGCTATTTCAAAATTAAACCAATCTTTACCGTATCTGGAACAATCTCCGATAAAAAAGAAGAAGTTACATCAAAAACGGTACAGAGATGGAAAATTCAGGAAAATAAGTGATTCGATTCAAGACAAAATTTTCCACGGTTCAGCACAATCAACTTCGCATATGTGCCCACAATCCGAAATAATAAACAATTAAAAGAAAAGTTTAAAACATTAACAAAAAATAGCGAGAAAATCTAACTGCTAACAATTTTACCAAAAAGCTGGGCAATACATAAAATTGAGGAAGAATTCCTGGTTACAAACTATATCGCGCGAAAAGTTAAGCATTTGGTTGAAACAAAGGGTGTGATGAGTACGCCTAACCCAAAACTGGGAAGTCCAATTTCACCAGTGACAAGCAATTTAGTAAAATCCTTTTATGAATCCGATGACGTCAGCAGGTGTATGCCCGGACAGAAAGATTTCGTGTCTTTTTTTGAAAATGGTACAAAAGTCAGGAAAAATAAAAGACTTTTGCTTGGAAACTAAAGAGAAATGTACGCCTTATTCAAGGAACGACATGATGGAATAAAAATAGGTATTTCCAAGTTTTGCCAACTTCGTCCGAGGAATATAATTCTAGCAAATGCGAGTGGATCTCATAACGTGTGTGTTTGTACAAAGCATCAAAATGTGAAGCTGATGATTGATGCCATAAATTTAAAAAAATTAACTGCTGGTGTTCCGAATTATCAGCTTGAATGTTACAAAGATTGTTTGAAACAAATGACATGCATTCCATCTTCTTCAAAGTGTCACCTACGTAAATGTAACAAGTGTCCAGGAATTGAAAATTTAAAAGCAAAACTAAATCAATTACTAGAGCAAAATGATATTGATGAAATAACATATAAACAATGGGTAAGTGTAGATAGGGATAATTTGGAGACCATGATTGGCCAAGCCGACGTTTTTGTGGATTCCCTATGTGAAAAACTTGAAATTCTATTACCTCATTCATTTATTGCAAAACAGCAGGCAGCATATCTGAGCGAAAGAAAATCAAATTTGGAAGAAAATGAGTATATAGCAGTTTGCGATTTTTCAGAAAATGCTTCTTTTACTATTCAGGATGCAGTCCAGGGATTTCACTGGAACAACTCTCAGGCCACTTTATACCCAATTGCTATTTATTAAATCAGATGGAAAAACACAACATACAAACTTCATAATAATATCTGATTGTCTTGTACACGATTCTGTAGCTGTTCACCTGTTCCATCGCCACCTGAATGTATTTTTGAGAAAAAAGTTTAAAACAACCCCGAAGAAAATCACGTATTTTTCAGACGGTAGTGCTGCCCAGTTTAAAAATAAAAAGAACTTTATCAATTTATGTTATCATATGGAAGATTTTGGATGTAATGCTGAGTGGCATTTTTTTGCAACAAGCCATGGAAAAGGCCCAAGTGACGTTCTTGGAGGTACCGTAAAGAGAGAGCACGTCGAGCTAGTTTACAGCGTCCATTACAAGGTCAAATAACTACTCCAAAACAATTATATGAATGGTGCCTGCAAAATCTTTTGAACTGTAATTTCGAGTTTTTAACTCTAGAAGACCACGAAGAAGAAGCACGGTTCCTTCAAATACGTTTTAAAGATTTGCGTACTATTCCTGGAACTCAAAAGCTGCATTCTATTGAACCTGTAGATAAAAAAAAAATTAAAGTCAAGCGATACGCGGCAGATGCAGATTTTTTAATTGAAATCCTTCAGAAATAAATAAATATGCTGTAATAAAGTGTTTAATAATGATAATACATTATGTTGTACTTTTTATTAAAGGTTTAGCAATGGAGAAAAAGAGTTTAAGCAAAGAAAAGTCGAAAAAGTTCCGTTACATTTGATATGTCCTTCTTTTTGTAATTTGTCACCTTTTTGTATTTTGGTACATTTCATGAAATACATAAACCTTCGCCTGCTTTTTTCTTAATAACTCATGTTGTAATAAAGACTCCACATTGAAATTTGACAGACTTGTACAAAACATAATAAGAATTAACATATATTTTTTTGAAATTTTTAAAAATATTGATTTTCGAGAAATATCCTTTGGAAATTTTAGTCCTTTTTTATTTACATTATCCTTGATCGAAAATTTGAAAAAAAAATTTTTTTTGGAATGGCGCATGTTTTAGTCTGTAAAATGAGCCCTTGATTATTAACGTACAATGAACACTTTTCGAGATATTAAAAATTGTGTTAAGGTATCTGAGTGCATTTTTATTGATTTTTGCCAACTTGGAATGGCCATAATTCTGAAAATACGAGAGCTACGACACTGAAAGTTGGCAAACGCTATTATTATGTTTAACTTTCCCTTCGTACCAAAATTCATCCAATTCGAAATCGGTGCGGTCAACTCATTGGTTGATTTCATATGTTTTTACCCATATAATCCTTTCGTCAATTTTCACATAAATTAAAAGTATACATTTGATTTTATATGACACATAAAGCACAACATAAAACACAAAATGTAAATAAAAATAAAAGTAAAAATAAGTAAAATATCACAGATTAAAATATTCTTAACGTAAAGTATCATAGTTGGAAAATAACTAAATTAGGGTATTGCTAAAGTATAATTTACGTTGGTATTGTCTTTGTCTTCTTTTAAGTTTATCGCTAATTTATTTTCTGTTGTATACGTAAACTCTCTAATGTGAATTTCTTATTCTCTCGTCTCTCTTTGTCTAATACGTTTACATTAACAAGATCTGGTGTGTGTCCAGTTTCGATGCAATGTTGTGCTAAAGCTGTTGTTTGTTTACCTTTTCTAATATCAGTGTCATGCTCGTTTATTCTTGTATTCAAGCTTCGGTTTGTTGTCCCTATGTAAATTTTGTTACAAATTTCGTCGGATTTTCCAATACATTTTATTTCGTACACTACGTTGCTTTGTTCTGTTTTTTCAATTCTTGTTTTTGTTTCTGTAAATAGTGCACTTATGGTTTTATTTGGTTTATGTGCTAATGATACAGCTTCGTGATGCCAGATGTCTTATTCTTTTTCTCCCGTGATTCCTCATTGACAACCTTATTGATGAGGTTGTTTATTATATATGTCGGGTAATTGTTTTTAGTCAGTATATCCCTAACTTTTGTTATATTCTTGTCCTTAAATCTATTATCATTTAGTTGGAGAACTTTTTGTATTAAGTTTATTGCAGTGTTTGTTTTTTGTCTCATTGGTTGTGTTGAGTGATAGTTTATGAGACGGCCCGATGCAATGAACTATGTACACCGATCCGTAATTATTTTATTATGTTCCCTGAAGATTTTCATGTCTAAATATGGTATAGAGTTATATTCTTCCTTTTCAATTGTAAATTTCAGCTTGTTTATTTCTTATTTCTTCATTTTTTCTTTTTATAATAGCAAACAAATCGTCTACATACTTTTAATTTTTTTTCTGAAGCTAAGCTATTTTTGTTAATAATTTTTTTTAATTAATTAAAACATACAAATTTTTAAATTAATAAAAGAGTTATTAGTTTTATGATATAGTTTTTTGGTAATAACCATTCAAGTCGTCAAAAATATATTTTGTGAAAAGTTTCCATTGCATTGCACTGCTTGATTTTTTTTATCGATTTTATTGAAAAAAGACATAATTCGAAAATAAAAAGTTCGTTTAATGTTATTCATTAAATTTCACTTATTGGAAATAGATATTAACGAAAAATCATAGAAATTAAATTTTTATTCAATTCAAAGCAAAAACTTGTATTAGACTTTTTTTAATATAAACAATATGTAAACAATAAATTTGACATTTTTTGCCATCGTCGTTGTCCATTGTTGTTTTGGATTTTTTTGTCCGCAACGTAAAATCGTCAACACCGGTCTGATTGAGCTTATACTCTTACGTATTGTATTTCTTATTTTTCTTCAAATTTGTTGTTTCATTCAATCAATCGAAGAAATAAATATCCATTGAAGAAACGTACAAGTGTCATAATTTTCCATCTATTTGGCTGTATCCATTATTATTAAACCACTTCCTGTAATTTCATAATTCTCACCTCAATAATCATATTGTTTTAAAGAAAATTAGCACAGCCAGGAAAATTATTTATTCATTTAAAAACATTCTTGATATTCATTAAATTGAGAATTTTTTATTTTACATTCAGGTACACACATGCAAACGTGCACAGAATGAAAATACAAAAAAAAAAAAAACAACAGGTGGGCTTTGAAATGTTAATTAGAAGAGTGTGGCAGAAGAAAAGATATATGAGAAATAAAATATGTATATGATATCCTGAGAATATTGCCAAGATAAATAATAGATAAAAACTTTGTTTAAAGTTAATAATAAGAGGGTTGTATTTGTTAAAGTGGAAATATACTTGGCTGGGAATATCTGCATGAGAATTGTCCTTTCAACAGTTGAAGGACCTAGATATGTCAATGGTATAAACAATTATTTTTGCAAATACATATATGCGAGGGTGGTCCTAAAACAAGAATGTGTGAACGGTGCATTGTCTTCATGAAACGACACTTTCTTTTTCGCCAAATGTGTCCGTAATTTCATCACTAAAACGCTGCAATAAGTTAGATAATACTCGCCGTTGATTGTTTTTCCTTTTTGAAGATAATACCGTGCGACAATTTAACATTTCTTTTATTGAACTTTTTCACACTATTTATATCTATAATATTAATAGGCAAGGCGATTTCTTGTGACCGATGTAAGTTTCACAGTTTTAACCCCATTTTGACAAAAAATTTATCATTTGAAAGGTATTTCTTTTTAGCTGTTACCCAGATTTACAGATTTTCATCGTCTGCAATATTTTTTTGGAGTTATGATCGTTTAAAGTTGCTACTAACACATACATAAAATTATACAATGCTATGTGTATGTTTAATAAATTTGTTAGTGTGTTTGTGTTATTGCGTTGGGTTTGTTTTCTTAATTTAAAATGAGTTGAATTGTGAAACATACCTTTAGGGTTTTAGTAAATGAAAAAATAAAATTTCCTTGAATTTCCACTTGAATTTCGAGTGCTGGAATCTGCTAGTATTTATTCTAAGTCCATGGAATAACAAATATCCTTGCAGGCTAATATATTTAGTGTACATAAATAGATATAACAAATAAAATAATGACGATTTAATTATTTAGATATAGATTAATTTTACGTCTCAAAAATTCTTTATTTTTGGACAAATCTATGATGTGGTAAGCCGGCGAATGGATCATTATTAGTAAAGTTAAATCAAAAATAATTAATATTTAAGAGCTTAAAGTTTCCTGTAGGTCTCAATGTAGTATTAATTCTACTTAGCAAGTATTTGGAGTCCATGTCGGCATGGAATAGACTAAGCAGAAAGGAAACGCTAAGCATATTTCTACGACTTTAAAGTGTCGGTAACTTGATTATAGCAAGTATGGATTTATAAGAGGGCAAGGTGCGGGAGTTCCAACCAAGTCCACGTAGACATATTTTAGAACCATATTCCAGGATAGGATAAACCAGGAATGTAAATAGCTGTTTGGTTACATATGGATCACAAAATTCTTTATTCCATTGCTTCATAAATCCAAGAATGCCAAAAGTTTTTTTTTATTGCTTAAGATATATGCGGATGAAAATTTAATCTATGATCTAATAAAATGTCAAGATCTAAGAATGTATCATTCACAAAATATGTAGTATGAAGATTTTTACATCCATAAAAGGACATATGCTTGCATTTTTTTATATTGAGCTCCATTAGGTTTATGTTGCACCATCTACAAAAATTATTGAAATCGGATTGTAGCAAAAAATGTTGAATGTAGTTTTAAAAAGAGGGAAATAGTTTGACATCATCAGCTTATAAAAGAATTTTGGAATGTTGAATAACAGAAGGAAAATCGTTGATAAATAAAGTAAAAAGTACTGGACCAAGATGACTTCCTTGTGGAACACCAGAAAATACTTTGATTTTTTTTTTAGAGGTACATCGTTTCTAAATTTAACCCGCTGAGATCTGTTCGTTAAATAACATTTTAACCAGAAAACTAAAGAATTACTGACACCCATAGAATTCAACTTGTATTATAATAAACTCATGATTCCCCTTATCAAAGGCTTTACTAAAGTCGGTGTAAATTACATCGGCTTGCATACGATCGCTAAATCCGTCATTTATAATTGTAGTAAGTTCCAGAACGTTGGTGATTGTAGAACGAGATTTATGGAGGCCGTGTTGATATGGCGAAGTAATTATGATACTTGATGTTCTAATTTGAAGATTGCTCTCAATTTTGCGATGACTCTATAGTTTGACACATTGATTTTTTGCCCGATTTATATAAAGGGATGATATAAGATTCTTTCCGTAGAGATGACAAGAACTGATGAAAACTTATTGTTAGTGGATACGACAGGGAGTTAGCACAGTGTTTAAGAATAATATTTGCTATTCCACCAGAACCAGGATCAAAAGAATTTTTCAGTGTTTTCATTTCATTTATTACACTGTGGAACATTTTTGGGATTATTGTCTGGGGGGTGAGAAATTCCAAGTCAGGGTGATGGTACTAGGTCAGTATAGTAAAACCCTCAAAGGGTTTGGCGTTCGTATGTGTCAGTTTTTTTTATGACCTTTTAAATTTTTTCCTTATCTTGATGTTTTTTTGCTAAGTTGTAACATTTTGGCAAAAACGTAGTTTAACATAACTCGAGAACCACTTGTCCGATTTTGATGAAACAAACTCAAAAAAATTTAGAATTACAATTTCTTTAATCCGTTCATATAACGTTTTTCTTTATAAAGTCACATAACCTATAAACAAAATGCGACATAGGTCATAGAAATCGATTAACGCGTTCTGCTTTTATTTACAATTAAGTGAAGGTATCCATCCCATTTTGACAAGAATATTGATATTTGTTTTTATTAAAAAAAGTGTCATTTATCGCCTTTTTTATAAATTTTATTTTTATTTATTTTAATAAATATTACCTAGACTTTTTCGATGGTGGTTGTTCGGGACTAGTGGCATCGCATTCATCGCTATCATTAGTTTCTGAACCACACATAATGTCAATGTGTGACTCCACTGTTGGCCCTTCTGCATCTCCTGAAAATTCTTTATCATCAAGATCATCCTTGTCTTGCCACACAAGCTTACTCCACCAGCAAATTTCCGTAATTATTGCACTCGGCGACTTTTTGCCTCTATATCTGTAAGTTTTTGTTTTATTAAAATGAGTTTGAAAAAATAAAAAATCAGTATTACCTCATTTCAAACGGAATAGCAACTTGATGATAGCGTTCACCTTGTTCATCAGATTCGGTAGCCAATTGTTTGCTGAAGTAGTCCAGATGATGATGTAAATAATGGATTTTCAAGGACATGTGGACACCAATTTCCGAGAATGCTCTTAACATCCTTGCGACAGAAACATCGTAGTTGTTAGAACGATGCTTTCCCAACAAGCCTTCTATTACTTCTTTGATTGTCTGCCATGCATTCAATTCAACGTCAATCAGAAGATTGTTGAATGCGTCACTTTTAATCAGCTTTCGTATATCTGGAACATTTAGTACGCCTGATTGGAAAAAATTAATTTGTTAAGATGGAAAATCATGGGAAATGAATGTAACTTACCTTCTTTAATTTTACTTTCGCTGAGTCTCGGGTAAATTAGTTTCAAACACAAGAAAACTTCATCTCTTTTGGCGACAGTTTTGATAAAATTCTTAACAATTCCAAGTTTAATATGCAGTGGAGGCAGCAATATCTTCTCCTTCGGCACTAGAGGCTCACGAATAATATTGGCCGTTCGTAACCTGCTGTGCTCTCTGAGTTTCCATCCGTGGCATGCATATTGGTCACCGGAAAATCATGTGTCCCAATCGCACAAAAAGCACATATATTTTATATAGCCGCTTTGAAGACCGCAAAGCATTGCTACAACTTTTAAATCGCAGCATATGCGCCACATATGTTTGGCGTATTTAACCATTTTTAAAATATTTTCCAGTGCATCATATGTTTCTTTCATTTCTGTACTATAGGCGATTGGAACTGAATGTTTTTTTATTGGTCTTATGCAGTAAAACCGCCTTCAAGCTGAGTTTTGAACTGTCAATAAATAATCTCCAGTTATCTGCTTCATATTTTATTTCCATTGCGTCCATCAATTTTCCTACATCCGGGCAATATGCAGAAGTTTTTTCATCATTCACAAGGAATAAACTTTGGAGTGCTGCCTGACGACTTCGATAAGCTGTGACTTTCACACCGGGTGCCAACAAATTGTTTGATTTCAAAATGGAAGCCAGCTCTTCCGATTTATGCTGTGTTAATTCCAACTTGGCAATAATTGAATCAAGCTTATTTTGATTTATTAAAATTGGCTCATTGGATACAGATGGCTCATATGGGGGATCATCACGTGCATGATATGTATCTGGGCTAGAAGCTTTTGGCACAGGAATGTGGTCCGAATGAGGCAATGGTGTTGCGGCACTTGCAACACCAACGTAATTATACGATTTTCTTATCGTTTTTGCGGCTCCTTTATTCGCACATGCATAGCAATTCAATGGATTGTGACCTTCGCCAGGATTAGTCCAAGTCATTGGGATACCGAATGGCATACTTTCACGTCTTCTATTTTTCCAATCCATTAGACGGTTGTAGCAGCTTTTACACACTATATTTGGTACCCAATTTTCGTTCACTATAACATTTTGGTTGAAGTACATCTCGTATGTTTGAACAAAATCAGTACTGAAATTTCCCCTTTTTTTATGTGTTGAGACATATTGACCACAGCAGTAGCAAAAGCTATTTATATCTGGCTTGCACAGTTCCATATTCTGTTCACTTTTGTTCACTTTTAAAAAACTGGAGAAAAATCACTTTTACTGTTTGCGTTCGTCGGTACTTGTTGAATGACAAAAATCACAGAACCAGTGTGAGAAAGAGAAGAAGTATAATGACAATGCATGTTTTATGTGAACATTACAGAACCAGTGTTGCCACATCAATATTTCTCTTTTAGTACAGTAGAAAAATATGAGAGAGTTCGGCTTGTGAGTGTCAATGTTTTCTCCAAATAATGTTGTGCATATCTGGAGCAAATTTTTGAAATTCATACATTTACCTAATTGTGAATAAATGAGAAACGCGAGTTACGTATCCCCTCCACAACTAATTGTAACGGCTGGCAAAGTGTAGTGACCATTTAGAATCTTATTGCATTTTTGTATCGCAACATTTTTTGTATTATATTTCTGTTTTATTCCCACACTTTGCCAGACAGCAACGTAAGCATTTTTGTCTGCGTTGCTTAGCCCTAATTGTATTTTAAATATTTTTAAGCCTCAGTCTTAAGATTCATTTAAATAAAGATAGATATATCACAATTTTCTTTGTGTATTTTATTTTATCTATAATTGGCGCAGTCGTAAGTAACTTATTCCAAAGAATAAGTGAAAAGAACCAAAAAAAAAAAAAAAAAAAAAAAATAGGACTAAGTGAACGCAAAAACAATTAAATAAGTACCATTAAGATTAAAAACAAAAAATAAATAAAAAGAAATTAATGAATTAAATAACATTAAAAACCAGAAAATTGTAAAATAAAAAATATATTAAACAAAAAAAAAAAAACCAAAAACCAAAATTGAAAAGTAAAAAATTAATAAACAACAACGATAAGAGACCAAATTTTTATGAACAACAAACGAAATAATACTTTCGACTCACATCGCAAACTAAACGAAAAAAACATGGCAGAACATTTGCAGCAAAGAATAGTAGAACTTGAAATGGTTCTAAAACAACAGGAGTTGAAAATAAATCAACAACAGCAACAGCTGGAACAACAACAACAAATCAATTTACAACAGCAACTACAACAGGATCAACAACAACAGCAAATACAACAAGCTCAACAACAACAGCAGCTACAATATGATCAACAACAACAGCAACTACAACAGGTACAACAGCAGCATCAACAATTTTTATTTAATATGTCGGCCAAGGACGTCATCGAACAATTTCGGCGTCTTAAGCCACTTGAGGAGAACCACAATTGCAGATCATTTATAAATGCCGTGGAGACAAACCTCACTCTTTGTGGAAATAACCACGATCTTATTAAGTTTTGCGTTAAAATTGTTGCAAACGAAAAGGTTCTTGGGAACGCTGGCCGAAGAGTGAGGGAGTTACAAATCAATGCTACCTGGGAGGAGATGAAAGCCAAAATTCTACAGGAGTTCAGCCCGAAAAGGACTTATGCGGAGGTCTTCAATTCTTGCAGGACTATAAAAGTAAGAAATTTAAGCGAATTATTTAGTTATTTTGAGAGATGTAAATACGAGGTAAATGATATTTATTTAGCTGATCCATTTAAACCTGGCATATATAGACCAGAAAACGTTGATAGGGATTTGGTGGACATATTGTTGGAAAAAATAGATGGACCAATAAGGGCACATATAGGTGAACATGAAACAATGACCGATATAATTGCCAAATATACGAAATTAAAATTATTACATGATACTAGGGCCATAGCTTTTGACCATAGAGTTAATTTGCAATATAAACGGAGACCAGAGAACAATAATAATAGCGGTAACAATAATAATTACAATAGTAATAATAAGAACAATAATAATAGTGGTAATAATAATTACAATAGCAATAAAAATTATAATAATAATAAAAATAACAGCAATAATAATAATAAGAACAATAATAATTATAATAATAATAATAGTTATGATAATAATAATACTAGTAATAACAAGAACAATAATAATAATAACAGTAATAATAACCGGTACAATAATAACTATAACCGCAATAATGGCAACAACAGCGGAAGTTATTACAACAATAATAATCGACAAGGGACAAGTTCAAATAGGACTCGTACTTCACACATGAGCGTTGATCGCGGAGAAAGTGTAGGGCACGTTACAAACGATTACAATAACGGCACCATGATGGACATTAGTAATGTCGAGGAAAACGAGGTAAATTTTTTGACAATGCCTCCAAATCTAAACTGCCCATAATAATAATTACTATAGGTAGGCAAAGAATTAAATGCCTTATAGATACTGGCTCAACAACGAGCATTGTTAAGCGGAATAAATTAGTTGAAAATTACCCGGAACAAAAACTTAAAAAAACCTATTAAATATCGAACGATAAACGGAATTGATGAAATACATTTTCAAATAGTAACACCTTTTCCAAAAGACTTTAATTGTAGCGGAACGCTTAGTTGGAAAGTAATTGACTTTCAGAATGATAAATATGATGCTATAATCGGACAAGATTTTTTGATACCCCTTAAGGCGAGAATAAATAACGAACATGGTTATGTGGAAATTTTGGGTGATAAATTCCTTTTCGAAGAGATGCACTACCCTTTTCATATAGAGAACATAGGTTTACTCGAACCAATTTTGAAAGAAAATGTTTTAAACAAGCTTGATTTTAGCCATTTGAATGAAGAAGAGACTGGAACGATAACAAATCTTCTTACTGAATTTAAAGATCTATTTTATTTCGAGGGAGATAATCTTTCAGCTACAACTGAAATAGAACATCAAATAATTACTAACACTGACAAACCCTTATATTCGAAAATATATCGGTACCCTCAAATCCATGAAGGTGAAATAGAAAAGCAAATAAATGAAATGTTGAAACAAAATATTATCCGTGAGAGCAATTCTGCTTATAATAGCCCTTTGTGGATTGTTCCCAAAAAGGACGATAATTCTGGGGAGAAACAATGGAGAATAGTAATTGACTATCGAAAACTGAATGAGCATACGATAGAGGACAAATATCCTATACCTAACTTAAATGGACTATTAGATAAGCTGGGTAGAGCACAATATTTTTCGATCATAGACCTAGCTAAGGGTTTCCATCAGATACTTCTTAGGGAAGAGGATAGAAAAAAAACGGCCTTTTCTACTCCTTTTGGGCACTATGAGTTTATACGAATGCCCTTTGGCCTCAAAAATGCACCATCAACCTTTCAGAGATTGATGAATTCGCTACTTAGAAATTTTATAAATAAGACATGTGTTGTTTATATGGACGACATACTAATATTTAGTTCATCCTTAATGGAACATATTAATAACATCAAGGATATACTTAGAACCTTGAGAAATGCCAAACTAAAGATACAAATAAATAAATGTGATTTCCTCAAAAAGGAAACGCAATTTCTGGGTCATGTACTAACAACTTGTGGTGTAAAACCAGATCCTAACAAAATCTCTATAATACAGAAGCTTAAGCTTCCAGATACCGAAAAGCAAATTAAGTCATTTTTAGGAATGACCGGATTTTATCGAAAATTCATCCATAATTACGCTAAAATAGCATATCCAATGATTAGGTATCTAAAGAAGAACGGAAAGGTAAATAAAAATGACCCTAACTACATAGTAGCCTTCGAAAAACTTAAGGAGCTCATAACAAATTCTCCCGTATTAAGATATCCAAATTTTTCTAAGCGTTTCAGAATTGTCACCGATGCAAGCAATAATGCAATTGGAGCTGTCTTAACTCAAGATGGTCACCCAGTTGCATATGCTTCGCGAACGCTTAACAAACACGAAACAAACTATGCAACAATTGAAAAGGAATTGTTGGCAATAGTTTGGGGTGTTAAATACTTTAGGCCATATATATACGGACAAGAATTTGACTTGGAAAGCGATCACCAACCCCTGAAGTGGCTTATGAGCAAATATTCGGGCAGGGATATAAGCCCAAGACTACAGAGATACCTTATTGAATTAGGCGAATATAATTTTAAAATAGAATATATAAAAGGAAAGTGTAACTATATTGCAGACTTTCTAAGTAGAATTAATGCGGAGACAAATGAGATAAATTTAGCAGAAATATTTAATGAAGATTTTATACATAATGGAGACACAAGTAATGACGGAGATTCTATGGATGTTCAAACGATACACTCTCAAGAGGAAGACTTTAATGAAATATTTAATGACGATTTATACATAATGGAGACACAAGTAATGACGGAGATTCTATGGATGTTCAAACGATACACTCTCAAGAGGAAGACTTTAATGATGGTATTCCAATTTTGGATACTGTAGTCAATCGTTTTAAAATTCAAATTATTGTAGTGGAGAATAAGGAAACGGACACGATAACAGTTTTTGGTAATAAACGAATTTATATAGATAGAAACGACATTGAAAACGAGAACGTGTCTAATATTCTAAGGAGAGAAATCATTAAAGGAAAAATAGGAATATATTCGGAGGTGACTGATCATGAATATTATAAGGTTCAGTTGCAATTGATTGAAGAATTTCCCGATAAAGAAAAATTTAAATTTGTTAAGTGTTCCTACTTTGCTAAAGATATAGACGATGACAATGAGCTGAATAGGCAAATAGCATTATTCCATAAGTATGAGAGCGGACATTCTGGTATTATAGCTACATACGAAAATATCAAACATAAAGTATACAACCCGCATCTAAAATTATCAATTCACAAGATAATAAACAACTGTCATATTTGCTCATCAGCAAAATACGACAGAAACCCAATTAAAAATAAATTCAGATTAACTGAAACCCCTTCCACAACGAATGAAATAATTCATGTTGATACTTATGTCAACAGTAAACATTCATTCATAATTTTCATTGACAAATTTTCAAAACATGTAGTTTCATTTTATTTGCACGACAGAAATAGTCAAACCCTAGTTGGGAAGATTCGGGCATTTTTGGCCATTAAGGGCAATGTTACTAAATTTGTACTAGACAATGAATTCAATAACGCAAATGTAATGAATTTCCTTGATCAGGAGGGAATTCAATATCATTTTACAAAACCGAATAGCCATACCGGTAATTCGGATATTGAAAGATTCAATAGTACGATCACAGAGAAAATCAGAGTCTTTAATTTAGAGGAAAAACTTCCGATAAATACCCAAATTAATAAGGCGATAAAACTGTACAATAGTAACTATCATAGCACGATAAAATGTAGTCCCTTAGATGTGCAGAATAAATTGATCAATCATAGCATTATAAAGGAAAGATTAGAAAATGCAAAATGCAAAATGATTCAAAGAAGAAATGAATCTAGGGAAAACTACGTAGAAAATAGGAAAGAAGGTTACATAAAGAATTACAGAAACGTAAGGCACAAGGAACAACCTAAGTTTAGGAAACAAAAATTGGAAAATGTTCATGTTTCTAATATTAAAAGACCTTCGAAATTTTCAGATTCTCATAATAACACTACTGCTAATGTCCCTGACGCAGCTGAGTCGAGCAACTCTGCAAGTTAATAAGATTTCCGAGGAAAATGGATTTGTCGAAATAAAGATGCGAGAAGTCGACATCGTAAACGAAACTATAACAATAGTCCACGTTATAGATATTGGTGAGGTGAGAAACATACTAGATACTATAGAGAAAAATATAGAAACTTTAGATATAAATAACCGAAATGTACTTGAAAATGAGGTACAACTTTTGAAATCAAAAATAAAAACTATAATACCAAAAGACAATAGGAAAAGGAGAGGATTGTTCAATTTTGGAGGAAGGGTATATAAATGGGTGTTTGGAACTATGGATGATGAGGATAGACGGGAAATATATGACCATTTGTCAGTCACTGATCAGAATTCCCATAAGGCTATAGAAACATTAAATAAACAAATAATCGTTAATGATTCTTTTAATAAATCTCTGGGGTATTTAAAATCCGCGTTAGAAGACGACAGGAAAAAAATATTAAACTATTTCGGAAAAATTAAAATGGACAACAATGAGTATATTTCAAGATTTTTCTTTCTGGATCAATTAGCAAAGCTTAAGAATTTGGAACACAAATTAGATCAGATCCAGGATAACATTGTGTCAGCAAAAAATAACATAATTCATCCCAGTATATTTTCTCCGCAGGAAATAAATGACTTTGAAATAGATTTTTATAAGTTAAAAATGTTAAAGGTAGGAATTATGACATTTAGTGACCAGGCTATCATTGTAGCAATACAAATCCCAAAAACTTTTATAAGAACTGAACTAAAACTAATTACTAGAATCCCCAATAAAAATAGCCTAGAAATAGATTCAGAAGACCAATATATAGTAGATATTAACGGCCAGAATTTAATTTACAAAGATAACGTAGCAATAAGAACCTTGAAGAAAAGCAAAAATTGTATTTTTTTTAATAATTGTAAATTTATATATAACAATGAAACGGAAATAGTTAATATAGACGAAGAAACCCTTATTGTTAAAAACTCTAATTATGTAAAAGTCGATCAAGATTGTGACGATAGAAAATTTAATCTTGCAGGCAATTTTTTTATTATTTTCAACAATTGTAATATTTCTATGCTTAACGAAAGTTTTTCAAATAAAAAAGTTCTGTACAAGGAAAAATATTTTTATCCAAACAACAACAAATTAGATGTAACAAATATAGATTTTAAATTCAAAAACATTGCCACTGAACATTTTGAAAATATTAAGGAAATAAAAGAACTAAAATTCCACAGAAATGTGTCGTATGGGATAAGTTTGACACTTGTATCTGTAATTTTTGCTCTGTTCCTCATTTTATATTGTCTAACTAAGAAAAATAATGTAAAAGTAAATATTAGACAAGAAAGAGTCCAGGAAAACTTGCAAATTAGGGAAAGAGAAGTTTTGAACCCTTCGCCCCAGATAGGTGAAATAATCGCCAAATACTCAAAATAAAATATTTTTTTTTATTAATCATATATCACAAAAAAAAAAGAAAAAAGATTATTGTCTTTAGAATATATAATTTAAGAAATGAAAAAAAAAAGGAAATTGTTAATAAAACAATTAAAAATAAAAACCGAATCAAATGAATAATAATAAAAATATAGAAGACTCAGGAGAGTCTTCATTCAAAAGGGGGAGAAGTTACGTATCCCCTCCACAACTAATTGTAACGGCTGGCAAAGTGTAGTGACCATTTAGAATCTTATTGCATTTTTGTATCGCAACATTTTTTGTATTATATTTCTGTTTTATTCCCACACTTTGCCAGACAGCAACGTAAGCATTTTTGTCTGCGTTGCTTAGCCCTAATTGTATTTTAAATATTTTTAAGCCTCAGTCTTAAGATTCATTTAAATAAAGATAGATATATCACAATTTTCTTTGTGTATTTTATTTTATCTATAATTCGCGTGCATCGATTTTCATGATCTATGTCTTTTTTTGCTCATGAGTTATGTGACTTTACGCGAAAGTAATTAGTTTTGGCACTTTTTTCCATTTTGGATTTTTTATGAATTTAAAAAAAAAAATATTTAAATTTTTAGGCAAAAAATTCTTTTTTCCCTTCATACATTCATTTTTAACTTCGAAAGTGTTACACATATAGGAAAACGGTATAGAAACAGATTAGAGAAATTGTAATTCTTAATTTTTCTAAATTTGTTTCATCAAAATCGTACAAGTGGTTCTCGAGTTATGTTAAACTACGTTTTTGCCAAAATGTTACAACTAAGCGAAAAAACATCAAGATAAGGAAAAAATTTAAAAGGTCATAAAAAAAAACTGACACATACGAAGGCCAAACCCTTTGAGTGTTTTACTATACTGACCTAGTACCATCACCCTGACTTGGAATTTCTCACCCCCCAGATTGGCTGTTGTACTGTGTTATCGAAGAAGCTTTGGAATTTTGAAAAGGATATTGTACTGATTGATAAAAATTTTGTATGGAATATGTTGTGGCAAAAAAATCAATAAAAATATTACTGATTGATAAATCATCATCGGCTGAAATTGATCAAAATTTCAAAGAATTAAGATATTCACGTGATCGATGTTTAGAATTTACAAAATTGTAAAATGATTTTGGATTCCGCTTTAAATTGCGTTCCATACGAGTTAAGTAGTTATTGTAAGCCTTTTTATTTTAATATTGTATTCTGATCAAGCAATTAAATACTTGCTAAAATCAATGGGGGAACCGGACTTTTTGTACTTTTCAGACATTTCATTCTCTCTAATTTTGAGGTTAGCCAAATAATTATAATTCCATGGTGGACCAATCTTTTTACAGATTGAAATCATAAAAACTATTACGGATATACATTCGTTGAACGTATTATAAAAGCTTGTGATCATTTCATCAAAATCAATAGATGAAATGATATCTTTCCAGTTAATATCGGATAGTAGAGCATTCACTTTTGGATAATCAGAGTTCGCAAAAAAAATAAACCTTTTCCTTCTGATTATGCTCTGAAGTATTAATTGGCAGATATAATAGAAACAATATATGTAAATTTAGTGTAGGATGATATCGGTCTTCAGGAAAAGCAATTAGATTAGATGGATGCAACGGTATTTAAGATGGTTCATTAATAAAAATGCAATCTAAAAGTTTTCCATATGCGTTGAGAATAGATTTACTTAGAAGAGATCATTATCAAATAACGATTCGATGAATCCATTTACACAGCTATTCATAACAACAGGAACCAAATAATTGGTGTTATAAGAATTATTCCACGAAATTGATGTTAAGTTGAAATCGGCAAAAAAGATTACTTAAATGTTTTAGAATTCAGTAATGATTTCTTCATAGCTGACATATGATTAATGGAAATATCATCACTGGAAGCATAAGGGACATACGAATATAGAAAAATAGTGATTTGTTTCTTAATTTGATTTTCATTGCAACAAATTTGATATCAGTTGTGGAAGAGATTATAATTTATTCAGAAAGAAATTTTGCTGAGACTGCGATTAGTACTCCACCTCGAGTTTTTTAGTTATCTTATATATTAAAAGAATTTATGAATAAACTTTGCATTCAAGATTTTTTTCAATATTTTTCTTCTCTCAAACCTCTATAACTAGAGTTCTAATTAACGTAGGCTGTTGACATAGGTCTAACAACACTCAGTGGATCAAGCTCCTTCTTTTGAGCTATTAACTGCTTAAATTCATTTGAGGAAAGTTATGCGTGGAGAATAGACTTTACTTTTACTGTACGTTAACTTATCTTGGCATATTTTGGCATTACTGTACGTTAACTTCTCTTGGCAAATTCGTTGGGTTTGAGGAAAGTTATGCGTGGACAATCAACGTTACTTTTACTGTACGTTAACTTCTCTTGGCATATTTTGGCATTACTGCACGTTAACTTCTCTTGGCAAATTTTGGTATTATATTATAAAAATTAATATAATATAATATAATGCTGCGGAGCAGCAGGGGTCCTCTAGTAAATATTAACATGATCACATCTGTATATATTAGGGCAGGTCGATTTAGAAATCGACCAAGTGTAAAGGAAAATCGTATTCTAGGGATGAAAGTAAGAAACTTTTCCCGAAGAACCATACCTCTAAAACGAACTCTGATGTCCCGACTTTTGACCTGTCTGTCTGTCTGTCTCACTTTGACCCATTTAGAGTGCCCCAATCGAGTCCAAATGTATGATCGACCCCCACTAACTTTGGAGGGCCGACTCACCCATACCAGTGGCACACCCCCTGGATCCTCCCTCGGGGGAGGGAGCACTAATCTCTTCCACATACAAATATTTAAAAAAAATCACCATTTTTTGTTTAGAATTGGGCTGACTATGTTTGATTTAATATTAAAATTAACACCCATACGTACATATATGCCTTGACTATGTTATGTTATTCAAAAAGATCGATCGGATGAGGGTAAATAACTTTTAGATACTCCGTGACTATGCGTGACTCCGCGTGACTACCCCAAAATTAATCTGTAGTCACAACAAGACTATGGGCCAAGTTTCAGATCAATTGCATGAGGGGGAATGGGGTTGCCTCATGGCAGACAGACAGACAGGTCAAGAGTCGGGACATCAGAATTCGTTTTAGAGGTATGGTTCCTTGGGCAAAGTTTCTTATTTTGATCCCTAGAATATTATTTTCCTTGTCACTTGAGCGATTTTTTTGCCTGCCTACAAATCGACCCGTCCTAGTATATATGGTACTTATCACAAAGAATTTCACAGTTATGACTATTATTATTAAGTCAGGTTTCAGTAAAAACAATAAAAAAACAATAAAAAAAACTTTCAGCAAATAGTGTACATAATTTAGTTTTTAAGCATTTAACATTCTGATACACCATAGAAAAATGCTTAGCAGGTGGTAAGGAATTTAGTTTTTTGACAAATCCACCATACGAGGAGGTAACTGAACGACATTAGACGAAGCATTATCTTTGTAAATATATTATAGCTTTCGGTGGCCAAAAATCTAGATTTATAACCGTAGCAAACATTTCTTCAGGAAGGATAATTTTATATGGTGCTTTACTTCGTTTTTCAGTGTATTTAAATTTAAAAAGATTTATATTGATGTCAATAGGAAGGCGTGATTTTATGTAAAATGATACATCTTCTTCTGTTGTCTCAGCTACGAATAGCACAGCAAAAATGGTTTTATTTGACTCAATCACTCTTAATTGTTTAAGAACATTTGTTCGAATAGCACTATTATATAATCCATGGAACCAATATTAAGCGGACTATTAACAGGGTAATAAAATATATTTGAACCACCAGGCATCATTTTTTTTTTATTTAACCAACACTCAGGGGATGCCCCCTACAAATGCAGTGCATTGTGTTGATTTCAGGAAAGTAGGTTATGGGAAGGAGGAGAGAGGAAGTATTGTTTGTGGATATTTGACTTAAATTTTATTAGATTATAACTGTCAGGAAAGACCTCTGCGGGAAGTTTTTTCCACATACCGTTATTTGACTGATAAACGAATTCTCTCTGTAATGCGTTGTGCGGTCAACTGGACAATAGACTACAAACGGATGTGATCTACTAGAGAAGCGGTTAGGGCGAACCGAAACTCGGGAAATTGGAATAAGTTCGCTGATCGCAGAAGAACATTTCCCATGGAAATATCTGGAGAACAGGGCGGCACGATGTTCCAATGAATCAATAGAATTGGATACCCTACTGTCATTGATGAGCGCCAACGCCCTCCTTTGCACACGGTCCAGTAGCTCCAAAATAGACTTTGGGGCTCCTGCCCATTTTCGGTCGGATGTAAGTGGTATAGATTTTAAGGAGATCAGAAAGAGTGTAGCAATTTTTACACCGCTTTAGAAAACCAAGGCACTTGAATGCTTCTTTCGACACTTTAAAAACATGCTCGTTCCAACGAACATCACATTGAATTCTCATGCCCAGAACATCAAGAGTATCTGATTCATCAATACCTATACCACCCATATATATAGATAACATTGTTGATTTCATGGCCCTGGGTCAACATACAACATTGAGTCTTCAGCGCATTAAAATCAACCCTATTCGCTTTACCCCACTCGGAGATTGTTAACAGGTATTGATTGAGTGTGTCATTCGTTGTCTGCATTTTGCCCCCAACCTCCAAGAGGCTTGACCTACAATTGTTAAAAGGCCCATAGCTAGATGGAATGCTTTCGTGATGCTTAATGTGAAGAAAAACTGAGTTATTCTGAACATTAATTGAAGAGTTAGGTAAAATATTAATAGCAGGAACACTAGATGGATCATGTGCTGAAGTCGATGTATATGGAGCCGAATTATTTATTGCATTTGTATCTGATGTAGGAGTTATTTTTTTTATTTTGGTGAAATTTTTTTCCTTTCGGGGGATTTGGATGTCAGGCAAGCCATGTGTTTCAATGTTTTTTAAACTTCTCAGTTAGAATCATGAGGTCTTGACTTATGGCATCTAAGTCACTGCAGCACCAGTAAAGTCCTTTATCTTCCCGTAAATAATCAGCAGTGCGAGCAGTTAATTCAACTTGAACAAGACCTTATACACATGAAAGTAGCGATCATAAAAACTGCGTTCTCAGTATTTCATTTTAATTTTTTCGTTTGGCACTTTCAAGAAGCGTTCCACAGGGTTCTATTCTTGGTCCCCTTCTTTTCTCAAACTATGATACTGACCTCCCTAAATAGATAATCCACAGCAAAGTAAGAATGTTCCGACGATGTACTTTTGTATATTAGCAGCAAAAAAGTAAAAATTGAGGATTGCAGTAGGAAACTGAATGTTGACTTAAAACGAGTCTCAAATTGGGTGGTTAGCTTAAGCCCTCTAAATATTAACAGATTAACTAGAATACCCGTTAATCCAAATATTTATTTAAAGATCAAGAAATTGATATTGTTGAATGAGCCAAAAATCTGGCTGAAATTTTTAACAAAACTCTTATTTGGTCAGATCATATTGCAGCGGTGTGTGGTAATACATATTCGATATTTCAAACTGGCTGACCTACTCAATATTGCACCCCAGTTTATAATCGTTTATACTAGCTAAGACCTACCTAATACCAACATTACTTTATGCATGCGAAATCCAGGTTAAACATCACGTTTAAAAATATCACGAGTTACTCTTTTGGTCTCAGAAGGTTCGATCACATTCATATCTACGGCGTCAATTTTGATGACTTGCTAAGAATAAAATCACTTATTTTTTTACTCAAAATAATTATAAATCAAGAACCAGAATATCTTCGTAAGCGTTTGCGTTTTAGTAGGCTCCGAAGAAATAACAATTTAATCCAATTTCAGCACCATACCTTGCTATCTGAATGGCTGTTTTTCATATTTGTGGTGGTATGTCTTTGGAACAGTTTACCCTCTACGATTAAGAAAGTCAGCAATGCCTTACTTTTTAAGAATATAATACTTGAACGCTATAAATAGGTAGAAATTTTTTTTTACACATTCTCTACATTACCAAAATTATTAATTGCCAAAATAGTTTTTATGTTAATATTTTTTTGTTTTAAATATTTTAAGTAGTATTGTAATTCCTCTATATTTGTACATCAAAATTTCATTTTAATTTTATACTAGCAGATTCCAGCCCTCGAAATTCGAGTGCAAATTCCAGGAAATTTTATTTTTTCGTTAAATAAAGACCCTAAAAGTATGCTAATCAATTACAGCCAATTCACAAATCAACACAAAAAACAAACTCATTTTTATAACAAACACATTAACAAATTTAATAAAGACACACATAGTATTGTATAATTTTATGTATGTGTTAGAGCAACTTTAAATGTAATTTACTCAAAATAAAATCTGTAAATCTGCAAAACGGCTAAAACGAAATACCTTTCAAATAATATACGTTTGGTCAAAATCGGAATAAAACGGTAGAACAAAACATCGGTCACAAGAAATCGCCTAGCCTATTAATATTATATTTCATTTTTTTCTATTATTTAATTAATAATTACTAGTATAGCCCAGCAGTCTAAATTCGAGTGAAAATTCTAGAAAATATTATATTTGCATTCAGTTTAAAAATTAATGAATATTTAAATGGGCCTAAAGGTATGCTAATCAATTTAAGCAATTCACAATTCAACACAGGGCGTGTCATATACAATTTAAATCATTCGCATTAACAGGGTGTAATGAATTATTAGAAATATTTTATTGTATTTAATTTAATATATTTTGAAGACAGATTAAACATAAATTTTCTCATTCTCAGCTTCTCCTCCATATGAGCTATAACTATGCAAATTTTCACACTCCTCCGCGCCCGCATATTGCATAAGAAGGGAACTAAAAATTTACCTTCACGTATTAATATATAGATTTAATTTATATAATTTTTTATAATTTTTTAATTAAATTTAAATATTGAGATAATGGCTTTTAGTTCCATTCTACATCATATATCATAATTCAATTTAACATATGTGACCTTCTCCGAGAAAAGGGACCTAGTGTGTCAAAAAACGGGTTGTGTCAAAAACGGTGGATTCTGGTATCTAAAAGGGTGTAGAAACTTTAAATGCGTTTTTTTCTCAAAACTTAATTTTCCACATTAGGTCCCTTTTCTCGGAGAATGTCACATATGTTAAAACCTGCTCTGTTTAAAGATTACACGTCTTGTTGAGTGGGATATCAAATTTAATAAATAAATAAATAAATCCCAATCCCTCAATTTTTGCTTTAAGCTTTAATTTAAATGAATCCACCAACTGAGGGTGCGAAGACAGTTTTTCTGACCCTGTTCTTTAGGGTAGTCTCGCGAGTGCACTGTATTTCTATTATGTTTCCGGTTTTACTACTATTTTGCCCAATTAAAATACATGTAAAATTAAACAAAAATAATTTTTTGGAGCATGAAACAAGAAATATAATAGAAATATAAAATAGTTATATATAATATATGAAAATTGTTGTGTAAAAATCAAGAAAAAATGCGCAATAATTTAATTTTTTTTATTTCCAACTCTCTAATGAGAAGTAGCAAATATTATTTTTTTATGAATTTTAAAAATATTTTAAGAAATGCACTTCAGGGAGTTTTGAGCGACCATATTTTATGATGTTTTAGAGATCAAAAATTCCATCATCTCTCGATTGTAGCTAATTTATATTATATTATATTATTATTATAATTTTATTATTTTCTATAAAAATAAAAAATCTTATTTTCGATCTTTATCAATTTAATGATATATTATATTATATTAATCTTCCTCTCTTCTGTTGTCGTTTGTCGAACCAATTAAAAATTATCTCCTTTTATCTTACATACATATATCATTATCAAAACTTAAATACATCGTTCAAAATCCTTAGACTGAAAAACAAACATACACACACACACATGCATGCGAATAAAATATGAGATATTTTATTATCATGATTGTTGTAACTACAATATGACGGCGGCATTTGTTAAGCATGTGAATGACTGAAGTTAAAAGTTGCCAACTGTTGCTAACTGTTATACGTAGTTACTGTTTCACAGTTAACGTACTGTGTTGCTGTTGGTATTTTTAGTTCTGATGCTTTATGTTTGTGTGTGTGTGTCAGTGTGTTTAAATCTCGTTAACTTTTATAATATTTATTTTTAGTATTTTTTTTTAAACCGAAAAATGTGTTGTTGTTGTTGTTGTTGCATTATTGTTGAACTCATGCAAAACATTTTATAGCTGCTCCTTGTATTCTACGAACTGTTTTAGTTTCCAGTTGTTGTTTATGTATTTACTTGTTTATATTTCACACGCTAATACCCAACACCAGCTGGTGTTCATCTGCATAACTCTCTCGATTCTGCTTTAGCTCTACTCAACACATACATAAATAAAGAGTTCACGAACGAAACTGCTCCACTTTTTGTTGCCAATATAAAATATAAGTATGTTTGCATGAGTAGGTTTAATTTTTGTTTGGTTGCATTCGAGTACCAGTAATTTCGTATTATTGGTGAAGTTATAAATTTTTATGTTCAAATTTCGATAAGAGCTTAGATTAGATTACGAGAATTAGTAGTAGAGTCTAAAAATTATTCGTCTTATCTTTTGTTGGATTAACTTGAGTAAGAGATTTAATCGTTCGCCAATAGCTAATTATACGAATGAATTTGAAATTATACGAACAATTGGAATGATTAAAAGGCAAGTGGATCCTCATTGAGTTCAAAGTGGGAGAAACAAGGAAAAAATTGACCAAAAAGGACTTCATAACTGCCCCTTAATTTTTCTCCCGATATTTTTTAAGAACATATCTACCCCCTCTCTCCATTCCTTAAGGGGCCTCCATACAAAGTTTAAAATTTTATGTAATTGTAAAAAATTGGCCCCAATTGCTCCTACGATGCTTCTACCCCAAACATTTTTATACCCAATACCACTATGTGGTCAGGGTATAATGACTTAGTGCTGATGTTTGTAACTACTAAAAATATTTGACCTAGACCCATCTTTTATTATACCGATCGACTCAGAATCACTTTCTAGAATCAGTTTCTGAGTCGATTTAGCGATGTTCGTCCATCCGTCCGTCCGTCTGTGTGTCCATGTAAACATTTTAATCAAACTACAGTCGCAAATATGAATATATTTTGATGAAATTTGGTATGTAAGCTTCAATCAGCCATATCGTGAACACTATTGAAAATGGTGGAAATCGGTATATGTTCAGACCTAGTCCCCATAATTTAATTTACCATAATATCCAAATTATCATATAAATCTTGGTCAAATTGGGTTTGTGTATGTTTATTACATACATTTATCAGTAGTTCGAAAATAAATCCTTTAGGACAGTTCTTAGTCATTGCCCCCATATGAAGCTGATTCTCGATCTTCACTTAAATCTAGCAAAAACACAAATATTGCACAGATTTTTCTCAAATTTGGTTTGTATACGTTTTTGCAAAAAATAAGTGACCTTACCAAATATGGATCGGTCCATTTTTCTACCTAGTCTCCATATAAATATAACACCCAATATGAACTTTTTCATATCCAAAGGCAACCATGCGTTTAGAGACCCTATCTCTCAGGCCCAACTAACTGGATATAGAAAATAAGCATGAACCAGGTTTGAGTGGGATTTTTATTAATTTTTTTGGCTGCAGATATGAAAAAGTTCATATCGGATGCTATATCTATATGGGGACTAGGCCCAAAAATGGACCGATCCTGACCATGTTTGGTAAAGTCTCTAGTATTTTGCAAAATTATATACAAACAAAATTTGAAAGAATCCGTGCAATATTTTTTATACCCTATACCACTATGTGGTTTGGGTATAATGACTTTTTGCTGCTGTTTGTAACAACCAAAAAAATATTTGACCTAGACCAATCTTTAATTATACCGATCGAATCAGAATCACTTTCTGAGTTGATTTAACAATGTCCGTCCGTCCGTCCGTCCGTCCGTCCGTCCGTCTGTGTGTCCATGTAAACCTTGTAATCAAACTGCAGGTCGCAAATATGAATATATTTTGATGAAATTTGGTATATAAGCTTTTATCGGCCATGGGATGAACGCTATTGAAATTGGTGAGAATCGGTCCATGTTCAGACCTAGCCCCCATACAAATTACCCATATGAAATCGACATAAATTGCCATAAGATCCAAATTGTCATATAGATCTTACTCAAATTGGGTTTGTATGCGTTCATTACATCCATTAATGAGTAGTCCAAAAACGATCCCTTTGACCCCATATAGAGCTGCTTCCCGATCTTCACTTAAATCTATTAAAAAACAAAAATATTGCACTGATTCTTCTCAAATTTTGTTTGTATATATTTTTGGAAAATACAAGAGACTTTACCAAACATGATCAGCATCGGTCCATTTCTGGACCAAGTCCCTATATAGATATAACATCCGATATGAACTTTTTCATATCTGCAGCCAAAAAAATTAATAAAAGTCCCACTCAAATTTGGTTTTTGCTTATTTTCTATGTCCAGTTAGTTGGGCCTAAGAGATAGGGTTCTAAACGCATGGTATAGGGTATCGTATAGTCGGTCTAGACCGACTATAATTTTCTTACTTGTTTTTTTTGATAGATTTAAGTGAAGATCGGGAAGCAGATCTATATGGGCCCTATGACTAAGAGTTGTCCCATAGGGATCATTTTTGGACTACTGATTAATGGATGTAATATACACATGCAAACCATTTGACGACAATTTGGATCTTATGGCAATTTATGTCGATTTTATAGGGGTCATTTGTATGGGGGCTAGGTCTGAACATGGACCGATTTTCACCAATTTCAATAGCGTTCATCCCATGGCCGATAAAAGCTTATATACCAAATTTCATCAAAATATATTCATATTTGCGACCTGCAGTTTGATTACAAGCTTTACATGGACACACAGACGGACGGACGGACGGACGGACATCGTTAAATCGAATCAGAAAGTGATTCTGATTCGATCAGTATAATAAAAGATGGGTCTAGGTCAAATATTTTTGGTAGTTACAAACAGCGGCACAAAGTCATTATACCCAAACCACATAGTGGTATAGGGTATAATAAGAGCAATGCCACTCAAATTAGGTTTATGCATATTTATACCCTATACCACTATGTGGTTTGGGTATATATCTAAGATCGACCTCCATTATACCGAACGTTTTCTCAAAACATACCTGCCTTTTATCTCCGCCCTTTAAAAGGGGCTCTTATACAAATATGATGATTTTTTGAAATTGTTAAATTTGGCCCATATAGCAGCTAGGATGCCCCTAGAGGGTCAAATGTATGACCGACTCTATTTAATTTTTCCTCCCCAATATTTTTTTCTAACATACCTACCCACTACCTCCATTCCCTAAGAGGGCTCCCATGCAAAATGTAGTTTTTTTTATAATTTTTTATTAAATAACGTCCTACTTTTTGAGTTGAATTAGTAGAAACAACATGCTCATACGCTGAGTACGTTTTTTCCAATTTATAAGAAGCTGTCTTTCAGCCAATCCCAGGTACCAAAAATGTCCACCGAAGAGGATATTAGATTCGCCAAAATAGAAGTCCATATTTTAAAGGTATATTTATTTGCTTTACTATACATTTATAGAAAATGAGCATAAACCAAATTTAAGTGGCATTGTTACTAATTTGTGGTCATGAAAAAGTTCGTACTGGTTGCTAATTCTGTATGGCGCTTAGGGACCGCTCACGACCATATATGGAAGAGTCACATATTAACTAAATTTAATGAAAAATGTATGCAGTATCTTAGTTTTTTGATAGCGAAGATCGGGAAGCAACTTTATATGGGGACAACTAAGTAATGGGTACAATAAACCCACAAAAACGAAATTTTACCGTTATCTATATGATAATATGGATCCTACGGCAATTTAAGTCATTCTCTGTTGGCTGGGTCTGAACATATTTATATTTGCGACCTCTATTTTGATTGCAAGTTTTACATGGACAATCGGTCAGACAGACAGACAAGCGGACGAAAAGACGGACTCCGCTAATTGACGCAGATAGTGTCTAGATCAAATATTTTTGGTAGTTACGAAAATCAGCAAAAACTTTTTTTTATCCTCACTACAGAGTGCTATAGGGCAAAATATATTCTATCCAAGTTTAATTATAGTAAAATAAATCTCAAAATTGTTTTCAAATATTTTCCTAAACTCCATTTAATACTTTTGGAATAAAAATTATTTTAGAGTATATAGATAATAAGCGTTTATTTGATATCTTGGTGGTGCTGCGGCCAATTATATTTAAAACCAAAATGCGTTTTGGAATCCGCTTCCTTTTAATTGAAAAATAAGGTCATAAGCTTATCGCGGGTCCAATCCTAGATTTTCTATGAAAATATTGGGTACATATTCAAAATATTGTCCGTCAGAAAATATGACATTTCCCCATCTTTAAGGAAATTTATGAAATCCTTGTCATAGTTTGAGGTTAGAAAAAAATAAAGCTTAAGTTTGATACTTCAGTCGAAGTGAGGTGTGTTCAAGGAAAGAAATTCTACTTCGATCGAAACAAATGATAGTTAAAAGGGGCAAGGTCAGGACTATATGGCAGGTGGCTTAGAACTTCAGATTCGATATAATCCAAACAGTTTTTAATGGTCGCCCAACATGTGGTCATGGTGAAAAGTTATTGTCTGGAGTCTGCTCTCCACTTCTGGCCATTTTTCCTGCAATACTCAGTTTAAACTTACACACAGAAAAAAGATTGGTTGGAATTCGGTTACAACTAGAAAAATTTGTTAAAGTAATTAGAACTTTTATTGTAATGCTTGAATGTTTAAAAATAAAATAGATATTCTATTAAAACTATCGCATAATTACAATCCATTTAGAATTAATAAATCTACAACAACAGTATTAGTTACGTTTACCAATCAATGTTTTTATGTAAATTTCTAAACTAATTTAATTGAGGCAACCTAATAAAACAAAGAATAACATGCTTCAGTACTAAATACTTATTCTATTATAACAATATATTTTAAACCGAAAATGTTTTAACAGATATTGTAATAAATAATTGGTTAGAGTACTACATATAAAATTTGTATTAAGAATGGTTTATCAGTTGTAACAAAAGAAACATCAATTTTTAAGTTTTTTTGGTATTTCTAACCGAAAGGAAACTCTATGAATCAATTTCTGTTGTAAATACAAAAAAAAGATAAGAATATGTTTGGGTAGACCGAATTGTTGATTTAATTTGTCATATGTCAAATAAAATAAAATAAAAAAATAATAATGTATATTGTGATAGTTTATGTAATATTATAATTGAAAATCATAAAATGTTAAAAGTGCAAAATTATATGAAAAAATGGATAACAGAATGGCCAGCAAGAAATACTGTTTATTATGGAACCTGAAGATGTTATCCAGTTCCCATGGCTTGTGTGTTTTTCTTTGTATATATGGTTATAATTTAGAATACCAATGTGCCATTCAGGAGCGCACTATCATTCCCTGCGTTAAAGATAGATATATAGAGATGCCCAGAACGCTGTCGCGTAGATATAAATATAAGGTACTTAATTTTGGATTACCATATTGCAATTAATAAATATTTCCCTTCGCTATTGTAAGGCATTTATTTCGGCAGCAACTCGTGATTTAGCAACACAAATCGTCAAGTATATGAAAATTCCTCCTACGTCAGTATTAACGGTACAAATGTTTGTGAGGATATACACAACCTGAAACCTTATAATCACGTTGTGATCAGCACAAGGAGCTGACCAAATCCAAGATGTGTTCAAGATGCTTACCACTGATTCTTTTTCCGGTTAGAAGGTAACGAAGGCAGTCGTTGTTGCAAAGTCGATCAATTGACGTGGAGGTTGTTGTAAGACTGGCTAAGTAATGGGTTTGTGCTGATATTTGTGCTAAGAAATATATTTGACCTAGATACAGCTTTTATATTGTCTACCGACGATACATAATCAGTTATCCATCATCTGTAATAAAACTATAGGTAGCAAAAATAAATAATGTTACATACGAAGATATGTTTAAATTTGTAAACGAGTTCGGTTCAAATGAAGCTATTACTATTATTATGAGCTCTTCGTTTGTTCGTCTCCAGAGTTCAATGTTGGTGATAATGTTTAGGCCAACATCATGCTTCCGCATTTAAGCATTTAACATATTTTATGCGTTAGTCTTATACTACAAAGTGGTTATCAGTACTGTTATTTATACGCATTCCATGTGTTTTGGCAATATTTACATTCAGCCAACTCTATTGGCCAACGCGACCAAATCATTTACTTTGCCCTGCGTATCGTTAAACTTGTGCGATTTGAGACAAATACCGCCAGCAAATTCCAAATCTCCTAGATGGTTTTAAAGATCCCAGACCGTACCCCTTCTTTTACTGCATAGATAGATAGAGGGCAACCTTGTTTTACTGGAGCATTTCTCATGAAAGATTCGCTGATAATGTCATTTGTGTAACTTGGAGTGTGGTATTGTTGTACATAGCTTTAATCAAATTTATCAATTTTGTTGGTACATCTTTTGCTTTTAATCTATCCCATAGTGCAGTACCTTTTATCAAGTCAAAAGCTTTTCTAAGGTCTATTAATTCTAAATAAAGCGGTGTTTGCCGCTTGACCGATCGATAGTCCGCATTAATGTGTAAAAAATTGGATGTAATATGTATTACATAAATCAGTAAATGTCTTTGGAATATATAGATTTCATTTTTACCTAGTCCCCATATTATATTCACATCCATTATAAATCTAGATATTTCTCTATGTAGCAATAACTACTATTTGCCTGCCCTTAGGATCTAACCATTTTTTAACCTAAAACCAAATTACAAATAGACACAGCGTTGATAATAATATTTATTTAATAATAATATTTTTATTTATTATTAATAATAGTAATATTTATTCTTTTAGAAATGTTAGCAGAATTTTGAGACATCCGACGAATATGATGATGCGAGTATGATTTTAAATTGGTGAAAATCCATTTTATCATTTAGGATAGCTATTTATTTTTTTTATCTTATCAGACATATTTTATTTAGTTTAATGTAAAAATTATTTAAAAACAAATAAATAATAATAAAAATTTTTGTGTTTTTTTTCATATGTCGTATTAGTAAAAATTCCGATTAATGGTTTTAACAATCAATAATTCAAATTAATAATTCCATTGTATCAACTAAATTTCACTATTCATACAATAGAATTTATATATAATTTCAATTGTCTTTACCATTTCACGGTAATATGTATTATACAATTCAGTAATTACAACAGAAATATTTGATAGTACACGTGACTACCAAAATTCGATTGGCAACAAATTCGGTTGCTACGACGAATCCGATTTCTGTGTGTATAAATTGTTGTTCGATGATCCCACCAAATAAAAACCATTGCCTTCGCGAAACTGATATTGGTATTGTTGTTCTCCATTGGCGGGTTTCATGGCCGATTTCTTCCACTATTTGTTGTCCTAATGAATCTAATTTCCATCATCAGTATCAATACAATGCAACATTCTTATTTTAACCATTGAAAGAGCATTCGGACATGCAGAATAGCCTATCGATGTCTCTCTATGCCAGCTAACTCTGTGTTATCAATTCCCTACCTTTGCATAAAACTCAACGATTTTAAGCGCTCGGAAAATGATGCTTGTATTACGTTAAATTGTTTTCCGTCTTAGTAAAGTTTTCATTTCATCTTTAATTTTGATGCGTCAAATACACCACTTTTGAGGAGTCGGTAGCAGAATTTGCATGTTTTAAACGATGGAATATATTTACCGAAAGCTTTCGAGTGCAAGAGACGACCATCACCAGCATTTTATTTCGAGATAAAGCTGTTTCCAGGAAATGTTAAAATTACAACTTCCCTCACAGTTAACTAAAAGTCATTACTGCTCTTGTCAACTACCATCTGTTAATGGTCTTCTGTAAAATTTAGAGCAAGCTGCGTCATTTAGCTTGTGTTTGACAGCCATTGAGAAATTTAGCAAAAATGAAAAAAGTGAATTTCAAGTGCTCATAAAACATTATTTATTGCGGAATAAATCATCATTGAAATAAACTTCGTACCAGTACAAGTGATACAGAACATTGAGTTCGCCCCAAAGGGCCCGCCACGCCATAAGTCGGCGATAAAATTCACGGAATAATATTGGATGATCGGGGAATGGAAGTGCGTGAGATGCCTCAACTGAGGGGATACATTATATTTTACCTGTATATTTGGACACGAAAAAGCTACCCGCAGCTACTGCTCATACCCGATCATAAGTGCAACTGTGTAACCACTTCAAGAGAGTGTTTGATATATAAATGTAGATGAAATGTCATAACACGTGACGTCTCGTGAAACTCATTTTGGATTGCATCGAAGTGCTCAATCAATTAGGCAAATGCAACAAACTAACTTTATGCTGGATTCCGGTCACGAAGGATATGAGATAACGAAAGGGCAGATTGCTCAGCCAATCGAGGGCCTGTCGTCCTTTCATTGGTCTGAAACCATTCTATGATGTTCCAGTAGGATACATCAGGGAAAAAATGAAGGAGTGGAGGGAATCAAAAATTGCCATCCAGTGTTCAATCGGAAAGATTACTTTCCCTTGATAAGAAGGATTTAAGGACCTTGACGGGATTCTTTAGTGGACACTGTAAACTTAGATATCATATACGAATGAAAGGTCACTCTGTTACAGACGCATGTAGGTTCTATGAACAGGGGGTGGAAACAACAGAACACATTCTCTGCGAATGTCCAAAACGAAGTGGCAAAAGGATCCTTGCACTTGGAGGATACGCTGTATCCCCCCGGGATATATGGTATATTATCCCAAACAGGGTAATTGGCTTTATAAGGAGCCTTAATCTTTAGGATAACCATGGGCTGCAAAAAGGTCAAGTTGTTCGCAGTGCCTAGAGCCTTCTTAATATAATTTAGTCTGAACTGTAGATGAAATATGGATCCATCATAATACGCCACAGACCAAAGAATAGTCAAAACAGTGGCTTACTCCGGGTAAACGATCAACAATGACAGGTTCGGCATTAGTTCAAAGAAAAAACGATTGTATTTGGCGTAGAAGAAATTGTTCTTCCTCCACGTTAACAAACCGGCGCACACGTATGTAGTCACCATTGGAAATATCCATAAATTGGGCTATGAACTGCTACCCCATTCACCATATTCTCCAGATTTCTGTGCCTATTGTCTGTTACCAAACCTGAAGAATATCTCGGTGTTAAGAGAATTTGATAGAATGAATAGGTTATCAGTGAAACAAGTATCAATCTTGGGGGCCTTGGGAATATGCTCGACTAAATGCATGGACATATATGCATTAAAAATTCGAAGCCAAACGTTTTTGAGGCACCGTTCTTTTAACTTGAAACCATTCTAATAATGGCATGATCGTATAACCACTTTTAACCCTTGCCGGGATATAGCCACACAGGCTTATTCGGCGTAAAAAATTAATACCTCAAAATTTGATTTCGAAAGTTCTATGGAAAACTCTGAGAAGTCGAAAACAATAATCAACATTTTTTTTTACCGATTTGATAAGTGCAAAATCAGTTTAGGCAAAATGAAGAGTTTTCCAACTTTTCAGGAACATTTTTCCAAAAATTTCCGAGTTTTCATCAAATAAAAAGAATAATTTTAATGCCAAACAAAAAATAGAAAGTAACATTTTTTATCACACTTAAAATCCATTCATAGTCTCTGATAGTAATTGAAAATTCCAAATTACTTTTTCCTTTAACCAATGCTTCAGTATTCGCTCACACACATATTATGTTATTTGTCCAGTCATATATGTATATCCTGTTGTTGCTGTTGTTCAAAACTACGATAAGAGTGGAAAAGTGAAGGAGGAGAAGTACTGCAATTGTGATACTAACAGATTTATTTGACATGTGTCAATACTTGTCATACAAATTGAAGGGTTTTTTCCACTACTGTTGTTATTTTTTTGACATGCACATAATAAGTAATATTTGCATTATTTACAGAGAGACTTATTCCGGATTGAATACATGTAAGACAAATTAATAATGACAACTTAAACTGTTTAATATACGTTAAGTATTATGTTTGTTAGTCACTGTCGTTATCATTTGAATATTTCTCTACCTATTCGTATTTACATGTTCTCTATGGGCTTTTCTATTTGCATATGTTGTAAAACAAGCACATTTTTGTTGCAATTCTCCAAAAACAAGAAAAACAGTTTTAAATTGACAAGTTAATAAAACGAATTTTTTTATTTATCGAGCAGCAACGATTATCGTTTTGGTGCACATATTGCAATTCCACTACAACCAATTATTCAGTAGAGGCAAACATTTTTACTCTTCATTGATTTAAATCTGCATGATATTTACATACTTACATACACTTAGAAACAATATTTGGTTAAAATATTTGGAAAAAATATACGGTTATTTTTACGTCAGGAGAACTATGTATGAATAAAATTTAAAATATATAAATATTAAAATATTTTATCGAACTTAATTTCAGTTGCAGGTAGTGATAGTAGCAATATCAATTATATCGATAAACCAATAAACCGATTACGCACAGAAATATCATCCAAATTTATCGATAAATCCTCTAAATATTATCGATAAATTCGAAATATAACAGAACCAATGTGCAGATTATCTGTTTTTTTGCAGATTCTTGAGGTACCGAGTAGATTTCCATATTATTTGAATCTACTATTCTCAATTTCTCATCACGATTGTGCAACCAATTGTTTTATGTAATTCATTATCACGATTTCCAAAACTGATACATATTCTAAATCGAACGAATTTAGTGCTGTATTACTTTAAAATTTATACTGGATGAATTGTCTCAACAATTCAGCAGCTTAAGCAATGAATTTAAATTAGAATTGATATTACGTATCAAGACGAAAACAGCTTTTGTCGATATATTTCAATATTTGAACAATAAGCACGGTACTTGACAGAAGATTACGATATATTTTCCAAACATGTAAAACTTCAATAACTAAAAACTTTTATGAAATTGGTGATGAGACATTGTTATAAAATTGATGCAAGTTGTGTAGAAAATACAGATGATTTATAGGAGAAGTTTTAGAGGAGTCACATGTCCCTGTTGTTGATGTTATATTATAAATGAATGAAAATCTTCACCGAGTATTACAAGAGCAGTCAAAATTTATATTTCGAAGATCCAAAAGACCATTTTGACTTTCGAAATATAAGTTAGATTCTTGGCAATATGATATTATCTCCTTTGTATTTGCCACTAATAATTGTCGATTCAATATTGTCGATCCAATATTTTCTTGGTAATGTACCGCGTGCCCTTAATGATATTGGTGCATTTAGATTTCGAAGCAGTTCAATTGGTCCTGGCAAATTTAGTGTATTCAAAAAGTCAGTTCGAAAATCCCTCATGCAAGATTTGTGATATTCAATAATTTCTTTGTAAGGGAAGTCGACGCCCATTTATCCGATCCCGCTAAACCTAACTAAAGCTAACCTCTCACAAAGTTGCAAAGCTCTTCCTGGATCACACTTTAAAACAGCCTGTATAAATAACGAAATTTATGGAAGAGAGCAATCTTCTATTTCTCACCTCATTTATTTCTTAAATTCTGCTCTTTGAAAAGCACCGTTAACTATTGTAAATTTATTGCATATTAGCATCTCATTTCATCTTCTTTCATAACTGTAGCACCCAATTGAAGTGGACTCAAGATAATTTGTTTGAGCAACAATTTTAAAAAAAATAATGAAGAAGTGAGTTGCTAGTTACACAGTTGTCTGATATTGTAAAAGGCAACATTCTTGGATTTAATGAAGCAGGCGTAAGCGTTATATCAATTAAAATTTGCAGAAGTAAAAAGTAATTTATAATTTCATCTCAAATTCGGAAGAATATGTTAGTAAGAGACGAGATGGCCTTAAACTTTCGATCCGTGTATCTCGAAGAATTTTACAGAAAGCTAGCAACTCTACACTAAGTTTCAGACAACTTGCTGCTAAAATCGCAACAAAAATTTCTAAATCAACGGTATGGAGAGTTCTAAATGATGCACTGAACATCTGTCGTCAAAAATTGAAAACAGCACCCTACTTAATCTTATTTTCACTAAGCGAATATGCAAACAAATGTATCTCTGTCATTTCTTGAATATTTTTGTTTCTTAGATTATTTTTTTTTTAGCAGAAAATATGGAAAATTGATGGCCCTGATGCCCACGGACGATATTGGCGTGATTTACGGAAAGAACCACAATATATATCACAGAGAATTTTCGGTGGGGGTTCGTTAATGGTATGGGGTGCATTTTCGGCGGTTGGTTTGTTGCCTGAATCAGCAACACACGATCTCCCTGACATTTTAAACGCTACTATTATGAAGATTTGGAATGACTATTTTACAGTATTGCCAGCATAAGATAAAAAATTAACAAGACGTGATAGCCCAATTCGAATTCAGCGCACCCAGATTAGTTAAAAAACACGCTTCGTTTCTGCAGTAATTTTTTTTTAAAATTTGTAGTCTAATTATTGAACCGAATGAAAAAACAAAAAATCTTGTATATCAGCAAGCATTGAAATAAAAAAAGATAAAATAAATAAAACAAAATGTTTTTATGAAAACATTGTACACTACCCAAATCGCTGAAGTCGGCATGTTGTAAATTTGAAGGATTAAGTTCCTTAGGCTTTATATTTCCCAAAAAGCCTGTTACTGGTCAGAAAAGCGGAGGAACTTTATGCTTCTTAGAAATGGATAAAATGAATTTTTTCAAGCATCTATTAATGTAGAACTTACTGCTCAATGTTCGTTTGGTCAGATATGATGTTGTAACTCTAACTCTGAAGATAGCTTAGTAATGGATCTCTTCATCCGTAATAATACAGTTAAATAATTTTTAATATAACAAACATTTTACATTTCCACATTTTCACCATTTCACATTTTCACCACCTTTCTTGTATTATGTCAACTCTCTTGAATTTTAAAATAACATTGTTCTGTAACCTGTTTTTGACACTTGTAAGTATTACACAGTAAGAGAAAAAATTAGATTGATAAACAGCTGATAATATTGCCAACTGTGAAAAATTAAAAAAAGCTGCTCGGACCAGGCTTTATAAGAAATCTATCGTGTACGTACTTAATTAGGAAGATTATAGTTAAACAACAGCGTGTGAAGACAGATAATAATTTGTTAGATCTGCGAGTATATACTCCAATGAAATTAAACTTGTGTATGTATATATAAATTTTGAAATTTAAAATATAAATGTTTTTTTTTTCACAAATTTTTTCTCAAATGTTAGAAATAGTTATTATTTTTGTGCAGAAACTTATTTTCGGAATATAAGATCTTATAATCTAAATCGAATAAATTGATTTTAATTAGGTAAACAAGATTTCTGAACAACGCTAAAATAAAATGTATAAAACCTAAATTTAATCTTTAAATTTAATTTAAAAAAAAATCTTATCGAAAATTCCTCATAATTTGTTTAATCGTACGCATATTGCAATGTTCTCGAGAATTGAGACTAAATGCAATATTTTGGCTCCAAAATGATGTTTAATCCATTTCTATGAGTGCTGGATTATTTGCCATCCTTTAATAACTATACGAGTATATATGTATCTGATTAATTTGGATCAGTATATACAAACTTGTATTATACTTCAGTAAGATTCACAACTAAAATATTTTGTTTGTATTACACAAACAACGCATATCATAAGTCATAAATTTCGCTGCATTCCATATAGTCAGCTTTGTTTATACACTGTTTGACCCAAAGTCACTACAACATTATATAATCAAAAAATCTTCGCTTTGGGAAGTAGTTAATTTGAATTACACTGAAAAAATAAATGTATACTAAATTTCGAGAATGTTTTTTTGAGAAATCAGCGATGCCAAGTTTTTCGAAGAAAAAAGCGCAAAACATTATCCCAGAATGAATCCAAAAATGCTAAAAAGCGCTAGTAATATGTTTGCAAACAAAAAAAAAAAAAAAAACACATAAGTGAATTAATTTTAATAGAAATTTTGATGGAATTTTATAATTTAATATAATAAAGAATTTACAGTGTTTTAAGGCTTTCTATTCCTTATTTTGTTTAAACAAAAATCTTTGCACTGAACCCTCTACGACTTCAGTGTTTCAATAAAGTCAATATGTGTATCTACAACGAAACTTGATACTTTAAAAGATGGGAATTCATGAACTGATTTTTTGAAGTTATATATATACTTCAATCCAAAACAAATCAGTGCTGCCCCCATTATTTCATTTACGTAGTCTACCATTGTTGAGGCAATGATGGTAATCTTCAATTTCTTAATCTTGATCTTTTACAAATTATCTTCATAGATTTTTGAAAACTTTTGAACACCCCAAGTAAAGAAATTTTTTCTATTACTTTAAATTAGAGATAATTTTTATATTTCTGATCACTACCTAGGACTTTGTGAGCCTTTTCCAGAAACCCTTCTATTAGGGATTTTATAGTGGTTTCTGTTACTTTTTGGAATAGGTAATCCATCTCCGTTTGAAATCTCCCACATTTTGCAACTTCCTTTTAACATGAGGATTTACCTCCCTCGGTACAAAAAGCCCGTTATTGTTCTCGTACCACTCAAGGGATTTTTTTACCGCAGTGACAGGATGCCAAATTGGGGCGATAATATGTGAACACATTGTTTTGGCTTATAAAAGGAAGAAGTCTTCTTTGCAAACACTCCTTAATAAAAATTTCGGTATTTATAGAGCCTGTTATAATTGCAAATTTCATACTCCCTTTTTTTTATTAACCAACACTCAGGGGATGCCCCCTACAAATGCATTACATTGTGTTGATTTCAAGAAAATAGAATGGGAAGTAGAAAAGAGGGAGTAGTTTTTGTGGATATATGACTTAAGTTTTGTTTAGATTGTAACTCTCAGGAAAGACTTGTGTGGGGAGTTTATTCTTCCTACGTCTAGTTTTACTGATAAGCGAATTTTCTCTGTAATGTGTTGTGCGATCAACTGGACAATATACTACATAGGGATGTGATGTACTAGAGAAGCGGGTAGAGCGAATTTGGAATGAGTTCACAAGAACATGGCAGTATCTATATAATAGTGTTACACAAGCCACATTTCGACGATGTTCCAACGAGTCATTAATGTTCCTACTGTCATTAATGAGCATCAAAGCCCTCCTTTGTACACGGTCCAGTAGCTCCAAAAGAGACTTTGAAGCAAATTTATACCAGAAATATATATCAAAATAATAAATGGAAAATAGTGGTGTACATAACATCAAAACCAATCGAGTGTTAGATTTTTTCAAAATCAAATGTTATGAAAGCTATCTGAAAATTTGTATATCAGTTTTATTGTTATTTCTATGCTCTATAAAGTTAATATATAGGAAAATATACATTATGCTTACAAATTATTTTCTTATATAAAAAATGAAAATCACTTGATAAAGTCCGATTCACAAGTTATCAGTCAAATAATTGAACGTGTCATTATTGCAATGTTCACGCGGACAGCAAGATTCGCGATTCGCTCTCTCATTCACGGTTCGCGCCCGAATCATGATTGAAACTACATGATTCGCCATACAAAATTTTGAGAGCGAATCTACTTGGTTCAAAATGAACCTAGTTGTGAACCTAGAAATATTGAGTGTCATCTCCAAGTTTGTTAAGAAATTATCGCTAGTTTATCTGAACTAGCTGTCAAAAATTTATAAACAAAGAAAAAACAAAAAATTCATTTCTGCAATAAAATAAATAGAAACATTTAAGAAATAAAAAGTACATATTTACACATATATATTCAAATAAAAATGGAAAATTGTAAAGATGCTAAATTGCACAAAAAAAGATGCTAAAACGTACTGGAGTCGAAATAAAAGATGCTAAATTTTTTTTTAAATTTCATTACCTTTTGATTGAAAAATTAAGTACTTATTAATAAATTCTTTGATTTTTAAATGGAAAAATGAATACAAAACATAAGTTTCGATTTATATTTTTTAAATTTTAAATAAAATAATTTTGAATTTCATCTGTAATTTTTTAAGTATCAAATTGAGCTTTTTTAATTTTAAATTAAATATTTTTAATTTTAGAGAGATTTTTTTTTTTTTTAATTTCAAATATAACAGAATTTACGTTATCAAAAGGTACGAGTATATTACAGTAATTGGTTTATGGAAACTAATATTTCTGTGATGTCTTCATCTTCAAGTTCTTCTTGGCACTGATATTTTTCTAACGATCGACTTTTATCAACGACATCGCTCGGTATATTGTAAGTGTAACAGCACCCATTTTTCAATTTCAAACCTTCTTTTATACGTATTACAGAACATAACAACTCCGATTTTATTCCATTGCAAAGTTTGCTTTTAACTAAAGCCATTAAACTAAACGAACGTTCAACTCCGGCTTTTGAGAAAGACAAAACTAATAAAGAAATACAAATGTGGATAACTCTTTAAGTGGACTTTTGCCAATAGAATTTTTGCTAACTTCAATTCATAAAGAGGTTGTATTCAGTGCTGTATCCCAATATTGTTCTGTGATATAACTCAATTGGATTTGAATTTTTTCTGTTTCAGAAGATCTAAATTTAAAGTCTTCTAATATATTGGTTATCGGTTTTTTTATCCGGTCTAATGTGTTTTGTATTGAAAATTTTGGCATTTTTTTAATGCAATTATATTTTTTGGCAATCGACTTTTTAATTCATTAAAAACTGTTGCTGCTGTTTACATTCTTCTATTTCAAACTGTTTTATCATATTTGTTGAAAGAAACGAGCAGAGTGGTGAAAAGAGTAGTACACAAATTTCTCGTATTACACTTTGAGAAATTAAAACATATCAATACCAGTAAAATTAAAATTATATATTCAAAAATAATAAAAAAAAAAAAAAATCAAAAAAAAGATGCTAAAAGCAACTTTTTATTAATAAAAGATGCTAAGTTAGCATCTAGCGTCTTTTCATAAATTTTGGATGCTAAGCGACAAAAAAAAGTTGCTATATCTAGCAACTAAAATGCTAAAATGGTAACACTGGTCTGAACATGCTATGACAATCTATGAGAGTTAGAGAATATAATGTGTACACATTGTTTCAAAGCAAGGGTTGCCAGACCTGATTAATTTTTTTTTAATCTCAAAATAGTTTATTAATTTTTGATGTGTAAACATCTATACACGCAGGGGGGTAAATTTCTAATTCACAATACAATCACAAAAACAGCGTAATATGTGAGCGTAAGATCTTACGCGTAACATGTAAGCATTAAGACTAATCGGAGTGACATGATTGTTTGGTGAAAAAATTATGATATGTAATAACCTTTTTGTCGCTGTTCTCTGCATTTTATTTATTACCAGATGTTTACACATGTCCCCTGTGAGCGGACTCACATGATTTTTTTATAAATACCTAGGTAACTTTTTGAAGAAAATGTACCTTTTTAATATTATTTTACTTTCATATTGGAGATTTATTTTATTTATTTCACAATAACGTTGAAAAAGTGTGGAAGCACATGGAGTATAACCATGAAGTAAACGCTACAACTACGTAGCCTATAACAACAATTACAGAAATATTATACAAAATACATAATTTAGAATCACAACAATAATAACGGCATAAAAATTCATATTTTTCATTGAAATCTTGGGATCTTTTCAATCGATTTTGTTGATTTTAAACAGCAACCTGCTCAAGATATCAATTAATAATTTTCACTTAAAATGAGCTGTCCAGCTGACTTATGGAGGGCTTGATCGTGATTTCCACAGATGAACAGACGTTCGATAATTGCTATATCAACTCCGCTTGTTATAACGATCTAAAATATATATTTTATTTTATGGGGTCCAGAAAAGATTGTATTTTAACAAAGTCAATATTGTAGAATAATCATCTTACATTTAATTTAATCTATGGAAGCGATTTTTAGGTAAACATTATAAAATTAATTTAACAAGTAAGAGTGTTTACTTTAGCTTGCCAAATCTTTGGTACCCTCCACATCAGTTTTACGTTTACAATAATTTCTCAACTTAGTGCACTATTTATAACAAATGTAAACAGAATATAATATATATATAAAAAGCAACAATTTGACAAATACACTGAATTTTTATTTTTTTTAGAGGTGTCTTCATTATTTTGAACATATCTCGGCGCAGTGATGCCCGATTTACACCACCAGCTTCTCGAAATAATTTCAAACAATCTTATTATAACTTTATTCTAGTAAATGGTTTATTTTGTGAATAAGCGGTATTTCAACAGATAGACGGACAGGCGGGAATCATTATATATCAACTCGAGCTGTTATAAAGATCAAGAATATATATACTTTATGGGGTCGAAAATGACAAACCTCTATATACCATCCGCAAGTGGTGTGAAAGGTATAAAAACAGTTCAATCCAGCTTCCTTTAGATGGCTGCATCCGCAATTTTTGGATGTAAGAAACCTTAAGACAGACTTAGTAATTAAAGCTAAAACATAAATACAACATGAAATAAAATTAATAAACTTAAAGCCGGTTACATGTACACCAATTTTGGAAATAGTTCAATTATCATTTATGATGCAGTGAAATGGAAAACACTTTTTAATCAAGGATATAGAAATTATTTTTAAAATTAGAATAACCGCCATTTTTTCACAATTATGTAGAAATTTTAAAATTTCTTAGACCACAAACAAAAGAATATTTGTTTTAGCGGCTTTGAAACTGACTGTACATACATATGTATATCTGTGTGTGTGTGTTTGTAATAAATATGTACGAGTATGTAGTAGTAGTGCCTGCAAGTATGCATGGTCTAAATGAAGATGAAAATAAAATAAAGAATTAAAATAGATTGAGTCAAGCAGAAAATTAAGCTGAAAAGCTTGCAGTGAAGAGATTTTCATTTCTTTTTTTCATACATAGAAACTCAAACAATGGTAGAAAAATTAGGTCAAAGATCAAGAGGAGAGTCACATCAGGATGGCAAGTAAGCAGACTGACTGGCAGGCAGGCAGGCATAATAGCTGGTAGTGATGCACCACAATATACAAAAACAAAAAAATAGAGAATCATGGAGGCACAACAACAAAACTAGTTAACATATGTATGGAACTGGTTGACTGGGTTGACTATTTCAATGCATGTCTGACTGACTGACTGACTGATTGTTAGTTCAATTGCTATACATAGTGGCGAGTTGGTTTTTGTTAGAATCATCTTAAATAAGACTAGAGCATGAACGTGAATACTGTGAATTGTTGAAAGTTTTTTTATTTTTTATTTAATATTTATTTTTTGTATTTGCAACTGCTGCTGTCTGTTGCATTATCTTTTGGATACTAATGTTAAAACATGGCTGAAAAATATACACATGCGACAACATTACATCGAGATGAACGTGTTCCAAATATAATGTGACCAACTGAGTTGTTCTACAATTTACAAAAATTATTAGATTATTATGTAATTAAATGTTTTAAGAATTGATTAAAATAATTGAAAAATAAAATTTAATGAAAAAAAATTTGGAGTAAAAAATGGAGATACAAATAATCTTAAATTAAAAACCCTCTTATTAATTTAACAACTTTTTTATTATATATATATTTTATATATTTATATATATATAAAATAGCTTAAATTTAGAAAACAATAACATCACTTAAAAGTATTCGTTTTTATGATGTTGACAAAACAATAGAAACCTTTACTATACAATATTTTGTTGGGTATCTATTATTTTTTATTAATGCTTCACAACGCCGACGTATTGAATCGGGGATATATTTTTCTCCGCGTATATTTATATACATTACATCATTTTCAATTTTGTTGTACCCAATTCCAGTAAGAGTATTTTATACTACAGATTTGGACCCATTCCTTGTCCCGAAAAACAACGCTATACCATATGGGCGTTTTATTTGCTTAGATACAACTTACGAAAAGCTTAGCTGTAAAATAAACTATTACACTGCGCTCACCTTTCGACATTTATAACACTGTGCAACAAAAAAAAAAAAAAAAAACAGCCTCAACAATTCCAATGGGAAATGTAAGCAGGCCATTAAGTAAACAGAACTGCCAAAGGGTTTTGAAAAGTTAGTTCGAATTTAATTTTTATGGCCTCTTGAAGTTGGGCTATTTTTGACCATTTTTTGCACTATGAATGAAAAATGGAAAAAAAACGTATAAATATATAAATGTAATGTAATTGTGCGTACTTATTGTTGCAGTGAGTCCAATGTAGAAATATATATTTTTTCCTTTATTTCAACAAATGGTGGGCGGTATAGACGTGGTCAAATATAAAGAAATTATCAATTTTAGCCTAAAATGCACTACATGACATTCATTGACATTTTCAGAAAAATTCCAAGCTATTCTAGATCAAATGCATCTGAAATTGTTTTGAATTGACCATGGGATAGACCAATAAATCATGGACAATTTTTAGAAATCATTTTGAATGGTAAAATTAATTTTGTTGCTATTTATTTTCTATTTAAATTTAAACAAAAACAACAACAACATCATTTTTGGATATACTACATCCAGTTGCTGGATCACCGGCACACAAAGCATCAACATGGAACATAAAATGAACTAGATAAGTAAATATAATAAATATTTCCATTGTTTTAATGAACTCTTGCACAAAAGTTTAAAAGTTTCCATTGTTTTGGTATCACTAAAAAAATTCATACATAAATTTCTTTTTTTTTTGTTACAAATTTGTTACCTTTCGGTAGAGAACACACCATTGTTATTTATATGTTTACTTTCAATATTCTTAAATGTCATTAAAAATTAAACCGTGGCAACCCTTTTGTTTTTCTTTTCCTTACACAATTTCGCAAAGTGAATGACATCATTAGTCTAATTGCGGTGTCTGTGGTCTAAATACGTCAAATGTTAAACGTGTGTGATTAAAAATTAATTAAAAATATTAAATGTGGGTTATAAGTGTTAAAAATCAAATCAATTTATTGTAAAAAGTGCATAGAATATAATTAAAGTGTTTTCGAAATAAAAATCCTGCAATAAGTGTAACAAATAAATATAAAAATGTGTGAATTTTTCTTTTTCCTTAATAATGCATTCTTTTTTTTTTGAAGAGTAGCGCTGCTGCAGCAACCACTTGTTTGTTTGTTCATTTCGTTTGTAGTTCGTTTATAATCGGTAGATTAATAATGTTGTTGTTTTTTAATATGTTAATTCAATGGGAATGCGTGTGTGGTTTATATTTGAAAGCGCAGTCGCTTTGTTTTCTGAAAGGTGTAAAATTTAAAGTAAATGATTTATTAAAAATAAATGTTGGTAATAAAATGTTTTTTTTAATTTTTAATTTTTTTTTATTCAACAAATTTATCGGTGTATATAAAAAGTGCTGTATATAAAAGAGCTGCTGTTTGTAAAATAATTAAATTATTTCGTTGTAATATTAGAAGAAAAGTATAATTTGTGTGAGCCGTCAGTTTAATGTCAAAAATTTCAATGAAATTAAATATATAATTAAGTGAAAAATAGTGGTCTATCGAAAAGCATTTTCGTTTTTTAACGCTCGAATATCATTTAAATATCGAGCTAGAAAAATTTGATTGAATTTATGCTTTCTAAGGACAAATAATGGATAAAAGGTAAGCCTATAAAAGAATTTAAGTGATTAAATTATGATTTTATAAAAAAATCAATATAATATAATCAATATATAGTTACAAAATATACACTGACTGTAAGACTAATTCGTTCAGCCCCAACGCTTTATATTTGGAATGTAGTTTCTCTAGCGATGAAAATGACAAAAAGACACAAACGGTCCTTTTTTTTATCATCTTAGCAAATGAAAACACCCCACCTTAGAAAGAAACACCGGCTAAAAGTAAAAATTTTTGAAAGAGGGGCAATAAGGTATCATTTTGTGTGTCCCAAATATAAGAATATAATATATTGTATATTGATTCCACTTAATGCAAAAACATCATTAATAAAGGAACTTTTTCATAATTTAACCGTTTAGGGATAAAAATGGCTAAAAAAGGGGAATATCACCTTTTGTGTCTTCTAAACAAATAATCTAGGAATTTGAAATTTGTTACGAAAAGTCCACGAAAAAAAAACAAACAACGGCTAGATTTTTTTTTAAAAAGTGTAACTTTATGTATCCTCCAAACAAAAAATATCAACTATGAAATATGTAGATTCCAACAAATACATGATGGAATGCGACTGCTTAGGGGCAAACTTTGCAAAAAAGGGGCAAATGATACCTTTTGTATTCTATAAAATTAATATAGAATTTTTAAAAGAAAAAAATACATATTGTTTAAAAAGTACTTTTTAAAAAAAGCAATTTGCTTAAAAATGTTAAATTTAAAAAAAAAACTACCTTTCATAAAACGTGCATTTACCCTTTCTTAAATATATTATTCTTAAAAAATATTTTTTTTATGTTTATTTCTTAAAAAGTACCTGTTCATAAAAAAATACCTGTTCTTAACAAAGTACGTTTCTTTGTAAGTTTATTTTACTTAAAAACATTTTCTTAAAAAAGTACCTTTTCTTAAAAAGTACCTTTTCTGAAAGAAGTACCTTCTCATAAAAAAGTACTTTTTCTTAAAAAAGTTCTTGTCTTGAAAGAAGTAAATTTTTCTTAAAAAATAAATTTTATTAAAAAAGTACTTTTTCTTGAAAATAACTTTTCTAAAAAAAGTAAATTTTCTGGAAAAAGTACCTGTTCTGAAAAAAGTACCTTCTCTTAAACAAGTACTTTTTCTTAAAAAATACATTTTCTTAAAATAACTGTTCTTCAAAAAGTACCTTTTCTTAAAAAACTACCATCTCTTAAAAAAGTACCATTTAAAAAAATACGTTTTCTTAAATAGTACATTTTCTTAAAGAAGTACCTTTTCTTACAAAAATACCTTCTCTTAAAAAAAGTAAAAGTAAATTTTATCATGAAGCACCTATTCTCAGAAAAGAACCTCTTTCAAAAAAGTCCTTTTCTTCGAGATCTATAAAAAAGTATTTCCTTTGACCCTTCGAAACTGAATTTTGTTTTATAGGTTGTTGCAAAGGATACCATAATACTTTTTATGTCAGACCTACACTAAAATTATAATATAATAACATGCTTTGAAGATGAACGCAATTATTCAAATCACTTCATTGAATTTTTCACTTTTGGAGCCGCCATATTTCAGTAACTGAAATAGGAAATTTTTTGCCAAATTTTATCAAATTCAAAGATGGTGAGATATATAAAAGGCTTATTTTTATCGTTGCATAAAAAATAAAAAGTAACAAAAAGAAAAGAAAAGTACAAAGAAATGTATGAGATCCATAGATTTTTGAACATAGATTCTGAATATGTAATCCCAATTCAAGATTAATCTAAGGTTGTTTCGTATTTTAAATAAAATAATTTTTAGCATACAGACTAAAAACCAAAAGAAAATTAATACCGTAATGAAATAAAATTTAATTAATTAAGTTCTAGTTATGATGGGATATAGATTTAGGAAAAATCGCGAAATTATTATCCTGGATTAACAACAAAAATCAAATTCGGTTGAAATTTTAAATATGGGGGATTTCATGTCAAGTGCACCAACTTTTGAAACCGATGTCTTCCGATCGGGATGAAATTTGTACCAAGGTTAGTCCTATTGGATAGTAGTTAATACACAGGTTTTCAACAAGATCGGTCCAGATCTCTCTCAGTTAGAGGGGATCAAAATTTGACATTTTGGCCAAACAGGTGTATTTTCTCATCCATGTAACTTATTACCTATTGTTCTTAGAAAATTTTCTCCCAAAGAGTTTAGATAGCTATTTCTTCAATATTTCGGAAAAAATACTTTAAAAAAAAAAATTTTTAGACTTTTTTTTTTTTTTTGCTAAATTAAAGCTTTTTTTTGCCTTTTTTCAAAAAGGGAATTTTTTTTTTTTTTTCATAAGAAAGCTTAGGATTTTTCCTTTAAGAGCTTTTTGGTCGCATAGTGGGATGGGAGTGGGATATCTATCAAAATAAATGTTTTGTAACTCAAGACAACGGTTTTTCAATTTTTCACAAATGCACTATTTTGAATTTTTTTCTATTTGTGTCTAAAACCTTTCAAATAAAACTTATACTGAGAAACTAGACAAACTAAACTTTCCGAAGGTATATAACATACCTAACTAAAATTTTGTACCCTCGATACTGTAATACCCAGAATATGTTAACCTCAGGAAAAAAATCGCTTTTTCTCTATAGAAATGTTGAAAAATTATTATTTTTTATTTATTTTTAATAATAATTAAATTAATGTATAATAATAATAATATTAAAAATAAAAAGATAAATAATTAATTAAAATTAATCTAAATTGCATTAGATCCATTTTTATCATAACTATTTTTATATTTAATTTATTGTAGCTAATAAAGTATTTAAGTCTTGTAAATTTTTAAATACCCAGTCTTTCATCCAGCTTTTTTGTCGCCTTTATTTACTGCGTTTTTTTGTCAATCCTTTCTTGGCGTTACTAGGTTCAGCTGTTGATTTCGCTGCTGGTTTATTTGTTGTCTTTGGAAAGAAATCGAATTGAATAGAGGCAGAAAACTTTTTCAACTTGAGTCTTCGAACGACAAGCGTTATAAAAGCATGGTATTGAGCGGTGCCATCGATTGTTACCGCAGCATCGAATCTGCTCTTCAGTGTTTTCAATGTTTCCTGATGATCCTCTATGCTACTAAAAACTATTTTAGTTTCTTTACAATAAATCTTTGCCCAATGGAATAAAGCAGTCGCATCTAAGATGCGGTCTTGATGAGAGCACTGGAGGCTATACTTCGCTGCATTTCTTTTAAGGTTTGCTCCAATACCATCACATGCTCCTTTACCATGAGCAGTAGGATGAAAATGCCACTCAGCTGGCATTCCAAAATCTTTTTCATGGGCCATAAGTTTTGCCAAGCTACTTTTGTTTTTAAAATGTTGACGAGCTCCGTCCGAAACGTAGTATACCGTTTTTACTGTAAATTTAGATTTTAGAAATTTTAGTATTCTCTTCTGGCACTCATAAACTGCAACGGTATCATGTTTTAAATCGTCGGATATGATTGCCATACTTTTGTGTTCCAGTTTTTCATCTTTCATGTAGTAAATAGCTACTGTGAATATAGTTGCTTGGTCGTTATTGAAGTGGAATTCTTGTATGGCATCCTGAAGAACATATTTATAGTTTTCTGCGAAATCATATGAAATAACGAATTCACCAGACTTCAAATGTATCTTCAAATCCTTGAAGAATGACCATTGCTCTTTGACTAAAAAGTCATGGTTTCTCAAGTTTAGCAATCCTGTACACATTTCTTCCACAAAATCGTCCACATTTAAAATGATTGTTTTCAATGTGCATCTGTCAGTGTGAATCCAAGAATCAAATTTGACCTCCTCTATATATTCTCGATCTAAAGAGTTGATTAAATTTTCTTTGATGAATGTGGTTTTCGGGCAATTGGTACATTCACCTAAGTGGCAAGAAGTTGTTGCATTAGGACACATAGTCAATTTAAGGCAATCGCGGTAATCGTGTAAATCTTCTGCCGAATCATCTGTTAAATACTTTAAGTTGATTTCCTTCAACATCAGTTTAACATTTTCATGGTAAATGCAAACGCATACTGTGTGAGTTCCGCTGCTTTCTGCCAAAACGCAATTATTTGGCCTCATTTGGGTTAATTTCGTGAAGCCAATTCCAACATCCTCGTGTTCAGAAATGTTGCAAATAACTCTTTCAGGTTACAGATAACCATTCTCTTCTGTTATGTTATGAAGGTAGGTTACATACCTTCGGAAAGGTTAATTTGTCTAGTTTCCCAGTATAAGTTTTATTTGTAAGGTTTTACACGCAAATAGGAAAAAATTCAAAATAGTGCATTTGTGAAAAATTGAAAAACCGTTGTCTTGAGTTACAAAACATTTATTTTGATAGATATCCCACTCCCATCCCACTAAGCGACCAAAAAGCTCTTAAAGGAAAAATCCTAAGCTTATGAAAAAAAAAAATGCCCTTTTTGAAAAAAGACAAAAAATGCTTTAATTTAGCAAAAAAAAGTCTACATTTTTTTTTTAAAGTATTTTTTTCCGAAATATTGAAGAAATAGCTATCTAAACTCTTTGGGAGAAAATTTTCTAAGAACAATAGGTAATAGTCATATGGTTGAGAAAAAACACCTGTTTGGCCAAAATGTCAAATTTTGATCCCCTCTAACTCAGAGAGATCTGGACCGATCTTATTGAAAAATTGTGTATAAACTACTATCCAATAGGACTAACCTTGGTGCAAATTTCATCCCGATCGGAAGACATCGGTTTCAAAAGTTGGTGCACTTGACATGAAATCCCCCATATATATATTATATATATTTATATATTTATAAAATAGCTTAAATTTAGAAAACAATAACATCACTTAAAAGTATTCGTTTTTATGATGTTGACAAAACAAGGGAAACCTTTACTATACAATATTTTGTTGAGTATCTATTATTTTTTATTACTACTTCACAACGCCGACGTATTGAATCAGGGATATACTTTTCACCGCGTATATTTGTATACATTACATCATTTTCAATTTTGTTGCCCCTAATTCCAGTAAGAGTATTTTATACTACAGATTTGACCCATTCCTTGTCCCGAAAAACAACGCTATACCATATGGGTGTTTTATTTGCTTAGATACAACTTAAGAAAAGCTTAGCTGTAAAATAAACTATTACACTGCGCTCACCTTTCGACATTTATAACACTGTGCAACAAAAAAAAAAAAAAAAAAAACCAGCCTCAACAATTCCAATGGGAAATGAAAGCAGGCCATTAAGTAAACAGAATTGCCAAAGGGTTTTGAAAAGTTAGTTCGAATTTAATTTTTATGGCCTGCTGAAGTTGGGCCATTTTTGACCATTTTTTGTACTATGAGTGAAAATTGGAAAAAACGTATAAATATATAAATGTAATGTAATTGTGCGCACTTATTGTTGCATTGAGTCCAATATAGAAATATATATTTTTCCTTTATTTCAATAAATGGTGGGCGGTATAGACGTGGTCAAATATAAAGAAATTATCAATTTTAGCCTAAAATGCACTACATGACATTCATTGACATTTTCAGAAAAATTCCAAGCTATTCTAGATCAAATGCATCTGAAATTGTTTTGAATTGACCATGGGATAGTCCAATAAATCATGGACAATTTTTAGAAATCATTTTGAATGGTAAAATTAATTTTGTTGCTATTTATTTTCTATTTAAATTTAAACAAAAACAACAACAACATCATTTTTGGATATACTACATCCAGTTGCTGGATCACCGGCACACAAAGCATCAACATGGAACATAAAATGAACTAGATAAGTAAATATAATAAATATTTCCATTGTTTTAATGAACTCTTGCACAAAAGTTTAAAAGTTTCCATTGTTTTGGTATCACTAAAAAAATTCATACATAAATTTCTTTTTTTTTTGTTACAAATTTGTTACCTTTCGGTAGAGAACACACCATTGTTATTTATATGTTTACTTTCAATATTCTTAAATGTCATTAAAAATTAAACCGTGGCAACCCTTTTGTTTTTCTTTTCCTTACACAATTTCGCAAAGTGAATGACACCATTAGTCTAATTGCGTTGTCTGTGCTCTAAATACGTCAAATGTTAAACGTGTGTGATTAAAAATTAATTAAAAATATTAAATGTGCGTTATAAGTGTTAAAAATCAAATCAATTTATTGTAAAAAGTGCATAGAATATATTTAAGTGTTTTCAAAATAAAAATCCTGCAATAAGTGTAACAAATAAATATAAAAATGTGTGAATTTTTTTTTTCCTTAAAAATGCATTCTTTTTTTTTGAAGAGTAGCGCTGCTGCAGCAACCACTTGTTTGTTTGTTCATTTCGTTAGTAGTTCGTTAATAATCGGTAGATTAATAATGTTGTTGTTTTTTAATATGTTGATTCAATGGGAATGCGTGTGTGGTTTATATTTGAAAGCGCAGTCGCCTTGTTTTCTGAAAGGTGTAAAATTTAAAGTAAATGATTTATTAAAATTAAATGTTGGTAATAAAATTTTTTTTTTAATTTTTAATTTTTTTTTATTCAACAAATTTATCGGTGTATATAAAAAAGTGCTGTATATAAAAGAGATGCTGTTTGTTAATTAAATTATTTCGTTGTAATATTAGAAGAAAAGTATAATTTGTGTGAGCCGCCAGTTTAATGTCAAAAATTTCGATGAAATTAAATATATAATTAAGTGAAAAATAGTGGTCTATCGAAAAGCATTTTCGTTTTTTAACGCGCGAAAATCATTGAAATATCGAGCTAGAAAAATTTGATTGAATTTATGCTTTCTAAAGACAAATAATGCAAAGAAGGTAAGTCTATAAAAGAATTTAAGTGATTAAATTATGATTTTATAAAAAAAATCAATATAATATAATCAATATTTAGTTACACCATATACACTGACTGTAAGACTAATTCGTTCAGCCCTAACGCTTTATATTTGAAATGTAGTTTCTCTAGCGATGAAAAAATCCATTATGAAGAAATTTTTATAAATTCAAACTTTAAGGGGGTGAAAATGACAAAAAGACACAAACGGTCCCTTTTTTATCATCTTAGCAAATGAAAACACCCCACCTTAGAAAGAAACACTGGCTAAAAGTAAAAATTTTTGAAAGAGGGGCAGTAAGGTATCATTTTGTGTGTCCCAAATATAAGAATATAATATATTGTATATTGATTCCACTTAATGCAAAAACATCATTAATAAAGGAACTTTTTCATAATTTAACCGTTTAGGGATAAAAATGGCTAAAAAAGGGGAATATCAACTTTTGTGTCTTCTAAACAAATAATCTAGGAATTTGAAATTTGTTACGAAAAGTCCACGAAAAAAAAAACAAACAACGGCTAGATTTTTTTTTTAAAAATGTAACTTTATGTATCCTCCAAACAAAAAATATCAACTATGAAATATGTAGATTCCAACAAATACATGATGGAATGCGACTGCTTAGGGGCAAACTTTGCAAAAAAGGGGAATTTTTAAAAGAAAAAATACATATTGTTTAATAAGTACTTTTTTAAAAAAGTAATTCGCTTAAAAATGTTAAATTTAAAAAAAAAATCTACCTTTCATAAAACGTGCATTTACCCTTTCTTAAATGTATTATTCTTAAAAAATATTTTTTTTATGTTTATTTCTTAAAAAGTACCTGTTCATAAAAAAGTACCTGTTCTTAACAAAGTACGTTTCTTTGTAAGTTTATTTTACTTAAACCATTTTCTTAAAAAAGTACCTTTTCTTAAAAAGTACCTGTTCTGAAAGAAGTGCCTTCTTAAAAAAGTTCTTGTCTTGAAAGAAGTAAATTTTTCTTAAAAAATAAATTTTATTAAAAATGTACTTTTTCTTAAAAATAACTTTTCTAAAAAAAGTAAATTTTCTGGAAAAAGTACCTGTTCTGAAAAAAGTACCTTCTCTTAAACAAGTACTTTTTCTTAAAAAATACATTTTCTTAAAATAACTGTTCTTAAAAAAGTACCTTTTCTTAAAAAACTACCATCTCTTAAAAAAGTACCATTTCAAAAAATACGTTTTCTTAAATAGTACATTTTCTTAAAGAAGTACCTTTTCTTACAAAAATACTTTCTCTTAAAAAAGTAAAAGTAAATTTTATCATGAAGTACCTATTCTCAGAATAGAACCTCTTTCAAAAAAGTCCTTTTCTTCGAGATCTATAAAAAAGTATTTCCTTTGACCATTCGAAACTGAGTTTTGTTTTATAGGTTGTTGCAAAGGCTACCTTAATACTTTTTATGTCAGACCTAGACTAAAATAATATATAATAACATGCTTTGAAGATGAACGCAATTATTCAAACCACTTCATTGAATTTTTCACTTTTGGAGCCGCCATATTTCAGTAACTGAATTAGGAAATTTTTTTGCCAAATTTTATCAAATTCAAAGATGGTGAGATATATAAAAGGCTTATTTTTATCGTTGCATAAAAAATAAAAAGTAACAAAAAGAAAAGAAAAGAAAAGAAAAGTACAAAGAAATGTATGAGATCCATAGATTTTTGAACATAGATTCTGAATATGTAATCCCAATTCACGATTAATCTAAGGTTGTTTCGTATTTTAAATAAAATAATTTTTAGCATACAGACTAAAAATTGAATTAATTAAGTTCTAGTTATGAAGGGATATAGTTTTAGGAAAAATCGCGAAATTATTATCCTGGAGTAACAACAAAAATCAAATTCGCTCAAAATAGTCGTTGAAATTATAAATATTCTAAAGCAATTTTGTTATTTATATGAAGTTTGGACTGATATCAATATTTCTTTTAGATTTTTTTGAGCAACATTATGCTGCCGAAATTGGCATATCTCGCACCAGTTTTCCTTTCCAAAATGCATTAAAACCAGAGCCTTTTATTTTGTTAATACACTGACATCTGGGTATCCAGATTATATTTCTTTCAATGCTTATAATAATGTTTAACCAATGTTGGGAACGGCTACCACTTTAAAACTGTTGCCGATACTGAAGCTTTAAATTCATATACCAATTAAATTTTAAGTAATTGCTTTTCTTTTTCGCCAGTTTCGATTATAATTTCTTATTATAAAAACAGTGATCTTGTCTTCTATAGAAAATTAATTAATATCTGAAAAAATGGCTATCACTAGAGTAGAATATCTATGAGTTCCTTATATACTTCTTAAAAACAGGTAATTTTTTAAAAAGATGCTTTCTTAGAGACGGAAATTTATCAAGAAAATGTATTTTTTATGAAAATATACTTTAAAAAAAGTACTATTTAAAAAAGGTACATTTTTAAGATAATGTAAATTTTTTGAAAAAATTACACTTTTTAACACAAGGGTACTTTTTAAAAAAATGGTATTTTTGAAAAAGGATAATTTTGAAAAAAGTGACTTTTGAAAAAAGGGCACTTTTAAAAAAGGTACTTCTTTAAAGAAGAGTACTTTTTTTTAAAAGTATACTTTAAACAAGGGTACACTTTGAAAAAAGGGATGCTTTTTAAAAAGGATTCTTATTTAAAAAAAGATAATTTTCACAAAAGGGTACTTTTCAAAAAATTTTACTTCTTTTAAAAATGGAAATTTTTTTAAAAAAGGGTACTTTTAGAAAAAGCAATTAAAAAAAGGTATTTTTTAAGAAAAACACTTTTTAAAAACGGGTATTTTTTTTTTATTAAATGACAGTTTCTTTAAGAAAATATACTTTTTATACCCTCCACACCACCGTGCAAAGGGTATATATCAGTTTGTCATTCCGTTTCTAACGCATCAAAATAAATTCTAGAGACCAAAGCCATATATTTCCTTGATCTTTATAAGAAGAGAAGTTAACTTAGCGATGACGTTTATTAATATCTTGATTCAGCAGCTATTTAAAATGATCAAAATCGGTCTAATGGGTCACGAGATATGAATGATCCCATTTTTATTCGTATCTTGTGACTCTTAAAAAAATTAAAATGATTAATGTGTTTGTTATATTGCAACGTATTTTTTATAAAAGATCTCAAAAATCTTTTGGGCTATAAGAATTCATAATCAGCTTCAAGAGTTTAAAAAATTAAAAAAGAAATAAAACTTTTGTCATGTCTGAAGTCTCGCTATTGAATAAATATTACAAGCTCGATATATTTTCTTGGGGATTACTTTTTTTATTATCATTTTAACAAAAGGTTCTTAGCAAATCAAAGTGATAATCTACAAATACATATACGTTTAAAATCTTTCTGAAAAATTTTATGCATATTGTACGAATGGAATGAGTAGTTTGAACCATCCAGTCCAAAATAAATGGATTGGTTGGTTACATTCGTTATTTAAATACAAATACCTGAATGAGCATCATGTGTGTGCAGCAGTCGGAAGAAGTAGCTTTAAGTAAACGTGTATTTAAAGTGTTACTATATCAATGTGATATTCTGTGTGAGGATATGCGAAATATCAAGCAGGCGGGGTATAGGTGGGTGGGTGTAGCCAGCTTAAGTTTTTCTTTTTCATTTCCTTTTTCGAAAAGAAAAAAGCAAAAGAAACACTCACAGTCTATTTTCCAAAAGTCACAAAAAAGGAATTTGAAGCACAAATGATGATGGCACCTTTGAGAGAAACTAAAAACGAGCATGTAACGTCGTCAGCAGAATTTTAAATAGCATATGGCAACAACTACGAGTACTCAAGAATCAGGCGATTTTAGTAATGTTTAGTTAAAAAAGATTTCTGCATGGTGTGAGTGAGTGATTGTGTGCTTAGATATGAGTCAGTGTGTTTAGAGTAAGATTGACTATAAGTAGCTTAAGCTGTCGAAGCTAAGGAATCATTTAAGTTGTTGTCTACCCGAGACATGACAGAGGCAAAGACAGTGACAGTTAAAGTACCACTTGAACAATTTAGCAACAATTAAGACCACAAAAATAATTTGGAGAAATAGCATGAAGAAAACGAGAAGAAAGGGAATTTAAAGTATTTAGTTTAGCATCTTAAATAATTTTGAACTTCAACGAAGACAAATTAAATCAATGAAGTTTTAAAGCATTAAACCATTACTCATATATTGTTTATGGGGATTAAAAAAGATATGTTTAATTCTAAACAATCTTTGAATTATCTTGAAATAATAAGTAATAACCACGAGTTTGTTTACAAATTGATGCAGTAAAAAAAAAAAAGATTACCAATATGTAGATAAATAACCACAACTTCTGAAATCTATTTTATTATTTTTTTTTATATATTCACAGATTTTGGTAGGAGCAAATTTCTTTTTTTAAGTTTTCTTTAGTTCATTTTGAAAGTGAAATTTGAAGAAATCTCGGTCTTGTTATGCTTTGGTTATGCAAACGTAAAAAAATTAAATATTCATACAGAGTAAATTTAATAAAAAGTTCTTAGTTTCGAATAACTTTGTTGATATATTGTAAGAAGTGATAAAAATGTTTCCAAATCGATCATACATCAATCATCCTTAGGGAGGAAGAGTTGATATTTACTTAATTCTTGTTATTAATGGCCAGTTTACACTATCACACTTTGTAATACGACCTGTCAAAAAATCGAGTATCATGAAAAAGTCGTATCATGTAAATAGCTTATGTTATGAAATTGACAGTCTGTAGGATTTTATTTTCGAAGTTCGATGATTTTAGAAACATTTCTAAAAACGTGCCATTTTCATCGGACCAGAGTTGCTTTTTGATAATATTAAAAAAAAAAGATAAACAAAAATAAAGAAAGTGGAAATAAAATACAAATTTTAAAATAAATTTGCTTTTTATTCTAAAGAGCTGTTATCATCAGACTTGTGATGATATAAATGGCCTAAGAAATAATTTCGGTACGACTTTATGAAAGTTCGATGAATTTCATCGAATTTTTATTTCGAAAAGTCATACGACTGAGTGGTATCGTGTAAATTGGCCTTAAGTGATAGCTACTCGTGTATCCTGAATTTTGAGCAGAGATTTCAGGTCGAAAAATGATGTTGGTTTGGAAAGGCTCTGAGTACTTAGGCCCCAACGAACAAATGCCAAAAATTAACAAATGTTACAAAAAATTGGGGCGTAAGTTCGCGATGAACAAAAGCCCCAAAACCTTAAAAAAATGCCCAAAAATGAACAAGTGCCCCAATTTTTAAAAAAAACCAAATAAAAAAAGGAACTTACGCCCCAAAACACATTCCGCAAAATTTTTCACATAGTTTTATTTACTGTTTTTTTTTTCACCAACTATCTATTCAAATGAAAACTTGCATACTGCTCTCAATATTTCTCCTAAAATAAACGCATTTAAGTTCGGTATTCTTTTCGCAGCATCATTGCGCAGCTTTAGCTCGCAACCATAGCATATCTTGCATTGTTTGCAAAACTTTCATAGCATTACTTCAATTTACAAACGATTCCCGATATTTTTTCAGTTTATGAAAATAAATAAAACATAACCGGTTTCGTAGTTTATTTTCGGAGTATATTTGTTCGTCAGTCTTGTAAAAAACAAAATGAATTTAGGCCGCAAACTTACAAATTAAAAATGAACAAATGCCCCAAAATATTTCAAAAGTTGGAATAAAAAATGAACTTGTGTCCCAAAACCCATAAAAATTGGGCCATTTGTTCATCAGGAACAGGAACACGAACTCAAAATAAAGCTACAATCGAACCTGTGTGGTTTATGTGTGTTCGAAACAAAAAATACGTAATGGAAACATGTTCGTGTATATAACGAAATATTAAAACAAAACACAGTCATGATTGTGTTTGGCACCGTACAAAATTTAGAAACACACATAATGGATATGAAAATAAAAATATGTGTTGGCTGCTTTAGAACAGAACATTGTGTGTTTGATGTGTGTATTTTCTGAACCTTGATGACCACCGATTTTTTTTTTTTTTGCAAAACGAATTTCGGGTTGATTTATATTATAATTCCGTAGTCTTAACAATACTTATATTATCATAATAGAAAATGTTTTGGTGCTTTGATATTTTCAGTTGATCCAATCAAAAATACAGTTGTTTAACATTGGAAAATTCTGTTGGCGAATATTTTATCTGTGTTTAGTAAATTTAAGTTTTTTAGGTTAATTTTATACCAATATCGATATTTAATATTTTTCTCCATTGTGTATAACTGTTTTTAGGTTCGAATCTTTACTATTTTATTATTTTTTTTATTTATAATCCAAAGCTTTATGGGTCAAATGGTTAAAAAAATTTATTTAAAAAATATAAAACTTTCTCATATAATTTTTCTTATCCGTTTAAGCTTTCACGAATCAACTATTAAAATCTTTCTTAACTAATTGGCAGCTTGCAAATGTCTTGTTGACTTTTTAACAATTTTTTTTTAAATGTCAGCGCCATAAATCGGTTGGTTGTCAATAATGATGACTTCCTTATGACACGACAGAAGTGCTGACATATTGTGAATATCGTTTGCAATTATGACATTTTGCTTGACACCGCGAATAAAAACAGCTAATGTGTACAACCAGAAAAATTTTTAGAAAACATAAATTTAATAATTTTGTCTTAATAACAAAAAAATGTTTATAGCAAATGATAAAAAAACTCTCACAGAATATTACTGATAGTTCATTTCATGGTTTTCACGGCCCTATTCCCCTTGCAGGAGTAAGGGGAACAAATATACATATAGCTCATGTTTCAATGAACTATTCGAGTTTTTTAATAAAGTTTTATATTTTTAATTACTTAAACTCTTTAACATTATTTATTTTTGTTAAAACTTTCGTTTTGTCAATGTGACTTTTTAAACGTCAAACTAATTCACAAGATTTTAACTAGATTGCGTGTTGAGATTTCGATTTATATGGGAAATCTAGAGATTTTAAAGAGAATTTCATCGAAATCTCATTTTTCGAATCGCTCCTGACCTAATTTATCAGCTGAGGAGAGCACCGCTGTTTATGGTTAAAACATTTTTTAGTGGTCTCATTCTATAAACGAATCGTTTAAAATTTATACTCGTATGAAAAAATTTTTAAAATATTTCAGTTTCAGAATATTTCATACAAGTTTAAATTGTTGCTTTACGTTTGGTTTTATAAAATGAGCCCCTAACTTTAGTGTGAAAACAGCTTTCATGTTTTTTTTGTTATGAGTAAAAAAGATAATATTCGTGTGTATAGATACAGCATTCAATAAAGCCATCGTGATTGGCAGCAAAATGATGAAAACAAAAGTTTTTAGAAATAAAATAGTAAATAAATGAAATATGCACTCAAAAAAATAATACCGATTATGTCGAGCTGGCCCTAACTTATAGCAATAATGTTCTTAATATCTCTTACCAGTTTGCTAATGAAAATGATAGAAACCGGTTAATACTTAAAAAATCTTAGTAAGAATAAATGTATCAAATTGTTCCTAGAAAAAAGGAATTGTTCCTACAAAACCTATAAAAAAAATGTGAAGTTGTTCTTAAGGAAGGCCTTTTTGTTTACTTCCAAAAGAGAAACTTCTTTGAATGTGATTTTAAACAACTTCCAAAGATATCAATAAAAACTTATTATGAACGAACTAAACAATCTAAACCAACAATAAGTAACAAAAGGAGTTTTAAAAGTCCCGATTTCCACACGCAAATTTTAGTTTGCCAAACTTCGTTCGAATTTCATTAAGAATTTCGTTGGCGTTTCCACAGATAAATTCTTGTTTCGAAACTTTTGGCTTGAAGAATAAGAATTAAAAAAAACGTCAACATATTTTTTTGCTGTATATGCATTCATATTGCTGTATTAGAATGATTAATTGCTCTACATCAGGCTGAAACCATTTCAACGGCATTTTTGGTTTAATTTTATAATTTTGTATTGTTATTTGTCACACTGAATGTTTATAAAGTTTAAATTGTCTTAAAAGTATATCTGAGTAAACGAAAAGAGCAAAGAGGAATTTGCGAGCACGGCAAACTCCGTACACGAAATTTTCCTTTTCTCTTCCCTTCACCCTCTTGCCTACAAACTAAAGAGTTTTCGAACTAGAATTTGTGTAAAATTTGCGTGTGGAAACGCAGACAAAGCAATATTGGTAATTCCAAATTGGTACAGAGAATTCAAAAATATAAAACATATATTGGAAAATGGAAAATTCAGGCCTAAATACCAAAATTTAAATTTTCAGCATCCCATTCAGATCTCAGTAGGGCAAAAAATATTAATTTTGTGTAATTGATATTAAATTAATTTTTTTTTGATAGATTTAAGTTTTGTTCAGCAAGCAGCATTATATGGGGGCTATGACTAATAATGGGTATATTTTCGTACTACTTATTAATGGATGTAAGACACAAACCAAATTTGACCGAGATTTATATGGTAATTTGGATCTTGGCAATTTAAAACGATCTCATTTGTATGGGGCCTAGGTCTAAACATCTACCGGTTTTCACAAATTTGAATATCGTTCATGCTAATGGCCAGGAAAAGCTTACATACAAAATTTCATCAAAATGTAATCGTATTTCCGACCAATAGTTTGATTGCTAGCTTTACATGGACACACATGCAGACAGACAGACGGACGTATGGACATCGCTTAATCGACTCAGAAATTAATTTTTATCAGCGCACAGTGGGTTATGTTTTCTTGGATCAATTCAGGGAAGCTATGTTCGGATAATTTTTTGCTAATACTATTAAAATTAGTGAAAAAAAAAAACAATTTTTAATTTTCAGACGCATGTTGAGACCTACTCCCCATACAAATGACCCCTATGACCCCTAAATTGCCATAATATCAAAATTATCATAGAGTTTTGGTCAAATTGGGTGTGCGTATGTCTATTACATCCATTTATAGGACAATTCTTAGTCGTACCCCCATCTAATTCCCCATCTTCACTTAAATCTGTCTAGAAACAAAAGTATTGAACACATTTTTCTCAGATTTGGTTTGTATATGTTTTTACAAAGAAGAAGTGACTTTACCATATATGGTCAAAATCGGTCAGGCGCGTATGCAGGATGAAGCCTTTTTTTATAATTTTTTTTAATGTAGTAGGACTACATTATATGTTATTTTATTTCTCTATAAAAAGAATTACCTATAGGAATATTTATTTCGCAACTTTTTTATTGAAAATTGTAAAGAAATTTTTAGTTGAATTTGTCACTCACATAAAAATTTATTAAGAAACTAGTATGCCCTGTCGCGCTTCGATACGACCTACAGAGACTTACTGTCATAATCAATTTTTCCTATTCATTTATTATTCATTTCTTTTATATATTTTTTATTTCAATGCTTGCTATTATACAATATTTTTTGCTTTTTAAAACGGTGCAACAATTATCAAATTTTTCGGCTGCCCATGGGAAGAACGTGGATTTTCCAAATTAAATCCGGCAACACTCAACTATTGACCTAGAATTTAGAACACTATTTTATTTTTTTGAATTTATCAATTCCGCCCATATTTTCCACGATTACCCACATTGCTAATTAATGCACTTGTTAAAAGTTTCAAGTTTCGTTTTCATAGTACTTTATATTATTTCTTTAGGATGTGCCACGCCCACTTATCCTATCCCGCCCATTTTTATTTGACTATTCACATTAATATCTGATGGACTCGTACAAAATGTCAAGGCTTTCCCTTTTATAGTACTCCAGTTATATCATATTATATATTTACTTTGTATGGGCGGTGTCACGCCCACTGCTCCGATCACGCCCATCTTTTGTTCGAATAATCACATGAATAACTTATGACCTCTTGCGAAGCCCCAAGATATATGACATTTTGTATTTACTTTGTATCATAAATGCCACGCCTATTGGTCCGATCCCACCCATTATTTGTCGGACAAATCACATTAATAATAGCAAAGCTGTCTCTGTCGTAGTACTCGATATATATAATATTGAATTATTACTTTGTATGGGAAGTGCCACGCCCACTTATACGAACCCGTCCATTTTAAGCTTGGCTACTAACGTTAATAATAGGTAACCTCACACAAATTTGCAAAGCTCTCTTAAATTGATCTCACAATGCTCAATATATATTATACTAGATATAACCCGGTGAGCTTCGCTACCCCCTCTCCCCCCACGCAACGTAATGAAAGGGCTCACGCAAAGTCTCAAGGATCTCATTATTACAGTACTGTAGAGATGTGACATTTATTAATTATTTGTATGGGGTGCCATGCCCATTTCTCCGATCCCGCTCATTTTTTGTCTGACTACTCATGTTAATAGTAGATGACCTAATTCAAATTTGCAAAACTGTCTCTGTCATAGTACTCGAGACAGTACTAAAATTTTTGGCAAATTGAGTTTTATTTATTTCGTCCCCTTATAAAACAGCATGAACCTGGAAATAGTAGCAATTTTTTACTTATAAAAAGATGCATCAAACTACCATAAGTCACCACATTAAATGTTAAAGATGTTTGATATCAAATGACTTTTAGATTGGAGAAAGTACGTTCTGTTAAAAAAAAAGTAAAAATAGATGACCTAATACAAATTTTCAAAGCTGTCTCTGTCACAGTACTCGAGACATATGATATTGAGTAATTATTTTGTATGGGAGGAACCACGACCACTTATCCAAACCCGCCCATTTCAGGCATAGCTACTAACATTAATAATATTGTTTGTTAGATTTGTAGTCATTTCCCAGACATTTTGAAATTAATACTGTTATTAATATGCAAATTTTTGTTTCAATGGTGCGTGCTAGAGAAGAAGAAAGCATATATTTCAAAAATTCTTAATCGGACCGGTTTCTGGCATTTCAGCCTTTATCAGCGATTTATTGAACATTGTGATAATTGTTATGTTATAATTGAATAGAATGTTTCTATATAATTTTTTTTTTACTTTTCATCTCAAATATATGTAAAAAGTGCATTATGCAGTATGTACAAACCGTACATCACATATGACAACTCTTACGAAACTCAGAATAGTGGAAATTAGAAGTATAAATGCAAAAATACTAAAAAATTAAAAAATAAAGATTGTTTGTTTGGACAGAGTTGTATCATCTGAAATTAATACGAAGTAAAAGCTGTATGGTATGAAAACTGATTCTAACGACACTGCTCGTAGGCCTGACTTTTGGTGACCAAAAAGTGCAAATACGAGTGTATGTGGGATAGGCGCAGGTTCAAACCTCACGGCCACCCTAAATAGAAAAATTTAATATACAATTTATTCAATTATAACATAACAATTATCACAATGTTCAATAAATTGCTGATGAAGCTGAAATGCCAGAAACCGGTCCGATTAAGAATACAGTGTAGTTTTGAATTTTTGATATACATATATGCTTTCTTCTTCTCTACCACGCACCATTGAAATAAAAAATTATTGCCTATCGCACTTCCCATATCCGCAGTAACACTCTGTGGAAATTTCAGGATGATCATATCAGTAGTTACGGAGTTTACTCCTACAAACAAACGAACAAACACACATTACCTCTTTATTATATTAGTATAGATTAAAAGCTCATGCCAATTAAAAATATAAAAAATATTTATAGCCTATGCCAATCCTTGAGGACCATTCTAAGTTTTGGAACCAACATTTTTAAAACAGTGCTATTCATTTCTTAGAACAATTGTTTATGCTCAACTCACATGAATTCTTACGCTCTTGCATTTAGTCGTCACTGAAACAGCCACGAATGAAGACGTGTGCGAATGTATGCTGATTTTTTTGTAATGCACCGAAAAAAATTAATACTAATATGCGAAAAAAATTTTAGGAGTATTTGGTAATTTGTTATAAAACATGTAAAGAAAATAATTTAAATGAAAAAGAAAAGCTGTTGGATTAAAAAAAAACAAATTTTTGTTGAAAAATTAAAAGAATCGTTGATCAAATTGGAAACCAAGATCGACAAAAAAATATTGTGAACATTTTTTTTCAGATTTAAAATTTAGTTCTGAAATTTAAAAATGTTTTACTAATACGCAATTGTCACGAAAACATAAATATTGAAAAATTTTTAATTTAAGATCTATAAAAATCTTTACTAGAATTATTAAAAAATGCACTTATTTAATATAAGATTTGAAATGTTTTTAAAAATTCGAGTCCGATCGTTCATTAATTCACTCCGATCGAATGTATTTTTTCTTTCCAAAAAAAAATTTTTTTTTAGCATATTAAAGATATTTTTTTAAATCATTAATATTGATTGATAAAATTTACAACTTTTTGTTTTTTATACAATGAAAAAAGCCTATTCATACATATGTATTTATTTTTTTCCTCTAAAAAAATTAATTTTTTTTAGAGAAAAAAAAAAAAATAAATTCATTAGGCTTTTTTTTCATTGTATAAAAAAGAAAAATGTTTAAATTTTATCAATCAATATTAATGATTTCATTGTATTTACATATTAAAAAAAAATATCTATAATTTGTTAAAAAAAAATAAATTTTTTTAAGAAAAAAATTAACGGTCGTACTCGAATTTTTAAAAACATTCAAAATTTTCTATTAATAAATGCGTTTTTTAATAATTCTATTAAAAATTATTAAAAATTTTTCAATATTGTGTGTTTTTGTGACAATTGCATGTTAGTAAATTTTTTTTAAATTTACAGAACTTAATGCGTTTCATTATTGGGGACAATCTTTAAATGTGAAAAAATTTATTGTTGGGAAAAACGATAACACATTTAGTGAAATTGTTTTTAGTTCAGTATGTATGGCGGGATCTAAATTTTTCCAAAAATCTAAACTCCCATATGCATAGCATGTCTGACTAAGGTGAAACGGGACAAGGGAAGGAATTTATTAAACCTAAATTACAATTAAGCTTTCCAAAAACTTTTTCGAAAATTGGATTTACAAATTTTCCATCAGTGAACGGTCTGCCTAATATATCTACGTGACTTTTCGAACTGCTCCCATCAAGTACAACCTGTTAATAGACCACTGTAAAATTTTGAGCAAGTTCCGTCATTTACTTTGCGTTCCACAGCTGTTCAAAACATGCAACCTCGTGTTTTTTTTTAAATGGAAAAAAGTGTATTAAGATAAAAAGAGATTATGTTGAAAAATAAAACGTTTTTTTTTTTTTGCAAAAGTCACGGACTTATTGATCCGCCCTCGTATATATATAAACGGACTGCCTTGTTTAACTATATCCAAGCTTATTAACCCATATTCAGCCAAGAAAATTCAAACACGAACTTTTTAAAAAAATCTACCCTTTTTATAGTAACTTGGGTCCTCTGAAACCAAATCCGTTGTCGGCTTGGCGCTATCTTGTCCGTGAGTCCAGGAAATAGGTGTTCGCAAGTGCGAACACTGGCTTCAATTTGACATGAATTTCCCATATGAAAAAAATGTTCAGAAATATGTTAAAAAACAGAGTAATAACTATTGATAAATATTTAAAAATATATTTATTAGCATATGAAAATAATAAAAAGATTTATTTTAAATGAAATTTTTCAAAGCATTGTGGATGCAAATGTACATTGCATTTTTGGCACATCCATTTGATTGGTTTGCCACACCCTTTAAGTTGGCACCTTCGAGGCTTTCCTTGTGGCTGAGCTATTGGAATATGTTCCCCTACAATAAGTGGCAATTAGTAGGTAACGCTTCTGTCTGATCTCTCTTGAGTGGATTCAGCATCTGACTGCGAACTTAATAGCAAAGCTTTACTTACGTTCACTCTGAAATCTTTTTGAGATAACATATTTTTTTTTCAGCTTTTTGCAAAAAGCAATGTAGTTTCCACGCATTAGTTACTGATGAACTAAGAACAGAAATAAATAAAGGCCAATACCACTTCTTTGACCTTATATTTATTCTGTAATTTGACTCAGCATTATCGTGAAGGTCTACTCCTCCCATACCATTGTTATATGAGCTGAGAAGCAATGGTTGTGACTCATTCTCATATTTTTTCAAATCCATCGGTTCAATTTGTTCGAAGTTGGTAAGAACCGTCACCTCTTTGTTGTCTGCCCAACGACAAACCAATATCGAATTTGTTCTATCAAATTGATAGTCACTTTCTCCCCGCTTCAGCTGTTTTCCTGTGCGTAGTGGGGCTTTTGCAATACGATTTGGACGAAAGGTTCCCGTGGCGCAAAATCTTTTTTCACTTAAAAGGCACATCAAATAATATGACGTGAAAAAATTGTCGAAATATATTTGATATAAAATGGGATCTTCCACACATTTCATTAGTCTTAATACCACGTCTGCACCCAAACCAATTTGACGATCATAGTTGTCACTCGAACCAGAATATGGTATACAATTAAACAAGTAACCGCCAGAAGTTCACTCCATACACCAAACTGCATATATTTTTTGTTGGCAAGGTCAAACAGTGGACGAACCTAATTAACAATACCGTTTTTAAAATTCAAATAAACAGAAGAAATAACGTTTTTACCTTTGACAGCTTATCATTTCTATCCAGGTTATCATTGTTGTTAAAATGAAGGAATCGTTTAACCTCTTTGAATTTGTTCCTTGACATAGTTTGCTTGACAATTGAATTTCCAAGGCAAGGATCTTTTGACCAGTAGTCATCAATGGAAGGCAGTGTGTTAAATCCTGACAAAATTAATATTCCAAAAAAATGTCTTAAGGTCACCTCATTAAAAACAATATTTGCGGATTTTTGTTGCGCATATTTGTTTGATTGTGTTATAATAAAATCAAACATTTCTTTATCAAAGAATTTTTCAAACAATTGAACTGGTGAGAGACCCTGATTTCATCATGCAAATTTTTTTGAATGACTTTCAATGGTTCTGCATTAGGTTTGAGTTGAAATTCGAACTGCTTGTTGGCGTTACATTTTTTTGTCCATTTTGGTTTGCCAAAAGAGTAAGATGGTTTGTGGATTGGCCTTCCTCGCTTCGGTGGTGGTGGTCCACAGGAAGCTACTGACGACCTTTGCAAACCTAAATCTTCAAGCTCCTCATCATTTGCGTTCATTCTTTCAAATGTCCCTGCAAGTTCGCACGTAGAAGGGTCCTGCAAATTTCAGCATTGAAATGACAATAAGGAATGTAATAATTACTCAAATTACCATATCATTGATGGGAATAAGGTCTTCATCAATCAGTTCTTCATCTGTGACATAATCAACAAAGTCTGGAGGTAACACAGATACGGACTCAATTGGGTTTTCAAGCTCTTCATCACTTTCTAACATTCTTTCAATTTCTTTCATAGTGAGCACACGTCGATAAACCATTTTTCAATAATTCACTTCACTTGAAATATTAAAAAAAAAAAATAGATCGTTATAACACAGCAGATGCCACGCAACTGCTTGTATATATGCAAAATATATTTTCACAATTACAACAAAGCTGTAACTGACCTTAACTGTAGCCTACTTGTTAAAAATATTCAAATTCAAAACGTAAAGCATCTTGCATTTACCGTTATCTGGTTTGAATGCATGATTTTTTTTAGTAAAAACACTTGTCATATTTAGAAAAAACACAGAACACAATATTGTATCATAGAAGCATATTCTCCAAATAGCAGCCAATGTTCGCGCTTGCGAACAGTTATATTAACAGCTATAATATAATAGCAATGTTATGATTTATTTATTTTTATACCCTATACCACTATGTGGTTTGGGTATAATGACTTTGTGCTGCTGTTTGTAACAACCAAAAATATTTGACCTAGACCCATCTTTAATTATACCGATCGAATCAGAATCACTTTCTGAGTTGATTTAACAATGTCCGTCCGTCCGTCCGTCCGTCCGTCTGTGTGTCCATGTAAAGCTTGTAATCAAACTGCAGGTCGCAAATATGAATATATTTTGATGAAATTTGGTATATAAGCTTTTATCGGCCATGGGATGAACGCTATTGAAATTGGTGAGAATCGGTCCATGTTCAGACCTAGCCCCCATACAAATTACCCATATGAAATCGACATAAATTGCCATAAGATCCAAATTGTCATATAGATCTTACTCAAATTGGGTTTGTATGCGTTCATTACATCCACTAATGAGTAGTCCAAAAATGATCCCTTTGACCCCATATAGAGCTGCTTCCCGATCTTCACTTAAATCTATTAAAAAACAAAAATATTGCACTGATTCTTCTTAAATTTTGTTTGTACATATTTTTGCAAAATTCAAGAGACTTTACCAAACATGATCAGGATCGGTCCATTTTTGGACCTAGTCCCTTTATAGATATTGCATCCGATATGAACTTTTTCATATCTGCAGCCAAAAAAATTAATAAAAATCCCACTCAAATTTGGTTTTTGCTTATTTTCAATGTCCAGTTAGTTGGGCCTAAGAGATAGGGTTTCTAAACGCATGGTATAGGGTATCGTATAGTCGGTCTAGACCGACTATAATTTTCTTACTTGTTTTTTGTTCATTTGAATTGCTTGCACAAATACCCTATATCAATATTCAAAATTTTTCAACAATTAATATTTTTGTGCAATTATAACAAAATCCTTTGAAAATAGGTCCCACTAAATACCTCTTCAGGTAAAATATAAGATAGATTTTTAAATTTTTTTTAGCTGATACTTAAAATTTGGTATATGTATTAAATAATAGAATCATTAAAACGAGTAAGTTTACTGTTCGCAAGCACGAACAGTGGCCGAAAATGGGTTAAGGTTGATATATCGTTTTTAAATTTTTTAATTGTCGATCTTGTTTTTTTTTTTGTTTCCAAATTGATCAACCATTCTTTTAATTAAAAAAAAATCTTTTTTTTTTAATCAAACGGCTTTTCTTTTTCATTTAATTTATTAATATCGTTATGAAAATAATGAAAATGTTATTTAAAAACGTTTGAATTATTTTCTTTAAATGTTTTATTACAAACAAGGCATTGGGGATTTATTATAACAAAATATTTTTCATGCATTGCTTCTATTTTTTTTCAGTGCATTAAAAAAAATTAGCATACACCCGCTACACGAGTTTATTCGTCGCTGTTTCAGTGAGAATACATGTGAGTTGAGCATGAACAATTGTTCTATGCAATGAACAGGCCTGGTATAGATGAAGAGAAATTAGAGTGATGTTTCAGCTTATTACCATTAAGTGGTCGACTGTATCGTAGGTGTTGGAATAGGCGAGTAGGACCAAAAAATTAACTTTATTATTATCCAGTTCCTGCCTTATGTTTTCAGATACTTCAGCTAAAGCAGTAAATTAACTATGATTAGATCGAAAACCTGATTGTATATTCGACATCAAACCAATCTTATTTATGTAATTAGACATTTGTTTGTGAAGGAGCTTTTCGAGTACTTTTGAAAAGTAACACAAGATTGCTATGTGGCGGTATTCTTTAGTAGATTTAGGAACAGAAATTATTTTGGCATGTCTCAATTTGTAAGGGAAAGTGCTTGTGGTTATAATTGAGGTAAAGACATGTGTTAGATAAGGCAAGAGAAAGAGCAGCAATATTTTCAGAAATTAATATTATCACGTTCGATTGCACCAATAATACTGAAATATACATCTTTATGAGTTACACACGAAAATTCAAAACAATTAAAGGAGTCATTATCATTGTTAAAATTGTAAAATTGGGAGTTGTTGTTGTGTACTGCTGGTAAATCACTCAAGACAGAGTTTAACTCATTGACATCAATACAATTATCAACGCTGTTAATGCCTTTTCCTATACCAATATCACGAACATATTTCCAGGTTTGTCGTGAGTCCATAGCGTACTCAAAATGCTTTGAATAATAGACCGATTTAGCTTTTCGAATGCTGTCATTAAATTTTTTCCTTGACGTATGGTAGTTTAGTAGTTTAAAATTGATTCCACCTTGAATAACATACATCTCTGAGAATAACATACATCTATGATGTAAACCATGGCTTTGCTTTGAATTTTTTGGATCGAGTTACTAAAGGAACTGTAGCATCATATAAACTTATTATGTTGATGATGTACGGAGGGCATATCATAAATATTCTCCCAATTAATATGTTCAAAGTATTCATAGAGTAAATTATAACTTAAGTTTTTAAAATCTGTATGAGTACCAACAATTAGTTTCTCCCTGGATATGATAATAGTAGGCAAGACAAAATTACTCAAGTTTGGAAAAACATGAAGCTGAAATTATGTAGGTCATAAAGTAACACATTAGAAATACTGCTTTACGAAAAATAGGTCCAACAAAGTATTGTTGCTGGTAGAGAAAAGTAGGTTCGAAACCAAAATATGTTAAATTTTCTTACAGATATAAAACAGTGTATATCTAAAAACATTAAAATATTTTATATTAAAATAGTTTATGTCAGTATTTTACATACATGTGTAAATATTGGAATTCAATAGAAAACAGGGAATTATGTCGATGAAACATAATAACAGTCGTTCTGTGAAGTTGGTCTTTGTTTACATTTGTTAAATCTTGTCTGCGTTGACTAAATCAGACGACGACTTGCGTAACTATTTCTAAGGATAACATACAAAAATGGTGTGACAAGTTTCTTCAATAGTTTTTTTTCAAGCCATACTGTTTAGATACTTATCGCATGTTAAATGCGAAATACGTGCTATTGGTGGCATCCTAGTACTCTAAGATACATTGTATGTTCGTAACTATATCACAGATAGTAAGTAACTGTATGTATTTCTCTACATACATATGTATTTACATACAAACACAAGAGCTAAGTTCTCTGCTACTTTACTGACAAACTTTTTCGTTTTACTGTATTTTCATTTTGTTTTTTTTTTTGTATTTTCACTTTAACAATTTCAAAAATCCTTCTTTAAAAAAAGTATTTTTATTTGGTATGTTACGAGTATTTTCTGCTGGTCTGTCAGTCTGTTCGCCTGTCTGATTGCCATCCATTATTGTCGACTTTAAATGAATCACAGAGTGTATTGGTTCGTGGTGAACCTCACATTTATACATTTATACATTTTAACTAACTACGAGTAGTAACGAAAAACTACGTAAGTGCTGTTAAAAAAAAAAAAAAAATACTGTTTCAGTTTAACTAACACCGACCACGACGTTACTTTCATCTTAAATATAGTTTACATACATATATCCGGTTAAAATTTCAAAAAATCAAAGAAGACAAGTTTTCCTAATTTATGAAAAATTTTATTTCTGGAAGTTCAGGTACCTTTATATTTTATAATTGCTGTAAAAAATACAATTTTCAATTAGTCTTTCTGATTCCAGTATCAGAACGTTACACACAGAAGGACTTAATTCGATTCCTCTAACGAAGCTTTTGAATTAAGCAACCTCGACCTTTAGAGTCGATCCAATTTATTTTTTTGATCTTTCGAATATCTCAATTAGCCATTTTAATTAAGTCCTTTTCGCGACATTAACTTGTGAATCGAGCTTTATACTTGAATAGCGAATCTGTTTGATAGTTTTTAGCCCCAGCCTATATTCTTAAATAAATATTTTTTGCAAGATTTTTAAATGTTCTGAATATTTAGATAACAGCAAGGTTAATTTAAGTGGGTAGCCGCTTGAAAGCGTGTCCATTCGGGGGTCATATTACCCACTGTGATAACTTTTAGAAGAAAAACAGGAAATTAAAGTGAGTAGAAGATTGTCCTCTACGTTTTATGATCTCCATATGAGGTCCACAAGATAACCCAGTGGAACATTTACCATGCAGCGCATATTACCAAGGAATCTTTGCCTTAGATATACCATGTGTATTCATAAGTTTCTCCAGATTTTCTTAAATAAAAAAAAACGCTTACTACTCAAGGGTAATTATCTTTTTTATTCAAAATTTTGGGCAGCGGTTTCTCACATTTCGCACTTGTTTTTTGGTAATTCGTCGACCCATCTTCAAAATTCTTTGCAATTTCTCAAATACTTATTTGCGAGCACCTACCCCATTAATGCTGAGAGGTAATATTCACTGGCGCCTGGTCTGGGGTGAACGATAGATGTGGAGGGTGCCCTTCGAGGTGTCTTTCATTTGTGTTGCTAGATGAGACGGTGTATTATCGTGTAACAGAATCACTTTGCTGTCTGCTGATCTAATCCGGTCGTCTTTCGATTAATACGTGGATAAATTAATCGTTTGTTGGCGACAGTGTTGCTTATTAACGGTTCCGCCAGGCTTCAGGAGTACATAATACACAATACCGCACTGGTCCCACCAGACACAGAGCATGGTCTTCTTGCCGACACGATTTGGTGTTTGTATTGAAGAATCGGATTCGCCAGGTAAAAGCCACGATTTTTTCGCTTCGTCACAATTCGATACAAAATAATTTCCTTTCGTCGCGTTTCAGCAGCATTTTACAATTGACTTTGCGATTTTCTTTCATTCAAATCACGTGGGACACATTTACCGATTTATTATTCTTCTCCCTTGCTCTTAAATTCCTGCTGATTATTTCTTGTCACACATCTAATGTTTCTGCTAATTGCCTTTGAGTTGGAATTGGTTTGTCATCCTGTAATTGCTGGTCTATTTTGTGGTCAACCAGAGGGCAAACTGCCTATCACATTGAAATCACCATATTAAAATTGTCGAAACCATGTCTTATATGTTCTAATCGATGGAACGTGTTCACCATATGGTTCTATCAATAAATTTAACTAAATAAATAAAAGCAATTCTTGCCGCAAATTTTCTCTGTCAGACACAAGGTTCGACATGATCACTGAAAGGTAAAGCAAAGACGCTAGTTTTTTTGCGGACTTAACTTGTGTGTTATATTAGTTTAAATGTCAGACGAACAAAATGACGTATTTATCAAATTGTTCCGCTGTCATATCTTGGATAAACCGGAAAAAAATTGTACATACGCCTGATATAGGCCACCTCTATTTCAATCTTGGGGACTTACACAGTAGATGTTTTACTGATTCCTCCTCGTCTGCATACGCACAGCTTCTATTGTATACCACCATTTGCCATATTACAAAGGGCCGAATGAGTACTTTTGTAAGTATATAAGGAGTTTAGTTCTCTTCGGATTTAGAAGGGGCCATGGATTTGGGATATGCTGCAAGAAATCAGTTTCATCTATCTCGCCTTCCTTTTAAGGTCAGTTATTTCCCGATAATGTTCGACAGCTCAGGTGACAGAAATAACAAATCAGTGTTAATTGTACACTTCACCGATTCTGAGCCTATCCCTGAACAATAATCAGCCAACTCGTTCCCCATGAGTCCACTATGTCCTGGAACCCATATTAGCACCAATGTGTTTTGAGGATTTGGTTAAGAGACCCAATACATTCCCTTATACATTTCGACATTACTGTTCTTGAGTTTAAGTCTGGCCAAGGAAGTATTAATGGTTGATGAATCCATATCCTGTTCCATAATTATTTTCAATGATTAGTGAATTGCATGAAACTCATCCAAGAGACATCCGTATATCGAGATGGACTCCGTCCATTGCCTATGACAGAGTCTGAGTCGATTAAGCGATCTTCGCCCGTTCGTCCTTAATCCTTGTATGCTAACTACAGGTCGCAAATATGTACACATTTTGATGAAATTTTCTTACGTAAACTTTTCTCGGCCATAGCACAAATGGTTTGGAATTGCTGAAAATCAATACGTGTTGTGACTTAGTCCCCATATAAATGACCCCTATGACTTTGATTTAAATTGCCATAAGACACAAATTGTCATATACTTATATCTCGGTCAAATTTGGTTTATGTCGGTCTAGACCAACAGTAAATTTCTTAGCTTATACTTATATTGGAAGAACGTTAAAAAAGTATGGTATAACGATACATACACAACAACAATTACAATAACACACAAGTTACAAAATTTAGTATAACAATAATAACAAGAAAAATCTTTTTTTCCAAAATATGTTACATTTTCATTGAATTCTCGGCATCTAATGAACCGATTTTGATGATTTGAAATAGCAGGATATTCAGAATGCCGGTGAATTATATTCAATCGAAATCAACAACCCAGCTAACCTATTGAGGGTGTAATCCTTATTTCCGCAGACGGACGGACGGACGTTGCTATGTAAACTCCGCTTTTTATAGCGATCATATTTTATCGTGAATTTTTGATGTGTAAACGCAGGGGGGTAAAATTCTATTTCACAATACAATCACAAAAACAGCGTAACATGTGAGCCGTAAGACAAAATCGGTGTGACTTATGATTGTATTGGTGAAAAAATTATGATATATAATAACCTGTTTGAAAATGAAAAATGGAAAATAAAAATTGAAAGATAAAAAATGAAAAATCAAAAATGTGAAATGAAAAATTAAAAATAAAAAATGAAAAACGAAAAATTAAAAATGAAAAATAAAAAATTAAAAAAGAAAAATGAAAAATAAAAATTGAAAAATCAGAAATTAAAAATAAAAATAATTAATTAAAAATTAAAAATAAGAAATGGAAAACGAAAAATGAAAAATGAAAAAATTTAAAATAAAAAATGAAAAATTAAAAACGAGAAATAAAAAATGAAAAATGAGAAATAAAAATTGAAAAATGAAAAATAAATAATTAAAAATAAAAACTGAAAAATAAAAAATGAAAAACGAAAAATTAAAAATGAAAAAAGAAAATTGAAAAATAAAAATTGAAAAATCAAAAATTAAAAATAAAAAATGAAAAATAAAAAATGAGAAAAGAAAAAGGAAAAAAAGAAAAATGAGAAATAAAAATTGAAAAATAAAAAATGAAAAAATAAAAGTAAATAATTAAGAATGAAAAATTAAAAATGAAAAATAAGAAACGAAAAACGAAAAATGAAAAATGAAAAAATTGAAAATAAACAAGTAAGAAAATTATAGTGACCCTATCTCTTCGGTCCAACTAATTGGATATAGCAAATAAGCATAAACCAAATTTGAGTGGCATTTTTACTAATTTTTTTCGCTGTAGATATGAAAAAGTTCATATCGGATACAATATTTATATGGGGACTAGGTCGAAAAATGGACCGATCCTGACCATATTTGGTAAAGTCACTTATACTTTGAAAAAATATATACAAATCAAATTTGAGAAAAATCTGTGCAATATTTTTGTTTTTTGATAGATTTAAGTTGAAGATCGGGAAGCAGCTCTATATGGGGCTAATGACTAAGAATTTTCCTATAGGGATTATTTTTGAACTACTGATTAATGGATGTAATAAACACATACAAACCCAATTTGACTGAGATATATATGATAATTTGGAACTTATGGCAATTTATGTCGATTTCATAGGGGTCATTTGGCAATTTATGTCGATCGATTTCATAGGGTCATTTGTATGGAGACTAGGTCTGAACATGGACCGAAGTGATCAAAAAGTGATTCTGAGTCGATCGGTATAATTAAAGATGGGTCTAGGACGAATATTTTTGGTTGTTACAAACAGCAGCACAAAGTCATTATACCCAAACCACATAGTGGTATAGGGTATAAAAATGAAAAATTAAAAATGAGAAATAAAAAATGAAAAATGAGAAATAAAAATTGAAAAATGAAAAATAAATTTAAAAATTAAAAATTAAAAATTAAAAATGAAAAATAAAAAATTAAAAACGAAAAATTATTGGAAATAAAAAATGAAAAACGCCCCCTCATATATAAAATTAATCCAAGGTCCATACAATGCAGCAGTTCGACTCAGCATCGGTGCCTTCCGTACAAGTCCTATAACCAATATATTGGCGGAAGCTGGTATGCCATCTATAGAAAATCGTACTTCGTATCTAACATCCAAACTAGTCCCAAAGCTTTTAATATGTCGAAATAAACTACTATCCCAGGAAGTCAAAAAAACTAACAACAATACTCGAACCCCTAGGCTGGAATCCACTATAATCAGATGTTTAAAGCTCGCTCGTTCAATCGGATTAGATACGCGACCAATAGAAATTAACTATCCATCCCAGCCCCCATGGCTTCTGGATAAATCAATCTTTATATTGTCAATGAGCAACCTACCAAAAACAACAACTCCACCACAAGTTTATAAACAAATCTTCAGAAACTTAACTGATGACCTTCTGGAATACAACTGGAAGTTACTATTCACAGATGGATCTAAATGTAGTAATTTCACAACTTTTGCAGCAGTAGACGTAGATGGTAACACCATTAACACTGGCTTTTTAGAGAAATATTGTTCTAATTTTACAGAAGAGGCATTTGCAATACTTGCCGCTATTTCATTTGCAGTTAATACGGAATCGAAATACATCATCTGCACCGACAGTCTATCTTCAATTCTCGCTGTCAAAAACTCCTCCTACGACTCTCCACTAATAAATGAAATCCGAAATCTTTGCATCCAATTTTCAAACAAAATTAAAATAATGTGGGTACCATCCCACGTTGACATACTTGGTAATGAACTCGCCGATTTCGCAGCCGAAGAGGCTAAACGTAGACCATTGTTAAAATACCCCACTTGGGAATTAAGTGACTTAACTAACTACATAACATCCTATTTGAAGATGTCAAACGCCCACAAATGGGACACCTATCAGCACAACTACAAAAATATGAATCCTCTAGGTATCAGGCCTATATACCCAAAAAACTGCACCCGAAGAGAAGCCAATACAATCGTTCGCCTCCGTATTGGGCACTGCAAATTCTCTCACAAACATCTAATTGAAAAATCCTCAGCTCCAATTTGTTCTACCTGCAACACAGACCTTAACGCCATCCATATCTTAGACGAATGCATCACCTACAGCTCTTCCAGGAGCACAATATTTGGTTCAAATATACCATCAGATCTCTTAAAAAATATATGTCTTAATAATATAAAATTAATTTATAAATTCATATCGGAAAATAGTCTACAAAAACAAATTTAAGTTTATATTTTAATTTCGAGTCGAAAGCCACTGTTGCTAGCACTCCTGTATATTAGTTGCAATAATTATATTATGTAATTAATAAATAAATAAATAAATAAATAAAACGCCAAATTAAAAATAAAAAACGGAAAATTTAAAATTAACCGGTTGAAATAATAAATAATAATAAATATTTTAATATTAGCAGAGCCCCTGCAGTTGATTGCTTTCTGTTAGGTTTTAAAAAAGTGCAATAAAAAATGTTTAATCACTAGATGTATACACATCTCCCCTGTGATCGGACTCACATGATTTTTTTTCTTATTTCTACACACGGAATTATGTAAAAAATTATTTTTTTATTATTGGTGTGTTCTGGAAAGATAAAAAATTTGTTACGAAAAATACAATTAGAAAAAATACATAACCGAAATAGTGATGACAAAACAATGGAAACTTTTAAACTTCTGTACCATAGTTAATTAAAACAATAGAAATAGAAGATGGTATGAAAGAAAGTGTATAAAATCTTACTCGTTATTTAAGTGTTTATAATTTTAGGTGCTTTCTTAAAACTGTTGTTTTTTGTATTTTTTTTATATTTCAATGTTTATGTCTTTTAATTATTATAATGTAATGGAAAGAATAAAGTTTTCTGAAGCATTAAAAACCCAAATAATAGATGACTTTGCTGCTGGTTTTAAGCAAACGTTTGGCGGCAGCCCCATAAAACAAGCAATTTGGGCTGATCGTCGTGTGAAGAAACCATTGATATCAGAAAAAAAAACGTCTGACTCGCATACATTTTGCTAAAGAACACATGACCTGGTCAAGACGGAATTGGAATACGGTTCGCTTTTTACATGAGTCCAAGCTTAATTTAAGAGACCATGATGGAAATATACAAATATTAGTAAAACTATTAAGTTTGGCGATGGCAATATTATGGAAAGGGTTGCTTTTCAGGCCAGGGAGTGGGTCCTATACATGTAGTAAACGACACTCTAATTGAAATTGGATATTGGCAAATTCCAAATGGCGCGAGGTATCCATACGTGCAGGAAAATATGATCCTGGTCTGGAAGCTCCAACATGACAATGACACAAAACACATCTCTTAGGTTGTAATTAAGTGGCTACAGTTAGAGTTTTGGAACGGCTAGCCCAATCACCAGATCTCAATTCCGTAGAAAATCTATGGGAAATTGTAGATGGAAAAAAATTTTTAATTTAATTTTATTTTTTTGGTTCAAGTCTTTCAAAATATAATTCGTTAAAAGTTCCCATTATAGTATCACTCACTATATACCCTTTGCACACTGCTGTGGAAGGCATAAAAACCGTGCAGCTCGGTAGCTGTTATGGTTCCAGAGAATAGGCTTCAAGGATTTTGTATATAACAATAGAAAGATGCCAACATATTCCGTTATATACCTATGACATCAGATTTAAAATTTCAGAGAATGTCTAAATATGTGACCTGGAAACACGATTTGGTTGGTTTTAAATTTTATTTGTAACGTCTAGCCCTTAGTTAAGTGGTAACGAGCAGCCTCTCTACTATCTAGCGGTTAACTCGATATTTCCCAACTTGTAGCTTCAACTCTTTTTTTTTTTGTCTTTATCAAAATAACTTACGAGGCTTTAATTTATTTCGTATTTCTTCTATGACAAACCATGTTTCACAACTGTATAATTTTTAATTGGACTTTTGTAATTGGACGCATGTAGGGTATAAATGGAAACAAAATGAATTATATTGAAAATTATATAAAAATACTTACATTTGGATCTACATAAACATGTAAACTTATATATGAGTATGTGTAAATTCATACATACTTATGTATCTATCATATGTAAGTGTATGTTATATGTTACTTTTGTGTAATGATGACCTAAAATTTAATGTTTTTAAAGTATTTTTATTGATTGCTGACTTAGACAATTTATTTTTATGTCATTGTATGGGTTTTACCACAAAGTTTGCATGTTTGTTGTTGGTTTCATTGGAACTCCTCAAACATATTGTATTGCATGGCATGGTGGTGAGTAGTGTATCGCATCGTATCGTATTGTATTGTATTGTATTCTATTGTGTTGTTTGACATTGTGTGTTTATTTCTGGTATATATTTAAATTTAAAACCGTTAGACAGTTTCAAATTTTATTTTCATTTACTTTTTATATGTATTTTTTTTTTGGTATTTGTTGCCTGAACTTTAAACGACTTTATTTATTGTTGTTCAAATTACTGGTTAATCAAGTGTATAGAGGTTGGTTGGTATTGCAAATAAAATGGAAAATCATCAATTTACAAATAACAACAACAACAAAAGTGTATAGGGAAATTTAGCATACGCAAACAATGAAAATCTTACAGCTTTATAAATCACAAACTATTACGAGTTTAAAATAAAAAAACACAAAAATAAGACTTGATGGGTCTAACACAATCATTCAATATTTAGTTGGGCTAAAGACAAAATCATTGGGAAAACAAACATGGAAATATATTGAATGCACATTACTTAAGATGGGACCTAGTTATGGTACGATGACAGTGCCTCACCATCGTTGAAGCACAACATAAAGTTAACTAAACGACTCTGAATGGAACGTAATGCGATCTTTAAAAGTTACAAATAGGGAAAAAAAAGTAGGGAAGTTCAACGACTCGAGATAATAAACAGAATTATCATTCAATTAATAATAAGTTAAGCAGCTACAGTTCGACCAATGCACAGTCGTTTGTTATAATTCTTTTAATTTTTTGCAGTTATCGGCAGATAATACATTAGATAAGACGTTTTGAGCATTTTCTGGGTTGTAGAATATCTATTTTTTATGCTATAATTTACCAAATTTGAAGTTTTTTTTAAAAAAATTTCAAACTAAAAAATCGGATTTTTTTATAGTCGGAAACTAATATTTTGTTTTATAACTTTACAGTTATAAAAAATATATTTTGTTTTTAATCTCATCATGTAATTTCTTGGGCACTTGAGTGACTATTTCATATAATTTTTAAGTGGCAAAAAAATAGGTTAAAAAAAAAAAAAATTAAATTGACCTATTTGCATAAGCTGCCAAAAAAATAGCGGCTCTCAACCGCTTAGCTATAAACGGTATTTAATACACCTAAGGGTCCTTAACAAAATATGTTTCTACCTAAGTGCAATATTATGCAACTTTTAATGTAGAGCATTTTTAAGGTACCCTATTTATAAGTGTATTTTAAAAAAATTCATACGATCTCAATAGGGAAGTTTTTCAAACGGTTTAAAAAGTTCTTCATGCATTTTACAATTGTGATAGAGCAAGAAAAAAACGGACCTGTATTTTGGTTCTTTGGGCGGAACCCCCAATTTTTGGGAGATATAAGGCATACGAAAATGGATGTTTTTCGTTTTTTAACTTTTTGAAAAAAAAAAATCAAAAAGAGAGAATTCAAAAAGAAATGCGAAAGAGATTAGGAGTCTGCGTTGATATGGTTCGAACTGACTCAGCTAACTCAAATACTGATAATGTAGGATGAACCTTGTTACATAATTATGAGATTACGGCAGATATTTTGAATATTAATCAACAATTCGTTAAAAATTTTAATTGCATTATGCAATTAATTTCGTCAGGAAGGGAAATTATTACGAAAAATTTTAAAACATATTGCATCCAAACAGCAGAATGACAAAACATCTTTAAAATATGATATCAGGTTCCTGTTCAGCGACCCCAAAAACCCCCCGAGTAACAAGTTTCAAGCCAATCCGAGCATACAGAAAAAATTTTTCCGCCATATTGGTTCCGCCATTTTGAATTTTAAAAATGTAATAACAGATTCGTGTTCAGCGACCCCAAAAACCCCCGTGCACCAAATTTTAAGCCAATCCGAGCATTAGTAAAAAATTTGGCCGCCATATTGGATCCGCCATTTGGAATTTTTTAAATCTGATATAAGATTCGTGTTCAGCGGCCCTAAAAACCCCCCGAGTACCCTGTTTCAAAAGTTTCGGTGAAGAAATAAAAAAGTTATAGAATTTTAATCGCTTTTGACCACTGTGCAATGGTGCAGAAGGAGTTTGTGAGACATATTATCCACCTTTTATCATTGTTCGCTGCTAAGTCCTTACGAAATGGATCTTAAGTAATTTTCTCTTTAAGATTCGTACTCACAAAAGATCGTATCTTAATTCGAGGGTCACACGATATTTTTTTAAGATTTGAATTTAGCATAGTGGCCGGCATTGTGACTCTTATGGACTAATTAATAACCTGGATCCTGAACTATTCCTGGTTCTGTATTAGGTTACTTATAAACGTAAATACAGAAGATGAAGAATAGAGTTTCATGTCTTCACTTCTAAAATGCTTGGTTTCGTCGTTCTAAAGACACAACCGACATAGAGCTGAGATGAGAGTTCACTTTGTAGAGTCTCGTCAGGAATCCCATTACTTATGACAAACCTATTGTGATTCATTTCATTTTATTTCATTTATTTATTCAGTCAGTGGAATATAAGAGTTCCTTACAGACTATAACTTAAATTAAAAATTAATACATATATATTTAATATATTCCTTTATGCGAACGAGGTTATCAATATCTTCGATTGCCCAAGACCCTCCGAGTTACTGCGAGCTGTCAGTATTTCGGAAATTAAAGTTGGATTAGCAAAGAATCTTCGTAACGTATTTCCTGAATTTGTCGTACCAGAGCCTTGCGTGACAGTATCAAGCTGTATACCAATTTTCTCTTTAAGTTCGCGTTTAATCAATTCCTTTCGTATTTCCTATATCGGACGAGTTTTTAGTCGACCCTCCCACGTTTAAATTCAATATTATAGATACATGCAAAATACACTCCATCAGTATAATGCGTGCATGAAGTGGTTACAAATTGAAGTGCTTCTTCATTAACGGGGTTAGCTTGAACTTCTTCGATTTTATTCATCTTGGAGGTTGTGGCTCCACAAACAAAACAACAAGATGTTGCTGGTGTTTCTGTTTCTGACTGTGCTGTCTTCGCGTCAATTATTGTATACACCATTACCTCACTATGCGTCGTGGTTACGTTCCAAAAAAAAAAAAAACACGACGCAAATTGAAACGACGCAAAGTGATCGAAGATAGGTTCCAGGGTTACGAAAATACTACATTTTAAAAAGAAAATTAAACAAAATAAACATTTAAAAAACAAAAATAATATAAGAATTTATTGCTACATACAAAAAACAAAAAACAAAAAAAAAAAAAAAAAAAAAAATATTCAATTAATTTATAAAAAACAAAATAAAAATTAATCACTGTCTGATGAGTCCATAGTGGCTGTTGTCGTAAGTCGGCTTTCTTTCACAAAATGTTTCCGATGTTTGCTGAACAGCTTTTTTTCCAACGTAAAGTAAATTTCCTTGTAGCAATTGATGTTCGTAGCTACCGCCTGGGAAACTTTAAAACTCCTTCGCGGTCAGGAACTTTTTTTAAAACAATCTCCATAGCTTCGTCAATCAAACACATCGCTTTGGAAATTTATTTCGAGGTTAAATTTTGTTCTTCGGAGATTTCTTTTGAATGGTCACTGTTATCTTCTTCATTAACGAATTGCAATTCAAGTTGCAATAGTTCTTCATTAGACAATTCTTGGTTGTGGAAGGTTATCAACTCATTTATTTCAGTCTCCTCCGTACCTTCAAAATTAAACTCTCTAGCTAAATTATAAATTTCATGACGAACAGCTGTTATACCATCAACTTCTGCAGCGCATATTCTGTGAACACATTTTGGCCATAGTTTGCGCCAAACACCATTCATGCAAGATGGTTTAACTTCCTCCCACGAATCGGAAATTATTTCTATGGCTTTCATGATGTTGAACTTTTTCCAAATCTACAGCGTGTTAGGCTTATCTTGTCCATCAGTCTCACTTAAAAGAAGTTTAAATGTTTGTCGAAGGTAATAAATTTTAAAAGTCGATATTACTCCCTGATCCATCGGCTGAATAACTGATGTCGTATTAGGCTGCAAAAATACAAATTTCACATTTTCTGACAACTCATCAACATAAACTGGGTTTACTAGGACCAAAGCCTTGAAGTTTAAGTTTTCCTTGTTGCAATAAGCTTAAATTTCTGGCACCAGTTGAAACTCAGTTTTGAAATAATGATGCTGTCATCCATGCTTTTTTGTTTATTTGCCAGTGGACAAGAAACAGATTCTTTGAATAACCTTTCATAGCTCTTGGATTTTCTGATATATAAATGAGAAATGGTTTAAATTTGAAATCACCATTTGCATTACCACCAAGAAGAAGATTCAGTCTATCCTTGCTAGTTTTAAATCCTGGCTCAGATTTTTCTGTTTTAGATGTGAAAGTTCTGTTAGGTAGGCGTAAACCAGTCTCGTCAATATTAAAGACTTGTTTCGGATCATAGCCACCTTCATGACTTAGCGCTTTTAACTCTATCGGGTAGCGTTCTGCCGCAGTTATATCAGCGCTAGCTGCTTCACTTTTAAGAGCAAAGTTGTGCAGATTTGATCGAACCTTGAATCTTTCAAACCAGCCCTGACCAGCCTCAAATGTTTCATTCTTGTCTGTGTTACTACCGTTAGCATTATCGTTGGATACTGCTTTGCTTCTCTTGTCATCAAATAAGCTCTTTGCTTTCATCTGAATTACCATTTTACTTAATGGTATTCTCTGCGCAACTTGATTTTCAATCCAAATAGAAAGCAAGGACTCCATTTTGATCATCAAAGCACTCCTTGCATGAGTCATCATTTTAGCATCTAACGATGTTGCAGATTTTGCAGCGTCTCTTATTTTATCCCCATCTCGATCTCTAATAGTTCTGACAGTAGTTGCAACCAGACCAACAGTCTTTGCAATATCCACAGCCTTCTCTCCCTTATCAAATCGTCGCAGAATATCTAATTTTGTCTCTAAGCTGATAGTTTTTTTATTTTTGGTAATCCTACCGGCAGCGCCCTTTCCACTCATTTGGTTAAAAAAATTACAAGTTTATGTAAAAAAAAGTAATATAACTCTGCCAATCTATACTTCTATACTAATATAATAAAGAGGTAATGTGTGTTTGTTTGTTTGTTTGTTTGTAAGAGGTAATCTTCATAACTACCAATCTGATCTTCCTGAAATTTTCACAGAGTCTTACTGCGGATATGGGAAGTGCTATAGACTATAATTTTTTAAATATTTTTGGTGGGCGTGGCACCTCCCACACAAAGTAAATTTTTAATATCATATACATATATTGAGTACTATGATAGGGAGAGCTTTGCAAATTTGTGTGAGGTCACCCATTGTTAATATAAGTAGCCACGCCGGAAATGGGTGGGATCGAATAAGTGGACGTGGTACCTCCCTTACAAGTAATAATTCAATATTATGTATCTCGAGTAATGTGATAGAGAGAGCTTTTCAAAATTTTCTGATATCACCTATTATTAGTGTGAGTAGTCGGATGCAAAATGGGCAGTATCGGACCAATAGGCGTGGCACCTGCCATACAAAGTAAATATAAACTGCCATATATCTGGAGTAGTGAGAGTCTTGGGACTTTGTTTGATCCCATAAGTTATTCATTTGATTAGTTAGACAAAAAATGGGCGTGGTCGGAGCAGTGGGCGTGGCACCGCCCATACAAAGTAAATATATGATATCATATAACCGGTGTGCTAAAAAAGGAAGCTTTGACACTTTGCACGAGCCTATCAGATCTTAGTATGAGTAGTCGAACAAAAAATTGGCGGGTTCACACCAATGGGCGTGGCCTCCCCATGCAAAGTAACTATTTAATGTCATATATCTGGAGTACTGTAAAAGAGAGAGCTTTGTGGTTTTGCTGAGCCCATAGGTTCTTTGTGTGATTAGTCGAACAAAAAAATGGGCGTGATCGGAGCAGTGGGCGTAGCACCGCCCATTCAAAGTATATATCTAATATCATATAACTGGTGTACTACAAAAGGGAAAGACTCGACATTTTGCATGAGTCCATCAAATATTTATGTGATTAGTCCAATAAATATTGGGCGGGATGGGATTAGTGGGCGTGGCACTTCCTATGTAAAAAATATGAATCATTACGAAAGCGACAGTCTTTTGACAAGTTCATTAGATATCAATGTGATTTGTCGTGGATATCGCCAAAATCAAAAATCGCCAAACGCAAAAATCGCGAAAAATAAAAATCGCCCAAAAACAAAAATCTTTAAAATCAAAAATGGGCAAAAGCAAAAATCGATAAGAAGAAAAATTGCCAAATGATATTCGAAGTTCAAGGCCAATAGTTAAGTGTTGCCGATATAATATGGATAATCCATCTTCTTCTCATGGGCAGCTACATGTACCTTGCTCCAGGGTAGGAACGCCGAAAAATCTGATAACTGTTGTACCGAATGAAAAAACAAAAAACATTGTATATCAGCAAGTATCGAAATAAAAAAATCTGTACTAATAATCTATACTAGCATAATAAAGAGGTAATGTGTGTTTGTTTGTTTGTAGGAGGTAATGTCCGTAACTACTCATCTGATCTTCCTGAAATATTCACAGAATCTTACTGCAGATATGAAAAGTGTTACAGGCTGTATTTTTTTTAAATATTTTTATTGGACGTGACACCTCCCATACAAAGTAAATTTTTATCATCATATATATTAAGTACTATAATAGAGAAAGCTTTGCAAATTTGTCTCAGGTCATCTCTTATTAACGTGAGTAGTAAGGTGGCCCTTATTTTTTTTTTTTTTGATTTTCCAAACAAACAGGTCATTTTTGTGTAAGGTTAGGAGAAAAAAAAATTTGACAAAAATTTGGGCTCGATCGGTTGAAAATTCGCGTGCCGCACGAGGGTTAAAGTTCGTGAGAACAAACAAAATTTATAAAAAGAAGCTCCTATGAGCAACCCCCATTATTTTTGTATCCCCAATATATCTCTATAACAAACTTACCCTCTATCTCCAACCCTTAAGGGGGTTCCCATACAAAAAAAAAAAAATTCACGAAAATTTACCAAAATAGAAAAACAAAATATATGAGCATTTCAACGAGAATTATTTCTATGGTCTCCCGTTTTAATAAAATTTGGTGAGTGTGTTTGGAATCGAACGCATATTTCCAAAACATATTTTATTATTATTTTTTTTTTTTTGAAAACTGTGGCAACCCCGAAGCTTTGAATTATTGCTAAATTTATTGTTATACTTTTTTAGTTTGTGGAATCCCCGAATTATAGTTTAAATTTTTTGTTTATGTTAGATACGTTTTTTATATACACGTATTGACCTTCTAGTATGTAAATAAATTGGAAAAATGTTTACCTTTTTTGTAACAGAAACAACCCGTAAAAATATATAAAAATTTATCATTCTCTTTTAAAACAAAAAGCACAACACACTAATTGAAACTGAACTCTAAAATTACTAAAATAAAGTGAAAATAAAACTATATTAAAATAGTGTTGATTTTCAGTTAGAAAGGGAATCCCCGAGTTCTGATGGAATGGCGCAATTAGAAACAAAAGTAGTGCCATCTTTTAAAAAAAGAAAAAAGGAAAATTTCCAAAAGAAAAAAGAAAAAAATTAAAGACTCAAACCCAAAACAACGGAATGTCGAAAATCTAACGAAAATTAGTACTAATTTAGCAGCGACGCAACTTCAGATTCTCTTAGTTGCGATATTTCCTTGTCGACCCTCCTCTTTTCTTTTCTTATAACTTCTAGTGTTTCTTTGACATAAGCAAACTATAATGTTCTACTATGCCGTGTGGAAGAAGTTTTGATGATACTCACTTTGGCCAGATGCCCCACAGGGGATTTATCTCGTTTATTTCTTCTACTGTCTAGGTCTCTATGAATCTTTTAGCAGTATGGTCCAACAGATTTTGCTGAGGTACACTACCTGAACTTTCAGTGATAACAATGCCTTGAGGATAGCTGTTAGTTTTTTTCTTTCGTAAGTGCTTTGTATGATACAAGTATATCATACGCTTCCCTTTATAACTAATATATTAGATATTCGCAATTTTCAAGCTTTGTAAATCTAGTTAATGTTTTTTTTTTTGTACAAATTTTTGCTTGGTTTTTGAAATACTAAAAGAAAAATAATCATCTCTTTTTTGTTGTTTGGCGCGATCATAGCACTCCTGAAACAATTTTCGTGGCCGACCTCACTAAACTCAATTCTAAGCGTACCTTCAAGCCAATTTGCTTTCTTCTCTTCATATGACTAGAATCCTGCCACCTCCGTTTAAATTGAGAGTAAAAGAGTTTGTATATTGTATCCAAAATTTCACATATTCTATCTTCGCTTAAGCCACCATTTTAATTTTGTTCTGTATTTGTCCCATTCCATAAGCTTCGAGCATAAAATCGCGTGTGAAATAGATAAACTTTCCATTATCGTGTATACAACTCACTATAATTATCACAATCCGCAGTTTATTAATAAATACTGGCAAGTGTTTACATGTGAGATAATTATTAAGTAATTATTTGCAAAATGTTTCGTCAATTCGAGTGGTTCAGAAAGACAGATCTTAATAGTGTTCCGTTATAAATGCAATAATAAAAAAAGGTTCACCTAAGTGAACTTGTAATTGATTTGAAATGTAAAATCAGATATTAGACAATGTATTAGTGGTGGTTTTCAACTGTAGGCAAATGTAATTAAAGGTCCAAGAGGTTGGAGAAATATGGCTTTTTATACCCTATACCACTTATAGTGTAAGAGGGGGCAGGATCGCCATATAGTGTTAGCTTGGCAGGATCGCCATATAGTGTAAGAGGGTGTACAAAAGGATACTAAGATTGGGTGAGAACCGGACCAATCTCAGGAGGAATTTTGTCAAGTGCTTTCCTCAAAGCAGTTCCCGCGTGCACGCTAGATGCACTTTTTTTATATAGCACGTAGGCAGATTATGCCAATGTTTGAACCCTTTGGCAGAATATGCCAGTAAAAAAAAAAAAAAAAGAAAATCTCTGTTTGGTTTTAATTATAACCCTTTCAAATCAGAATTATAATTGATTATTTATTTTAAAATGCTGGTCTTTTATATCATTATAATTTAATATTTTTACTTAATTTAAATAATAGTCTTCTCTTTTCTTTACATTCGCATATTACAAATTCATTGATTTTTGAACGTTGGACTCAATAGCCAATCAGAAAACGTTCAATAATCAATTTAAATTTTTCCTCTCAAAATTTGAGTGACATTCCTATTTGTCATGGGTTATTGACACAATTTGAATTTTCACAAATTTGTCATTTTGCATTCCAGTGATATTTAATTACACAATAATTTATTGTTTTGTAATTCAACCCTTTACCCAAGGTTAGTGTACTTTGTGGTATGTGTTGATTGAAAAGAAAAGATATGAAAAAAAAATAAATAAATGTAAACAAATAAATATAGTAATCAAAAATAAACAAAAAATATAAACAAATAAAGATGAATAAATGAAATAAATAAAGATAAATGAAGATGTGTGTAACATCATCACACCCCTACCCTTAAGATGAAATTTATGGGTTTTAGAAAATTCATGAATTTCATTACTTAAAATAAAAATGTTATTTTTGTTTCTCTTAAACTTAGTGGTTATTCTAATTTTGTTTTTGTGATATAATATTATATAAAAAAAAATGTAATAAGTAATTTCTATATCTATTTATTAACAATATAAATAAGTAAGTTTACTATGTGCTCTTATATGTAGTAATTAACAATCTATACAATTTTACATTTTCATTTACGTTTATATAATTTTAAAGTATTATTATGATATGATTTCATATTTCCTTTTACATACAAAATTGAATTTTCATTTTATATCTATTAAATTTCTCATTTAGATTTCATATTAATTACATCAATCGAAACATGTATAATTTCATGTGGTCAATGACATGGCAATTTTCATCTTTTATTTTAAAAATAATTATTTTCTTTTCGAAATTACGATAAATTTTTAGTCATCTATTCTATGTCGCGTGGTGTGTCCTTTTGATTCTTTAAAATTTTCGAGGATTTTCCCTCATTATTTTCTCATATTCTATCTTATCTTTCGGGGTTCGTTACATAACATATACTCACATACTTTTCGTCACTTTTCCATTATAGTGCGAATTTATTATTTCATTTATATTTTCTAGATCATAGCTATCATTATATCTTTCATTGCGACCTTTGTCTACAATGATTATCAAATCATTTATTTCCTTTATATATTAGATGTCAGTTTCTTCACGTCGAAATCTGGATTTCGCAGAATTATCACTGTATCTTATTATATCAGGCACGTAGTTTCTCCATTATCGAATCTAGTTTCGATGGATTATCACCACGTCATAAACGCGCAAATTTATTGATTCATTTTATACCCCTATTATATATTCTTTATATCATTTCCTTTCAATTATTTCCTGATGTACACACACCGATCTTGGAGTGAACATTTCCAATAGGCGCTGCCATCTCTATCGTCTGTCCTAGTTCGTCAGTCATCACCAGCGTTTTTATTATCTCTTTTATTATGTTTATCTTCTTTTAAAATTTCCTGTTTTATTTCCATTGTCTTTATTTTCTTTTATAAAAAGTCTTTCCTTTATTTTCACCATTGTCATTGCCAAAAAAAAATGTTGTTAACAATATTTCATATACATAAATTTTCTTAATTGGTTTAACATATTATATTCAATTTTCATTTAATTCTATTATGATTTTGATATTAATTCCATAATAATGTTTTGTATTGTCCATTTTTTAAAATATTTGTATTTTATTTTCTACAATTTTCTCTTTGTCTAATTGCGCTATTACTTTAATATAACAATTTTGTTGTGATAACTTTACATTATTATTTTAGTTAAAAAAAAATTTTTTGTTGTTTTTTTTTTTACTTGATTAATTTTTTTTTTTTTTTTTTTTTTAGTTTTGCAATTTCCTATGTCTCCAATTTTCCGATTTCTCAATCATTAACTTAGTTTCTATATCCCTCGTCGTGGGATTTCTAACGTCTTCGATGGTTGGAGCTCTTTTCATCCCTATAAACTTCCACCATCCTATTAACCATTTTAACTTCTCTTCTTCGGTTAGATTATCGTCATCATATAACAATTTTTGCTGCTCCTTCCGTTCATCCATTTCTATGCTGATTCTAACTCTGTTCTTTGTAGGCATCTATGTAGTGGTGTAGGTGTTTACAGGATCGGTGTTTGCAGGATCGGTGTTTGCAGGATCGGGTAACAGAAGTTTTTACCAGGATCAAATTTGCATATAGTGAAAGCCTGGCAGGATCGCCATATAGTGTATGAGGGTGTAGGATCGCCATATAGTGTTAGCTTGGCAGGATCGCCATATAGTGTAAGAGGGTGTACAAAAGGATACTAAGATTGGGTGAGAACCGGACCAATCTCAGGAGGAATTTTGTCAAGTGCTTTCCTCAAAGCAGTTCCCGCGTGCACGCTAGATGCACTTTTTTTATATAGCACGTAGGCAGATTATGCCAATGTTTGAACCCTTTGGCAGAATATGCCAGTAAAAAAAAAAAAAAAAGAAAATCTCTGTTTGGTTTTAATTATAACCCTTTCAAATCAGAATTATAATTGATTATTTATTTTAAAATGCTGGTCTTTTATATCATTATAATTTAATATTTTTACTTAATTTAAATAATAGTCTTCTCTTTTCTTTACATTCGCATATTACAAATTCATTGATTTTTGAACGTTGGACTCAATAGCCAATCAGAAAACGTTCAATAATCAATTTAAATTTTTCCCCTCAAAATTTGAGTGACATTCCTATTTGTCATGGGTTATTGACACAATTTGAATTTTCACAAATTTGTCATGTTGCATTCCAGTGATATTTAATTACACAATAATTTATTGTTTTGTAATTCAACCCTTTACCCAAGGTTAGTGTACTTTGTGGTATGTGTTGATTGAAAAGAAAAGATATGCAAAAAAAATAAATAAATGTAAACAAATAAATATAGTAATCAAAAATAAACAAAAAATATAAACAAATAAAGATGAATAAATGAAATAAATAAAGATAAATGAAGATGTGTGTTTGGGTATAATGACTTTGTGCTGCTGTTTGTAACAACCAAAAATATTTGACCTTGACCCATCTTTAATTATACCGATCGAATCAGAATCACTTTCTGAGTTGATTTAACAATGTCCGTCCGTCCGTCCGACCGTCCGTCTGTGTGTCCATGTAAACCTTGTAATCAAACTGCAGGTCGCAACTATGAATATATTTTGATGAAATTTGGTATGTAAGCTTTTATCGGCCATGGGATGAACGCTGTTGAAATTGGTGAGAATCGGTCCATGTTCAGACCTAGCCCCCATACAAATTACCCCTATGAAATCGACATAAATTGTCATAAGATCCAAATTGTCATATAGATCTTACTCAAATTGGGTTTATATGCGTTCATTACATCCATTAAGGAGTAGTCCAAAAATGATCCTTTTGGCCCCATATAGAGCTGCCTCCCGATTTTCACTTAAATCTATTAAAAAACAAAAATATTGCACTGATTTTTCTCAAATTTTGTTTGTATATATTCTTGCAAAATACAAGAGACTTTACCAAACATGATCAGGATCGGTCCATTTTTGGACCTAGTCCCCATATAAATATAGCATCCGATATGAACTTTTTCATATCTGCAGCCAAAAAAATTAATAAAAATCCCACTCAAATGTGGTTTTTGCTTATTTTCTATGTCCAGTTAGTTGGGCCTAAGAGATAGAGTTTCTAAACGCATGGTCTAGACCGACTATAATTTTCTTACTTGAATATTTATAAAGAGAAAATAAAAGTCTCTGCAATGTTTATTTATTGAACCTTAGCATATTGAAAATTTCTGTTTCAAATAAAACAAGTAAGAAAATTATAGTCGGTCTAGACCGACTATACGATACCATATACCATGCGTTTAGAGACCCTATCCCTTCGGTTCAACTAATTGGATATAGCAAATAAGCATAAGTGGCATTTTTATTTCTTTTTCGCTGCAGATATGAAAAAGTTCATAAAATGGACCGATCCTGACCATATTTGGTAAAGTCACTTATACTGTGAAAAAATATATACAAACCCAATTTGAGAAAAATACGTGAAATATTTTTGTTTTTTGATAGATTTAAGTGAAGATTGGGAAGCAGCTCTATATAGGGCCTATGACGAAGAATTTTCCTATAACGATTATTTTTGAACTACTGATTAATGAATGTAATAAACACAAACAAACCAAATTTGACTGAGATCTATATGATAATTTTGAACTTATGGCAATTTATGTCGATTTCATAGGGGTCATTTGTATGGGGACTACGTCTGAACATGGACCGATTCTCACCAATTTCAATAGCGTTCATCCCATGTCCGGCGAAAGCTTACATACCAAATTTCATCAAAATATATTCATATTTGCGACCTGTAGTTTGATTACAAGCTTTACATGGACACACAGACGGACGGACGGACGGACGGACGGACATTGCTATTTCGACTCAAAAAATGATTCTGAGTCGATCGGTATAATTAAAGATGGGTCTAGGACGAATATTTTTGGTTGTTACAAACAGCAGCACAAAGTCATTATACCCAAACCACATAGTGGTATAGGGTATAAAAATATAAAGAGAGACATCAGCTGAAACAATAAATTAATATTCGTCTTAAAATTTTCAGCTTTAATGTCAGTCAGTTCAATAAAACATACAAGTAATGAGTTTGAAACGGCTAAAAAAACTAGTGGTCAGATCAAGATAATTTTTTGATTTGATTGTAACAGTTATTCCGAAAATTAAAAATACCATTGCATATTGCATTAATAGTATGTTGACAATTTGACTTTTTCCGCGAAAACCCCACAGTGTGTCATTGCATCGTCGGGAGCAGTCAACCGAGGCCGCCGGATTATCAGGAGCAATCAGCCGAAGCCGCTGGATTATCGGGAGCAGTCAGGCAAAACAAGGCTGACTCTTATCAACACCAACTCTATATACTTATCCTATTTGATACATGAACTAATTGAGAATCTATAAGTAAGGTTATGTACGTCGGTATGTATGTGTACCAAAAAGCTGTGAATGCTTTCAATCAGTGTTTCATTGTATTATTAATGTCTGTTTATGTCGTTCAGTTATTTACATATGTACATTGCGAATGTTAAATGCGATTTGCGATGTTACAAATATTTTGCAACTAATATGATTTGGTTCCATTTCTTGTATCTGATCTGACGCGGATAATTTATTCTTTCTGTTTTAACTTACATTAGTGAAGAGTCCGTTGAAAATATGCACTAAAGCTACTTCTCATACATATCGTTTAATCTCAGCTGCTAATTTGTTTAAGATAATTAAAAAAAAGTAATTGTCACAATAGCAATAAAACTATTAAGAAAGCTATTAAAAAGTCAAATAAATTTAAAAAAGTTCCAACAAAAAATCATTATGGTCCAATCTGATTTTCTTTCCCTAAAAAAATCTTAGTTTATGATGCCAAAAAGTCACTTTTTTGCTGCAACACATTGAACTTATACACTAAAATTTCAACCAATATGAAAATTCTCTTCAAGGAAAAAGTCACTATTGTTTTCTCCTCGTAACAAAAAAAAAGCAAAAAAAAGACTAAAAGTATATCTATTTAAGATAATCTTTGCATTTTTTCCGGAGTTTGTTACACATAATGTGGTTACAAATAAACTTCAAGAGGAATGTATCTTTTTACAGTTTTTTCTACACTTTTTTTTCGTTGATGCTCTTTTTTACTACTTTGGTTATGCATACAATACGATTATTAACGCTCACGAAAATAAGTTAGTTAAATTATAAAATAATATTATTATCAGACGAGGTTAACATAAACATTAACAAACGATTGGAAGTGTTTATCTAATTTTGAAAATAAATTATCTAGTTGGGTGACTGCTTCATGGTGCGTGCTGTATCAAAACAATCGTTAGCATAAATTTATCAGATCATATCTGAGAACAGCTAATTGAATGTAGTTTATAGTCGAAATGTGTAATTAGAAAATTTAGACTCGATTTACTCGTTAAGCTCGAGTAGCTCATATACTACTCGAGTAACTCAAGCTTGACCGTAGGCTCTAATAATCTATATATTAATACGTGAAGGTAAACTTTTAGTTCCCTTTTTAAGCAATATGCGGGCACGGAGGATTGTGAAAATTAGCACAGTTATAGTTCATGTGGAGGAGAAGCTGAAAATGATAAAATTTATGTATAACCTGTCAAAGAATATATGAAATTAATTAAAATAAAATATTTATAATAACACTGTGGAACAAATTCAGGTTAGCAAAAGTTAGGTCGATTCTGAGAGTGAGGGGTGAAAATAGAGGCTAAATTAGAAGACCCGTATCGCGGCGTTTGTTTATGTTAGTTCGAATTTTTTTTTAATCGACCTTCGAACTTTGCAGTCAAATGCCGATTTTCAGCATATTGTTTATATGTTTTTTTTTGGCTATAACTCGTCGACTAATTGATATTTTTTCAATCTGTAAAAGCCAAATTATTGCTAGAGACCTGTGCAACAATTAAAATTTTTTAAAAAATTGATTTAGAAAATTTTTGTGGTGCTTATGAAGCAGAAAAATTATATTTTTTCATGCTTTTTGAAAATATATTCCACAAAACTAAGTCTTTTTTGCTTTCTGTTTGATCTCTAATATGCTTCTCAGTTTCTTCAATAAATTTCATTTGGAAAGAAAACAATCAGAACACAAAACTTGCGTTTTCCAGCTTAATATTAATTTACTTCTCATTTTTTATGTACCAATTTTGTTCAGTGTTTGTTTTGAAGAAACATTGAAAAAGAAATTATAAAAATATGGAAAAAAAATATATTTTTGAAATGAATTTCAGCGAATATTGCATCTGGAGATTTCTTTCCTCTGTACCTGAAACGAAAATAGTTTTCAATCGTTAACATGTTTAAATTGTGCACTCTTACAAAGATATTAGAAAAATTCAGGAATTCAAAATATGCACACTCTATAGTTACCTTATTTCTGATGCAAGAGATGAATTTTGTACGACAAATTGGGGTTAATTTTATCGAAAGCTGCCAACATGTTTGCAACAGATTGCCTGTAGTTGTCTTTGCGTTCTTTACCCAAAAGTCCTTTTTTAATGACTGCTTACAATGCGAGCCATGCATTTAATTCTCGTTCTGTCAGAACTTTGTCAAAATCTTGACGACTCATTAGTTTCCGTATGTCGAGACCATTAACAACCCCTTCCTGAATTTTGGCGTTACTTAGTCTTGGGAAAATGTCTTTTAAGCGGTTGAATACTGCTGGCCTTTTTGCAAGGCCAAGTTTAATGTGGAGCAACGGCAACACAATTTTCATTTCAGGAACAAGACTTTCGTGTAGCCTATTGTCTTTAGGCCATTTCCGTCCAATGCGACTATTCCAGTTATGCTGTTTGTACTGGTTTCTTTCTTTAATACCTTCTCCGTATCGTGAATCCCAATCGCACAAAAAGACGGATATTTTGGATGGCCAGAAGCTGTTAAGTCTGTAATCAATGAAACTATTTTGAGGTCGCAGCAAATGCGCCACTGGTGTTCGCTATATTTGACTACTTCCAGAATGTGTTTCAAATTATCGAAATTTTCACTAGTGTCAGTGCTACACGCAATCGGAACAGAAGGCATTCTATTTGTCTTGAACAAAAGCACTTCTTTTAAGCTGATTAGTGAACTATCGATGAATAAACGTCAATCATCTTTTTTATAGGTTAACCCTATCGTCTCCATTAACTTTTCAATATCGTTGCAATAAGCGAAATTTTTGCATCATTCACATTGAAGAACTTTTCTAACTCTTTTTGGCGTTTTCGATATGCTGTTACTTTGGTACCTTTCGCCAGCAAATTATTTCCTTTCAAAAATGAAGCCAGTAGTTCTGATTTTTTCTGAGTCAAACACAAATTTGCAACAGTTCCATCCAATTGGTTTTGTGTGACTAGGATTGGGTCCTTTGATGTTTCATAGGATGTACCTTCACCAGGGTCGTATTCTGAGAAGAAATTCATGGATGTAGCAGAAGCGGTTGTAGTACTGATATCTGTTTGAAGATCAATACTTCGGTACGTTGGTACTGGAACGAATTCTGAGTGCGGGAATGGTAATTGGACACTTGGCACTGCTACATAAGTTTTATTCTTTGCTTTCCTTCTATTCAAAGTTTTATGGTAGTTGATACATCCATAGCAATTTTCTTCTTGATGTGGGCTGTTGTCTAACCACATCATTGGTATACCAAAGGCATAGCCTTCTTCTTTTCACTTTTCCATTGCATAAGAGTTGAATAGCAATTAAAGCAAACTTTTTTAGGGGCATAATTTACATCAGTGATAAACTCTTGCGAGAAATATTGTTTATAGGCTTTCAAAAAAAAAAATCACTAGCATTGCCACATTTTTCATCGCTGGCTATGAAACGTCCACAAACGTTACGAAAATGGTCCATTTTACATTTTGGTTCCTACATTTTTTTATACCCTATACCACTATGTGGTTTGGGTATAATGACTTTGTGCTGCTGTTTGTAACAACCAAAAATATTTGACCTAGACCCATCTTTAATTATACCGATCGAATCAGAATCACTTTCTGAGTTGATTTAACAATGTCCGTCCGTCCGTCCGTCCGTCCGTCCGTCCGTCCGTCTGTGTGTCCATGTAAAGCTTGTAATCAAACTGCAGGTCGCAAATATGAATATATTTTGATGAAATTTGGTATATAAGCTTTTACCGGCCATGGGATGAACGCTATTGAAATTGGTGAGAATCGGTCCATGTTCAGACCTAGCCCCCATACAAATTACCCATATGAAATCGACATAAATTGCCATAAGATCCAAATTGTCATATAGATCTTACTCAAATTGGGTTTGTATGCATTCATTACATCCACTAATGAGTAGTCCAAAAATGATCCCTTTGACCCCATATAGAGCTGCTTCCCGATCTTCACTTAAATCTATTAAAAAACAAAAATATTGCACTGATTCTTCTCAAATTTTGTTTGTACATATTTTTGCAAAATACAAGAGACTTTACCAAACATGATCAGGATCGGTCCATTTTTGGACCTAGTCCCTTTATAGATATAGCATCCGATATGAACTTTTTCATATCTGCAGCCAAAAAAAATTAATAAAAATCCCACTCAAATTTGGTTTTTGCTTATTTTCAATGTCCAGTTAGTTGGGCCTAAGAGATAGGGTTTATAAACGCATGGTATAGGGTATCGTATAGTCGGTCTAGACCGACTATAATTTTCTTACTTGTTTATTTTTATTTTTGTTATTTTTATGAAACCGATGCACTTAACTTAAATCACTCACAAAATGAAATAAGTTCCAAAAAAATTTATAGCGAATTTTATCACGACCGAGCGAAAATTAAAAGACATCAGCTTTGGCTGAGTTTCGAATCTTAACTGAATCTTCATTTTTGAAATTAGTTTGCTTGTACGAAATAAAAAAAATCGCTACCTGTGCGGTGGTTGAAAACAAAAAAGTTGTTTTACTAATTCCTAATTCTTGGAACTTCCCTTTTTAATTACTTCTACCTAAATCGCTATTTATTTAATGGTTTTGGGATTTTTAATGCAAATTATCGACTAAGACCATTTTCTTTTCAAATGAAATTTATTGAAGAAACTGAGAAGCATATTATAGATCAAACAGAAAGCAAAAAGACTTAGTTTTGTGGAAAATATTTTCAAAAAGCATGAAAAAAAATAATTTTTCCAACATTTTGCTTCATAAGTACCACAAAAATTTTCTAAATCAATTTTTTAAAAAATTTTAATTGTTGCACTGGTCTCTAGCAATAATTTGGCTTTTACAGATTGAAAAACTATCAATTAGTCGACGAGTTATAGCCAAAAAATCATACAAACAATATCCTGAAAATCGGCATTTGACTGCAAAGTTCGAAGGTCGATTAAAAAAAAAATTCGAACTAACATAAACAAACGCCGCGATACGTGTCTTCTAATTTAGCCTCCATTTTCACCCTTCACTCTCAGAATCGACCTAACTGTTGCTAACCTGAATTTGTTCCACAGTGTAATTCGTTACACCCTATTAATGAGAATGATTTAAATTATATATCAGACGCTCTGTGTTGAATTGTGAATTGCTGAAATTGATTAGCATACCTTTAGGCTCATTTAGATATTCATAAATTTTTTATAGATTAAAAAAACATGGGAAGAAAAAAATTGAATGAAAAAATTATATTTCCTAGAATTTGCACTCGAATTTCGAGTGCTGGGCTATACTACTCTCTAGACCTCAAGCCAACTCTATTTTTACTAACATTTTATTTTTAGGCGTACACTTAAAGCACTATTACTCGTACTGAACAGGATAAATGGATGCATGTACGTTGAGGTTGTTTGTTTGAGATTTTCTTTGAAGTTTCTAGCGATTTTAAACAATTTTTGGTTAAAGTCTTTTAGGTTTTTTTAAGATTATATATACATATATACGAGTATATTTTTTTGTTTTGTCTAACTAGACTAAATGGGGACACGTTGTGGTTTTTGCGTTAACTATTGCTACGTACGAACAATACCTTATGAATACGACATCGTACCTCTCGTTAAACTCTGGTACTGCGATTATAATATGAAGATGAAACAATACGACAAACACTGCAGAGTGCAATGCAAAGATGAAAAACCTATAGATGCTGGGTAGGGATGTTTATAATACGTGGTCTTTTTTCCCGTTTGCGGTTTTGAGAAAACATCATTATCATCGGTGACTTTTAAAACACGTGATAGATAACAAAAAAAAGTGGCCTTCTATTATTGACAATGTACTAGATTTCCATTGGGTTAGATGACACTGCTGATGAGGTTGCGTTTTTTTGAGAATAACGTTCAGATTACTACTCGTGTATACATTGTAACAGTAGTACTCGTAGTTGTGGCACCGTAATATGTTCTTCAATGACTGTATAGTTATGTTTTTTTGATGGTGTTTTTGGGCTGATAACAACAATAATGCTTGCAATGATAATGATGATAATTATGTCAATGTTTAAAAAAAAAAAAAAAAAAACAAACGGAGATATTTTGTCATGATATCACTCTGGCTTAACTACTGACAAGGAAAGCTACCAAAGATGCATAATTGATATGGTGCTTATTTATGATAGACTTTTATTCAAAAGTTTGTAATCGTTGTACTATAAAGGCTATTATTAAATAACCAAGTTTACATTTATGCTCCGAATAGGCTTAGTTATGAGTTATTTTTAAAATTTTCTAAAATCATATTTATAATATTTAAATTGCATATTTTTGAGTAATGACTCTTAGAACATTTTTTAAGTCTTGCATTGTCAAATATTTTCTGATTATTTTGGAAGATGCTGTAAAATGTTCAAAAAACCTCTTTAAAAAGAACCAAATAAACAATTATAAGGCCACTCAATAGTTTACTGCTCGTATATCTCCAGAACGATGGACTGGGATGTAATATAACTTCCTAGACAAACTCCGAAGAAAATTATTTTTGACTAACCGTACACTTATGACTCAAAAGCAAGGAAATGTCAAAATTTGTGCAAAAATATTATTGTAGACGTATCCTCTCTTCCAACAGGGCAGTTAGTTGTGGTTTAGTTAATTCTTTGCCATTCTTCCTTTGCAGTGGTTATTAAACTTGCAGGTGATTCAATCTGTACATTACCTCTATATACTTCTTGCGTTAAAAATATTCACAAATTTTCTGTGGGTTTGAGGTCTGGTGAGCCACACCAAAACTGGATTCAAGAGTTATCCTGTTGAAAACACAACTCTATGTCACATTTTTCCTCCAAAAATGGCACCAGACTTTTCTCGATGAGTTTTATTTAGTCCATGCTCTTCATCCGACAAGATGTGATTTGAAGCAGCCGTCAGATAAAACTACCCCATACACCATTATATTTCCACCACCAAAATTGCGTTTTGTGGGTATTTCCGGACATCATGGCAATAGCCTCGAAAACCATCTGGTCCATCCAAATTACACTTTCTTTCGTCAGAAAATATACCATAAAGTGGTATAATTGAATATAAATTAAGATTGCAAAGTGAATGAAAATTAGACCTTTTCCCAATTTGAAAATGATATGTATTCTTAATTTAAAGTTCGTCTTTCTGGAGACATAGTAAAAATAGAGTGATCTTATAACAGCGAAACACACCTTGTAACACAGGCCTACAAATTTAACATGTACTTTTTTGTGCTGAATCCGAATCTGCTAGTAGAATCAAATTTTTGAGATCTTTTAACCTAACAGTGCAGTTCCCATTTTCGACATTTTTAGATAGCTATAACTTCGAAATGCGAAAATATTCTTTAATTTGGTCAAAAGATTCGGATTCCTTTTAATTTTCTCTGGGGAAAAGTGTATACTATTTTGTAAATTTTGCAGTTCCCATTTTCGACATTTCTAGATAGCTATAACTTCGAAATGCGAAAATATTCTTTAATTTGGTCAAAAGATTCGGATTCCTTTTAATTTTCTCTAGGGAAAAGTGTATACTATTTTGTAAATTTTTTTTTTGCCATATCTGCCAATTTTTCCAAGTGTAGGAGGTTTTATATCAGTTTCAGATTTAGTACAAAAACATACGTCAGAAACCACCTTCCGACCTTAGCGGGGAATACTAAAGTCTGTATAACACTTGAGTGGGGACAGAAGTCCGTGGCATAACAACAAAATAAAAGTTTTTGGATTTGAAATCATTCTCATACTTCAACGTAATCACCATGGCACTTTATGCACAACTTCCAACGATCCTCCAATATTTCGATAACCTTTGCATACGACGATTTGTCAAACTCTCCAAAATAGTGCTCCGTTTCTGATATGACTTTATCAATCATGTATAATCTCTCTTCCTGTAGTCATCTTTTCAAGTTTGGGAACAAATAGATGTCAGATCTGGAAAATACGGGGTTTGGGGAATTAGTTCATAATGGAGGAGCTAATAGGAAAGAATGAATCACACTGTGGCAGATTTTCTGAGTAGGTAGCCAAAAGTTAAATTTTTATAGTCACCTATTTTTTATTGACTCTTTCACGACCGAACCTAAACTGCTGGAAATTTTTTTTTTTTTTTTGTGGATTCGTACTTAACGACCCAATATTTCTAAGCAAAAGTGTCGTCAAAAATATTTTTTTTAAATCCCTTCATGGAAAAAATCCATGAGACATATTGGTCGTCAACGGTCAAAATTAGCGACTAATTTACTCCGCTCAAAGCAAGTCAGTGATTTTTGTTTTCTTTAAATGGTGCGTGGTAAAGAAGAAGAAAGCATATATTTCAAAAATTCATAACTGCACTGTATTCTTAATCGGACCGGTTTCTGGCATTTCAGCCTTCATCAGCGATTTATTGAACATTGTGATAATTGTTATGTTTTAATTGAATAGATTGTTTCTATATGAAAATTTTTTCTACTTAGGGCGGCCGTGAGGTTTTGAACCATGAACCTTCACATACACTCGTACTTGCACTTTTTGGGTCAGCGCTTTAACACACTCACCTAAAGTCAGGCCTACGAGCAGTGTGGTTAGTTTCAGTTTTCGTACCATACAGCTTTACTTTGTATTAATTTCAGAAGATACAACTCTGTCCAAACAAACAATCGTTATTTTTGAATTTTGAAAATTTTTTGCATTTATACTTCTAATTTCCACTATTCTCAGTTTTTCGTAAGAGTTGTCATATGTGATGTACGGTTTTTGTACATACCTACATATGCACTTTACATATTTGAGATGACGCTTTGAAGCGAAGAAGATTTTTTGTTTGTTAGATTTATCGTCATTTTTCAGACATTGCAATTACTACTGTAATTAATATGCAATTTTAATTTTGTTTAAATGGTGCGTGGTAAAGAAGAAGAAAGCATATATTTCAAAAATTCATAACTGCACTGTATTCTTAATCGGACCGGTTTCTGGCATTTCAGCCTTCATCAGCGATTTATTGAACATTGTGATAATTGTTATGTTTTAATTGAATAGATTGTTTCTATACGAAAATTTTTTCTACTTAGGGCGGCCGTGAGGTTTTGAACCATGAACCTTCACATACACTGTTTTAATTTTTTACATAAATAACTGTAGCTTTGGTTTTGTATTTTTATAAATTTTTAAATATAGATCACAGAGAATCGATTACTACTTTTTTAGTTTGTACTAAAAATGGAAAGGAAAATCGTTCGTTTTGTAAAAAAATTTTTTGTTTCACAGAAAACTGCAATTGCTGTAACCTTTTTCTAAGTCCTTTTATTTATAGTTTAATTAATTGTTGATTTAATATTATGAATTTTTTTTAATTTAATAAAATATAAAACTGTTTCTGAAAACCATGTATAATGGGTCCATGTTATATCAAAATTGTAATGTTTTTTTATTTTTTTTTATTAATGAAAATCCTAATGTAACAAGATTTAAAATCTTATAAAACAATATTAGTCATAACAAATTAATTTTCAATAAGAAGAATGTATGTAAGTTTAATTTATAATTAAAATTAAAAGAATAATATGAAATAAAATATAATATAAAATATATAAAAAATAAAATAAAAATGTAAAAATAAAGTGTAAAAATATCCTGCACAGCAGGTAAAAATTATATAGAAATTAAAATTAAAATTAAATTAATTAAAGAAATTAAAATGAAGTATTAAAAATCAATTGAGAAAAAGTTTAAATAGTTCTTTCTTAAATGATGTTGTATTTGAAATTTTGTGAAGTTGATTATTTAAAGTATGTAACGAGTTCCAAAGACGTATGCCATTTACAAAAAAGTGTCTTTCAGATATTAGTCTATTGTACAATATTGGTACAAGACAGTTATTACGGTTAGATCTTGTAAATAGTAATCGCTCGAAAAGGTAAACGGGTTCTTTAGTGAAAATAATTTTATGAACCATAAGTAAAGTTCTAAATTTAAGATAGTCTTCAAATAAAATGCCATAAATTTTATTTAGAAAAGCGGAGATACTATAATATTTGCGTAAACCGTAAACATATCTAACTACGCTTTTAAAGACGCGTGTAAGTTTACCCATGTCTGCACTATCACAACCTGACAACAATTCACAACCATATAAAAGCGTAGGTAAGATAAACGATTTTGCAAGAACAAATCTAAATTTCTGCGGTGTGAAGTACTGAGAAGATCAAAGACTACGGAGAATACTATAAACTTTTCCAGAAGCTTTGTTAATTTGATCCTTCCACGTTAGGATATTATTAAAAATCATTCCAAGGTTTTTAGCATTCGCAACGTAGGCGATATCCACTCCATTAATACTAACTTTCGGAAGACAAGTGGTATCATATATCTTTTAAAAAATAACAAGGCACTGAGATTTTTTCGGATTTAAGGTAAGACAATTCAACCTAAGCCCATTCAAATACGTGGTTCAGTTTAGTATTCAGGTTCTGTACACAATTTTCCACATCTCGTACGTTACATGATGTGTATAACTGAACGTCGTCAGCGTTAATGTGCATTTGGCATGAATTAATTACGCGTGGTAGATCATTTATGTAAATAGAAAACAAAAGAGGGCCAATTATAGACCCCCTACTTAAAGACGCAGAGGTAGACGACTTGTCTTTAGAGACAACTACTTGCTCTCTATTCCGAAGGTAAGAGCTAATCAATTTAGAGGAGGTTTCAGAATAACCAAAAATATGTTTAAGCTTTTTAACAAGAATATCATGGTCCACTGAGTCAAAAGCTTTAGAGTGGTCAAATAAAGTTAAAAAAGCAATATCACCACTGTCAACGATGTAACGAAGATCTTCCGATACATTAATTAAAGTAGTAATACACCCTCTTTTCCTGCGAAAATCAGATTGCTTAGATGATAAAAGATTATTATTGGATATATGTTCATTCATTTGTTTGCTCATAATTTTTTCGAAAACTTTCGAAAGAAAAGGAAGTACGGAAATTGGCCTGTATTCTTTATTAGATTTCGGCAAGGTAATTACTTTTGCCCATTTCCACAAATCAGGGAAAATAGATTTTGTAAAAATAGTGTTAAAAATATGAGTGATATAGGGTAAAACCTGTGGTAAAATAGCTTTAATAAATATTGGATTCATACCGTCTAGACCAATAGATTTTGACTTTATGGAAAGAAAAGCTTCCAGCACATCCTCCTGATTAACGCAGGAAAACCTAAATAAAGAATCCAGACTGCAATCAGGTCAATTTGCATAAGAGCCAGAACGAAGAGGAGTTGAGTCATTTAAAGTAAATTGTATATTCAATTCATTTAGTTTAAAAGTGGAGAGATTTACCGATTCACTTTCATTTTTATAACCAATTTTCTTTATCTCTTTCCACATATTTTTAGTATCCATAGCCTCTGAAAATACACGACTATAATAGCGTTGCTTAGCTAACTTTACTTCCCTAGTAACAGATCTACGTAGTGATTTAAAAATTTCATTTGACTGTGTAGTTTTATATCTTTTCCAATTATCATAAGCAGAATTTCTTTTAACTATTAAATCACAAATATTTTGATTAAACCAAGGCTTAGTAGAAGATTTAACAGTTTTCTTTCTAACCGGTACGTATTTGTCGAATAGGTATGTGGTAGCTTCATAAAAAAAGGATATCTGTTGGTTTAAATTATGATTACTGTAGATACTGGCCCAATTGATTATATTAATTTCATTTAAAAGAGCATCATAATTAATATTCTTGTAATCACGGAAAGTAATATGCTGTGGTTTTTCATGTTTAAAATAAGGAAGGTTAAAGGTCGTATAAATTACGTCATGTTTTGAGAAATTAGGAGAAGAAAACTGGTCATGCAAAAGAACTTTTCTAATATCTGAGACAAAGAACACGTCAATAAGGGTACTTACTACTCATTGAAGTGAAGTGAGTGGGGATAGTAGTGTTTACAGATATAAGCCCAATCGGTTGGAAAAGTGAAATTAGATCAGAATCAATGAGCAAATTTCCATTTAGGTCTCCAGAAAGAATAATATCACTATAAGATAAACAGTTTTCATCTAACATATTAACAACCGGAGAAATGTCTAGTGAATCATTAGGCCTATACAAAACACCTATGAGACATTTGCTTACGTCACAAGGAAGTTTAATAAATACAAAATCATATTCTTCATCGATAGATCTGCAAACAAATCGAGAACGTAATTGTTTCTTGACATACATTGCAACGCCTCCAGCACGTTTACCAGTATTCCTATCAGCTCGAAATAAATCATAGCCGTCTATTTTGACCTGAAAGTTTTTTATCTTATTCGGATTGAACCATGTTTCAGATATACATATTACATCAATTCCTGAGTTTTCAAAAATGTATCGAATTACATCAAATTTACAAAAAAGACTTTGAGCATTTAAGTGACAAATTTTTAAACCTTCCTTTTGTTTACCAATTATACGAATCATAGAATGAGTGTTGTATTTGGAACTCGACCGACTATTAGAAGAAGTCATAATAAAGTATTAAGCAAATATCAACATCAAATAAGAAATACTCAAAAAATTTAAAATAAAAAGGCATAATAAAAAGGAAAGATATAAAAAAAATACAAAAATAAAAATAGGTTATGGAAATAATTACTACAGTTTTAAATTTTAAAATATTACTGGCGAAACTCTTCTACTACAGAAACTGGAAAGTTGTCACGTGTGTTTTTCGATGTTTCGATATTTTCCAGAAAATGCATATTCTCCACACAAAACGCGCTATTTTGAGAATTTGGGGTCACGTCTTAGGTCTTGAGAATACATGTGCTAATTTTTTTGGTATGGTCTGAAATCTTAAACTATCCTCTGTCGACTCAAGTCAGGCTTAAAAAAATCGGTTGGAAAATGTGAAAAATATAAGAAAAATAAGAATGGGACATATATCTGTGGTTTTCTAGAATAACCGCGTATGTCATAAAATCAAAATGTTCAGGAGAGCCAAAAAACGTTATATTTGAAATTATGGTCTCGAAATAAAGATTTTAGAGCTTTTTTATTTAACAGTCCTGTAGATAGGGGCAATAAATACTTTATAAAAAACTAGATGTAACCCGGTGTGCTTCAATGCTTGCTGATGCTGATATACAATGTTTTTGGTTTTTTCATTCGGTACAACAATTATCAGATTTTTCGGCGTTCCTACCCTGGAGCAAGGTACACGTTGCTGCCCATGAGAAGAAGATGGATTATCCATATTAGATCTAACAACACTTAACTATTGGCCTTGAATTTAGAATATCATTTGGCAATTTTTTTTTAGCGATTTTTGGGCGATTTTTATTTTTTCGCGATTTTCGGGTTTGGCGATTTTTGATTTTGGCGATATATTTTCCACGACAAATCACATTGATAACTAATGAACTTGTCAAGAGACTGTCGCTTTCGTAGTGCTTCATATTTTTTACTACTCATACTAAGATCTGATAGGCTCGTGCAAAGTGTCAAAGCTTCCTTTTTTAGCACACCAGTTAAATGATATCATATATTTACTGCTCCGATCACGCCCATTTTTTGTCTAACTAATCAAATGAATAACTTATGGGCTCACACAAAGTCCCAAGACTCTCACTATAACAGTACTCCAGATATATGGCATTTTATATTTACTTTGTATAGCAGGTGCCACGCCTATTGGTCCGATACTGCCCATTTTGCATCCGACTACTCACATTAATAATAGGTGACATCAGAAAATTTGAAAAGCTCTCTCTATCACATTACTCGAGATATATAATATTGAACTATTACACGTATGGGAGCTACCACGCCCACTTATCCGATCCCGCCCAATTCCGGCGTAGCTACTAATATTAACAACAGGTGACCTCACACAAATTTGCAAAGCTCTCCCTATAATAGTACTCAATATATGTATATGATATTAAAAATTTATTTTGTGTGGGAGGTGCCACGCCCACCGAAAGTATTTTAAAAATTATAGTCTATAGCACTTCCCATATCCGCAGTAAGACTCTGTGAAAATTTCAGGAAGATCAGATGGGTAGTTACGGAGATTACCTCCTACAAACAAACAAACACACATTACCTCTTTATTATATTAGTATAGATTATGAGACAAAAATCTTTAGAGAAGTAGATCCTAGAGAAGAACGAAAAAACAATATGTAAATTACACTTAAAGTGTGTGCAGATAAAACAACTTATGTTGACAAATGTCGTTTTCTTTGAAAAAGAAAACTATCAGTGCAACTACACATTTAGACATAAATTATTGTTGCTTGAAAAATTGATTTTTTTTCGTCAACAGAAAGTTAACGGGACTTAGGGTGAGAATATAACAAAGTATCAAGAATAATAGTGACAACAAATAACAGAAAAAAACACAACAGTTTTCATAAGTGGTTATAAACTGAAAAAATAATCCAAAATTATTTTGCATTTTTTTTCATTAATAACAACGTATGTCGCTATGTGTCGTTTTCTGAGAAAACAATTTGTTAGCGATCAAACGTAGGTTGACATACGTCGTTAGTGCTGCAAATTAATTTAATAAACATTTAAGTTACGTCGTTATTTAAAGAAAAACTCAGAACTAGTCAATATTTTTTTTTTTTAAATTAAAGACATGTAAAGAGCGTTAAAAATTATTATATTTGGCATCGTTAACTCAAAACTGACAAAAATTGACATTCGCGGTTATTCCAGAAAACCACAGATATATCCCATTGGTCGTGAAAGGGTTAAATATCTCTTATGGATATAGATGCTAGAAACCAGAGGAGCCAAAATCTGTATTTTAACTATTTCATTGTGAATAGGATCATCTCATTTATCCGATATCACATATTACAGATATCACTACCGCAAGGTAATATAGACTGTCGAAAGCTCGTGCTCCTAGCTATAGAAGTCAGTTTTGTTGGTGGGCCGGACATTCAACAGAGAAGGAGGAATACTGATTCCGGTTCCTCCTCTTCATTACAATTCCGCAGCGGTGCTAAATTCTTCCTTATTTAAACTGAGTAGGTTTTCCAGCATTTCCTTATCCACTGATGACCACATAGCTTTTGATGACCTACAACCGGATGTTTGGTTCTTTAATTAGTTTGATATTCGCTAAAGGCCAGTTAGCCTTTTTTATTTTTGAATACTCTACATCGGTCATACTTACTTAAGTTTGTAACGTCCCTAACAAATTCGTATGATCAATATTAATATTCCTTAATCGTTATACTTCCCCTGATGAAGATGATAATGATAATTGTATAACTGACAAAAGATTTTGTTTTTTTTTTTTCAAAACAAAAACAATGCATCTTTATAAAGATGCCTTCACAAAAAATTATTATGCTTATATGTATGTTTCTATGTTTGTATCTTCTGAAAGAGTTAATATTAAATTAAAAACAGAAAAATGTATAACAGTAATAGTTTCTGTGGTTATTTTGCCTTAAATATGAAAAAAAAATGTGATATAGCTATTGTTTAAACTATAACCCCGACATACAACAACGTCATTGCTTTAATTTAATTATGGCTCCCGACTCATTAGTCTGTATCTTTTTCTCTAATTAAGTCCTCTTTACCTAAAATCATTTATTCATTTATCTAAACGTATACAGACAACAACACACACACACACACATGCACACATACACACATACATACCAACAAACAAATAGCAACTAACAATAAACAATGGCCACATATAGTGTTGTATTTACTTAAGGTTTGGTTTTACGCGGTGGCTTGATTTTGTATCGTAATATTTAAGATTTGGTGGTGCTGCCATTTAAGATGAACTTTTCACATAATGGGAGTATACATACATATATGTTACAAAATTTTAACTCTCTTTCAGATTGTTAAACATTCAGTTCATTTTCATGCAAATTAATTAAACACCCACGTTTCGGAATATAGGTCGCTGTTTTAAAAGCTATTTACTTTGTGATGATATGATCTACCAAGTTTAATAAAAGCCTCAAATGTTCTTATGTATGCTGATGACGTCAAGATTTTCTTAAGCTATAAGAATTATTGTGAACAAATTCACCTACAACATGATCTAAATAATTTTTATAGATGGTGCCACATAAATTTAATGGAATTAAATTGAAAAAAATGCAAACACATGCACTTTATTAGAAAATTAGGTGCATTTGGTTGTTACAAATTTGGAGATTTCCAGTTGGAGCAAGTAAATAAAATCCTGGATCTGGGTGTTCTTTTAGATGCCAAATTAGAGTTTGTTCAACACATTTCGATGATAATTATTAAAGCACGTGGTGTACTGGCCATCATTAAAAGATGGGCAAAGGAATTCAATGATTCTGCAGTTATCAAACAACTATACATCTCCCTAGTAAGACCAATTTTAGAATTCGGGTCTGTTATTTGGGATCCACTATCTAATATTCGCAGTGCCAAAATTGAATCGGTCCAGAAGCAATTTCTCCTTTTCTGCTTAAGACGTTCTTATCCAAGTTTTGTTAATCTGCCATCATATACAATTAGACTTTCTCAAATTAAACTGCCGTCTTTAAAAAGCCGAAGAACAATGCTTAATGTTATGTTTTTATTTACCTAATTCGAGGCGACATATGCTCAAATTTTCTTATGGACAACATCTCCATGAACGTTCCGGCACGGTCAACATGTTTTTACACTCCACTGTTTATCCCAATCTGTCGTCAAAAGTTTGCCGATGCTGATCCATTTAGAAGAATGTGCCATGATTTCAATGATATATACAATTTAATTGATTTTTCTTTAAATGATGATATTATTAAACGCAATGTTATATTATTTTTAAATACATAATCTCAAATTTTTGATTTAAGGGTTTCTAAATATTATATTTTTTTTTTGTAATGTACTTAACAGTCTGTAAGATTTTACCATAGACTTAATAAATAAATAAATAAAAATGATTCATGGGAACATCAAAGGTTGTCGATTCTCTTAAATGAATAAAGGGTCTAAAGTCACACATTATTAAGCAGTATCTCAGCAGATAGTTTCCAATATATATTTCATAGCCAGAACAATTTTGAACATCTTCAAAATAGCTCCGTTTACTCCTAGCCGAAAAGCAGCAAGGCCGGCTTATTTTGAATAATTTTGGACGAAAAGTGAAAGTGGATACCGAGATAAAGTTATTAAAAATTGCATAAAGTAACGAATTCGGAGAAAGAATTTAACTTTTGTATTAACTAATAAATATAAAAATTCTAGACATGGGCAACAGCGGTGTAGATACGTCAAATTGTAACTCTGACATTGTAAAGTTTAACGATTTTAATGGTACACTTGTTAAGAACTTTTTTCTTACGAGTGCTACACAGTGGTTCAAAACCAAAAAAAAGTGGTAATAAGTCTGGAACTTCTAAACTATTGGTTGGATTGGAATAGTATATTCTAGGCGATTGTAGTCAAGGATATAGGCTTTCAAAATATTTATTTTTGAGATACCCTGTTGTAACACAGGGTGAGCTACAGGGTGCCAAAGTCGACCACGTCGAGGTGGAAAATGCTTTCAAAGCTTGTAACTTTTATAAATATGAAGTGATTTTTACGTTTTTTAAATTTTTCCAATAACCATTAAATTATTAACAAAAAACATGCATATACTACCTAGTTATCGCTTATGGTTTAAAAAATATTTGATTTTAAAAATCAACATTTGAACTTTTCACCAAATTCTTTCTTGGTTTTTCGCAAATAACATTTTTATTAAAATAGATAGAAAAAATCTAAAAATATGTGGCGATAGCCAGTACTTTAAAAAAAAAAAAAAACGTTGAAGTACTTTTTGAATTATTTCAAACCGTTTAGTGAGCACAAAATCTTAAAGTTGACTTTTTGAATCAGGTTCTAAAAATTGCAAATTTTTGTCAAAAAATACCCTTCATTCTTTCACTTTTTTCTCACAACCTTGGTAAAACATGTATATATTTTTCTACACATTTTAAAAGAATATGCTTCAAGAATGGTTGTAAGTGAAATTTTTAATATTTTTGGACATGCACCCTACGTCCAGCATTGGACGAAATTGGGCAATTAAAAAAAAAAAAATTAAGTTTTAAAAGTTAATACAAAAATATCCGCTCGATTTCTGCAAATATTTCACCGCAGTATTAAAGCTCCAAATATTTTTATTTATTTGCCGTAATAAAATTCACCGCCGTTACATAAACGTGGTCAGGAGGGCTTAAATGGTGAAAAAAGTCAAATTTTCATACCAGTTTTTTTTGTTAACATAAAAAACATATTAATATTGGTTATTTTTATATTTTGTTTATTGATTCACAACGGCATTTAAATTATCTGAAACACTTCAAAAAATCATTGTGATAACGTTAATAGTTTTTGAGATATTTATATTCAAATTTCAGAAAAAAAATATAGAAAACTATGGTTTTTCGTTTTTTTTTTTGGTTTTTTGGTAAAGTGTTCCCAAAATTTTTGAATTTTACTTATTATTATATATATTGTTAAAGAAGACATATTTATCTATTCAACGGCATATAACACGTCTATCAAATATATTGCAACATGCTGAAATAATGACCCCAAACCACACTCTACAGGCAAAAATTTAGCTATTTCTCTATTTGTTCATATAAATAGTCATTTACATAGTCAATGACATATTTTTTTATTGTTTTTTGGTAAAGGGTTGCATACGTTTTTATAACTTCAAATAATTTTATATATCTTTTCAAAGAAGGTATAATTATAAGTTAATGGTGTATGAAATATTTACCTAATGAGTTTCAACTGATCATAAAATTGCCCGAAACTCTGATACCTATTGCAAAATATCTGTAATTCACAATACCTTTATATGCAAAAAAAAAAAACAGGTAAAAGCCAAATCCTTAGATTCACTAAAACAAAATGTAAGTATTGGTTGAAGTACCTGCCCGATATATTACCTTTCAAAAAGTATTTTCAGTATATATAGTCTATCATGGAGGTTACATTAAAGTATTATTCACTTTGCAAAGTTATTTGGGAAAATCCTTCCCATTCTACTATTCATTCATCACGTTCGGAAAAAGTCTCGAAATTATTTTATACTATTAACAACACTTACGGTTTAAATGTGAGATCTGAAGATGTTGAAAATTTTTACAAAGCTTACGAAAGAAGATTTAGCCAATCGCGTTTATCAAAATCAAAGTTTATGACTAAAAATGAAGAATGGTTGAAAACGGGCCTCACAGTATAAATTGAGAAAAAGGCATTTGGTCGACCTAAAAAGGACTACGAAAATGTTCAATCAAGGACAAAAAAGAAAAAACAAGAAGAAATCATTAGTAACTCGCCTAATGAAATTAAGGATTCTTTTAAATCAGCCTTGACACGCACGCAAACAAAGGAAGCTGCTAAAATTGTAGATGTGTTACCAACTGCATCTCCTAAGCGGTTGAAGCGTATGGTGCAAAGTATTTCAACGCCAAAATCGTCAACACCATTTACAGAAGAGGATGCGTTAGCTCTTATTTTAAATTTGGGATTGACAAGAAATAAATATGGTATTTTGAGAAAAGCTCTCAAAGAAAAAGGATTTGATATTTTTCCTACCAGCAGAGCCATAAAGGAAACAAAAAATAAAATTCTACCATCTAATGTGAAATCCAATACTGAAAGTGCAAATGTTGGATTAGCGGAACTGCTTGAAAACACTGCATCTAGAATAATATCCACATTTAGCAAAGAAGAAATAGAAATATGCAACAATTCAGAAGTTACGTTAATATGTAAATGGGGATGCGATGGAACATCTGGATTTTCTGAGTATAGACAACCAAGTGGAAGCAATTCAGAAATAGATTCTTCTACAATTTTTATGACATCATTAGTACAATTAAAAATGAGGCTATATAATGAGACAAGTTCTTCTTCTAGTGAGAGAGAATATCAGGACATATGGAGTAATTTAACACCCGGATCTAAGTTTCTATGTCGGCCAATCCGATTAGAGCACACAAAGGAAGACAAAATTACAACACAAAGCTTAGTGAGTTCAATAAATCAGGAAATTTCGATTTTGTCTCCAGTTTTTGTGGAAATATCTGGAAGTGTCATTAAAGTGTTATTTCAACCACTTTTTACAATGATTGATTGGAAAGTAGCCAATGCCGTTACAGATATAACATCTACTTGGAAATGTAATATATGTGGAAAGAAAAGTTCAGAATTTCATAACAGTTGTGATGAAATTCCTATTAATGAAAATGCTTTCAAATTTGGAATATCACCACTTCATGCAAGAATACGATTTATGGAATATTGCTTGCATCTCGCATATGATCCAAAATACCGGCAAATTCCAGGACAAGAAAATATACCAGTTAAAAATAATACTGATCTACACGCCATACGAAAAACTGAGAAGAAAAGAATTCAGGATGAATTTAAAATGCAACTTGGTCTAATTATCGATAAGCCTTTTTTTGGCTATGGAAGTTCAAATGATAGTAATACAGCAAGACGTTTCTTTGAAGATCCCGAAACTACTTCTTTGATTACTGGCATTGACACGCCTTTAATCGCACGGTTTAAAGTAATATTAGCTGTCATTAATAGTAAACAACAAATTAATGCGGAGAAATTGAAAATATATGCTAGTGGAACTAAGGAATTAATAATGAACTTATATCCTTGGAGGCCAATGACACCAACTGTACACAAAGTATTAGCTCATGGGAAAGAAATAATACAAAATAGCATCCTGCCCTTGGGAGAACTGACTGAAGAAGCACAAGAAGCTAGAAACAGAGATGTCAAACACTTTAGACTTTTTAATACAAGAAAATGTAGCAAAGAAGCCCAAAATTCCGATTTAATGGAATATTTATTGATATCATCAGATCCAGTAATATACTCCATAAGAACAAAATGGTTACCAAAAATAAGTCTTGAAATAGAAAATGATTTCGAAGCTATGGATATAAAACATCTTTTATCTTTTGATATTTCTGATTGTTTTGTAGAAAATAACTAGTAAAAAAGCAGACAATTGTTATGTAATTTTAAGCCTATTATAAAACAAAAAAAAAAATACTCATTAAACTATAATTATACCTTCTTTGAAAAGATATATAAAATTATTTGAAGTAATAAAAACGTATGCAACCCTTTACCAAAAAACAATAAAAAAATATGTCATTCACTATGTAAATGACCATTTATATGAACAAATAGAGAAATAGCTAAATTTTTGCCTGTGGAGTGTGGTTTGGGGACATTATTTCAGCATGTTGCAATATATTTGACAGACATGTTATATGTCGTTGAATAGATAAATATGTCTTCTTTAACAATGTATATAATAATAAGTAAAATTCAAAAGTTTTGGGAACACTTTACCAAAAAACCAAAAAAAAAAACGAAAAACCATAGTTTTCTATATTTTTTTTCTGAAATTTGAATATAAATATCTCAAAAACTATTAACGTTATTAAAATGGTTTTTTGAAGTGTTTTAGATAATTTAAATGCCGTTGTGAATCAATAAACAAAATATAGAAATAACTAATCTTAATATGTTTTTTATGTTAACAAAAAAAACTGGTATGAAAATTTGACTTTTTTCACCATTTAAGCCCTCCTGACCACGTTTATGTAATGGCGGTGAATTTTATTACGGCAAATAAATAAAAATATTTGGAGCTTTAATACTGCTGTGAAATATTTGAAGAAATCGAACGGATATTTTTGTATTAACTTTTAAAACTTAATTTTTTTTTTTAAAATTGCCCAATTTCGTCCAATGCTGGACGTAGGGTGCATGTCCAAAAATATTAAAAATTTCACTTACAACCATTCTTGAAGCATATTCTTTTAAAATGTGTAGAAAAGTATATACATGTTTTACCAAGGTTGTGAGAAAAAAGTGAAAGAATGAAGGGTATTTTTTGGCAAAAATTTGCAATTTTTAGAACCTGATTCAAAAAGTCAACTTTAAGATTTTGTGCTCACTAAACGGTTTGAAATAATTCAAAAAGTACTTCAACGTATTTTTTTGAAAAGTACTGGCTATCGCCACATATTTTTAGATTTTTTTTATCTATTTTAATAAAAATGTTATTTGCGAAAAACCAAGAAAGAATTTGGTGAAAAGTTCAAATGTTGATTTTTAAAATCAAATATTTTTTAAACCATAAGCGATAACTAGGTAGTGTAAGCATGTTTTTTGTTAATAATTTAATGGCTATTGGAAAAATTTAAAAAACGTAAAAATCACTTCATATTTATAAAAGTTACAAGCTTTGAAAGCATTTCCCACCTCGACGTGGTCGACTTTGGCACCCTGTAGCTCACCCTGTGTTACAACAGGGTATCTCAAAAATAAATATTTTGAAAGCCCATATCCTTGACTACAATCGCCTAGAATATACTATTCCAATCCAACCAACAGTTTAGAAGTTCCAGACTTATTACCACTTTTTTTTGGTTTTGAACCACTGTGTGTTACTTGCCTTTTTTCAAATACTTCTAAAATTAATTTCCATGATTTTTCGCATTGATTTAACTCAACAATAATGTGCTGATCAACTCTCTTCCACCTTTGGTGATGATACATATGTAGATCATACCAGGCCACCATTCTTCGTTCGTTTTCCAAACTCAATCGTGGTTGTCATTCGCTTCAAGACGTATTTCTTGAAAGTCGTACAAAATCAGTTGATATGTCAGACAATATTGATGATCTGTAAGAACTGATATTACAAGATTAAACGTGATTAAACGTGCTTGCTTCAACATTTAATATTACATAATAATATTGTCGTCAAAAAAATTATTTGCGTTGAATATATCATAATTCGACGGTCGCTCAAAGAGGTCCGTGACTTCCGTTTCAAAGAAATGTTAAAGAAATTCACTTGCGGGGCTTCAAAATACGTCACTTAAATCATAACAAGAATTATAGATCAATGCATATGAATTAGAAATTAAAACACAGCTGACTGTGTGGTTTTTTCAAGAACAACGTAGAATGAAAAATTCGCAATTGTACACCACCTTTGCTTTAACAAAAATCTTTGGAGAAATATGGAAAGCAACCATCAGGACGGACCATTCTTCATCATGACAATGTTAGCTCTCTTGAAAACAATAATTTTAAATGTGGATGATTTTGTGGAAGAAATGTGTACAGGATTGCTAAACTTGAGAAACCATGACTTTTTAGTCAAAGAGCAATGGTCATTCTTCAAGGATTTGAAGATACATTTGAATTCGTTATTTCATATGATTTCGCAGAAAACTATAAATATGTTCTTCAGGATGCCATACAAGCATTCCGCTTCAATAACGACCAAGCAACTATATTCACAGTAGTTATTTACTAAATGAAAGATGAAAAACTGGAACACAAAGTATGGCAATCATAAAACATGATACCGTTGCAGTTTATGAGTACCAGAAGAGAATACTAAAATTTCTAAAATCTAAATTTACAGTAAAGAAGGTATACTACGTTTCGGACGGAGCTCGTCAACATTTTAAAAACAAAAGTAGCTTGGCAAATCTTTTGGCCCATGAAAAAGATTTTGGAATGCCAGCTGAGTGGCATTTACATCCTACTGCTCATGGTAAAGGAGCATATGATGGTATTGGAGTAAACCTTAAAAGAAATGCAGCGAAGTATAGCCTCCAGTCCTCTCATCAAGATCGCATCTAGATGCGACTGCTTTATTCCATTGGGCAAAGAGTTATTGTAAAGAAACTAAAATAATTTTTAGTAGCAAAGAGGATCATCAGGAAACATTGAAAACACTGAAGAGCAGATTCGATGCTGCGGTAACAATCGATGGCACCGCTCAATACCATGCTTTTATACCGCTTGTCAAGTTGAAAAAGTTTTCCGCCTCTATTCAATGCGATTTCTTTCCAAAGACAACAAATAAACCAGCAGAGAAATCAACAGCTGAACCTAGTAACGCCAAGAAAGGATTGACAAAAAAACGCAGTAAATAAAGACGACAAAAAAGCTGGATGAAAGACTGGATATTTAAAAATTTACAAGACTTAAATACTTCATCAGCTACAATAAATTAAGTATAAAAATAGTTATGATATAAATGGATCTAATGCAATTAAGATTAAATTTTAATAAATTATTTATCTTTTTATTTTTAATATTATTATTATTATACATTAATTTAATTATTATTAAAAATAAATAAAAATAATAATTTTTCAACATTTCTATAGAAAAAAAGCGATTTTTTCCTGAGGTTAACATATTCTGAGTATTACAGTATCGAGGGTATAAAATTTTAGTTAGGTATGTTATATACCTTCGGAAAGTTTAGTTTGTCTAGTTTCTCAGTATAAGTTTTATTTGTAAGGTTTTAGACACAAATACGAAAAAATTCAAAATAGTGCATTTGTGAAAAATTTAAAAACCGTTGTCTTGAGTTACAAAACATTTATTTTGATAGATATCCCACTTCCATCCCACTAAGCGACCAAAAAGCTCTTAAAGGAAAAATCCTAAGCTTTCTTATGGAAAAAAAAATGTCCTTTTTGAAAAAAAAAGGCAAAAAATGCTTTTATTTAGCAAAAAAAAGTCTACAAAAAAATTTTTTTTTAAAGTATTTTTTTTCCGAAATATTGAAGAAATAGCTATCTAAACTTTTTGGGAGAAAATTTTCTAAGAACAATAGGTAATAAGTTACACGGATGAGAAAAAACACATGTTTGGCCAAAATGTCAAATTTTGATCCCCTCTAACTCAAAGGAATCTGGACCGATCTTATTGAAAAATTGTATCTAAACTACTATCGACTAGGACTAACCTTGGTGCAAATTCATCCCGATCGGAAGACATCGGTTTCAAAAGTTGGTGCACTTGACATGAAATCCCCCATATATATTTTTGGAGTAACTTCATTGGGAGTGGAAAAAGTGCTTCGATAGTTCAACAGAATGGAAATTAGTTATTAAAAATATAAAGACATTTTTAATAATGATAAATAATTATTTTTAATTGCTTTTCTCGAAATGTAAGTAGTAGGCTCCATAATTGATAGTAAATTAGGAAGAAGGGATTTCGTGTTAATAAAAGCTTACGTTGGAAAAGAAAATAATAAAATAATAAAAAAAAATTAATGGACCATGTACATTTTATAAAGATTGAAAAAAGAAGAAGTGATTCGTAATGCCCTCCTAAGAAATAGTTCAAATGTTTGAAGTAATAGTAAAAATGTAAAACACAAATGCCTATGTTAAGGCCATGTCCACACAAGAGTAGTAAGGATCGAAACATTACAATGAATGCCATAGATTAAGAGTACGAAGTGAAAGTCCTCCAATTAATTGAAATTCTTTTTATGAAACCTGACTCGTTGGTGGAACATCGTCGAAATATAGGTTGTGTATGTGTAGATTAGGAAATGTTCTTCTGAGATTAGCGAACTCATTCCAAATGCCCCAGTTTCTGTTCGCTCTACCCGCTTCTAAAGTAGCCCACATCCGTTTGTAGTCTATTGTCCAGTTGAAGGGATAATGCATTAGAGAGAAAAAGTGTTTATCAGTCGAACTAGCCATATGTGGAATAAATTATTCATTCATTACGTCTTTCCCGACAGTTACAATCTAATGAAATTTAAGTCAAAGGTCGACAAACACTACTTCTTTCGCAATATTTTCCATAATCTTTTTTCCTGAGATCAACACAATGCACAGTGTTCGATTTGCTGTTTTTTATGATAAAAATTAATAACTTCTGAACTGCCTGTCGGAATTGGATGTTAAATGGATTGTTGGAAAGCTAACTAAATGTAATTTAATTAATTTATCATGAAATTTTAAAATTTAATTTATCATGAAAATAAAAATTAAATAAAAAATATTTTGTTTAGTTAAAATTTATTTTTAACAATATTTCTTAAATTATTTTTGTACTTTAATCGTTGTTCATAAATACTTGCCGATTTGATTGAAAAAATGGATTTGTGTTCATTTGTAAGGAACAAAAAATTAAAAAAAGAATAAACCAAAACTTATTAAATAATAAAAGAACATGGTACAGTACACTCGCGGTAACGTGAACTAATTAAAACCAAGGGAGTTCATGTTAGCGAAATTGTTCACGTTGGCGATTGTCGAATTTCATGCAAAAAATATATGTGTTTTACACGCTTGAACGTGAAATTCTTTTATGTATTATTATTTGCATTATTAAAGTATAAAAATAAAATTATTAATTAAAATACATTACAAAACAAAACGAGATCACGAGAAGATATCCATTGAAATAAAATTACATAGCAAATAAAATTTCACATTACATTTATACATTAAAGAAATCCGTTATCTTTTTCTGCTGCTTTTTCTTTTCTAATAGCTGAAATACTGCTTTCTCCCTTAAGCGTCTAAGTACACTCATGTCACTTTGATCCACCATTGCATCTCCTGCCCATTGCAATGCCTTGTTAAAAATTTCAATTGCATCACTTGCGGCAGTTTTTTTAACAGGATCATCGGCAATGCAATCATCGTCGTCACTTACTTCGTTTTGCCCAATTTCATGGATTTCAGTCGTATCATCAACACAAAGATCATTATTCCACTCTTGAATCATTGGCAAGATAAACTCAACCTAAAAGTTAGTAAAAACAATGCTTTATTTGTGATTTCAAAGTTTATCGTAAAATTCTCACCTGAGGACTCAAGTCCTGAAGGAGATCGGCTGACATTTGCATCAAAGAATTTATTTCTGCATCCCGCTTCACTTTTATAATACTTAATGGAATGATATCTTCAGGGTCATCCTGGTTTCTAACTAAACTTAAAATATTTTTCCAGCAATCGGCAATAGTTTCTGTGCTGACCCGATCCCATGCGACAAATTGTAGTGTGACAGCATCTTTCAAAGTTAGATTTCTCATTGATTCAAGCAAATCAGAGTTTTTAGCTGCTATCGAAGCTAACAAGCTGTTTCTGTAGTATAATTTTGTTATTTTAATCGCATTTTGAACCATTGTTGGATGAGGGTGGTGACATTTGGTGGCATAAACATGGCAATTATGTTTCGCTTGGATGAGAGGGCAAGTTTTTCTTCTTTAGAAACAATTTCACCTAATGAAATACAAAAACTTTTAGTTATGTTTTTTAGTCAATGAAGAATTTGTTTACCTGTGGTACAAACGATTGACGGAACCAATGCTTAAAAATGGCTGACGTCATCCAGGTCGATTTGGAATTCTTATATCAACGTAAACAAAAGCTTGTTCACGTTAGGCGGTGTTCACGTTAGACGGTGTTCAGGTTACCGCGAGTGCACTGTATATCAATTTTGTCTATCAATATCTAGTAGATTAAGCATTTCTGCTAGAAATTTGTCAACATGATCCATTTTAAATTTATCAGCTCTAAGTACACTTAAAATAAATGGATCGGATGATACTAGGAGCTTGTTTAATAGATCCTCATTGGTATGTTGTATAGATGTCTTCCTGGTGTGATATTCACGATATTCCTTGAGATTTTTGTTTCGACTTTCTTGAGCTTCTTCTGAAAGCTGGCCAATTGAAATCATCATTTCTGACAATATACGAGGACTGTATATCAGGATTTTGTGAACCGCCGCTGGAAGATAATACAAAGGATATTTGTTGATCAGGAATCGCGCTGTGTCCAAACAATATTCTTCAAAGAATTCAATGTTTATTGAATATCCATTTGACAGAATTCTTAAAATCGTTGTGCATCGTTGTAAAACTGTGACATCCAATCGTGTAATGTTAGCTGACTCTTCAACATTCTGAAAAAATTTTCTAGCGGTATTTCCATCATTGGAAGTACCAGCACCTCCTGGTCATACTTTATCCACATTGAGTCCCAATATCGTAAAGAAAGGATCCTGTTTTGTTGTTTTTTCTCTTTCAAGTCTTGAATTCGAGCCGGTAAGCAATATGCAGGATATATTAAAAGAATTTAATCCAAGCATGAAGCGTTGAAAGACCACATTGGCTCTACATATATAGCATGTTTGAGATGATTTGGTGTCAGTGATCACATTGCAAACTTTTCCATCTATCATAGTCAAAATTAATTTGTGTTTAATCATTATTTCTCTGTTGTCCACTTCTACGCCTATTGGTAAAAGATCGTCAATTTGATCTCTAATGTTTTGCTTCTCATTTTTAGAAATATCAGTAGTTTCTTTTGTTTGTTAGATTTATCGTCATTTTTCAGACATATTGCAATTACTACTGTAATTAATATGCAATTTTAATTTTGTTTAAATGGTGCGTGGTAAAGAAGAAGAAAGCATATATTTCAAAAATTCATAACTGCACTGTATTCTTAATCGGACCGGTTTCTGGCATTACAGCCTTCATCAGCGATTTATTGAACATTGTGATAATTGTTATGTTTTAATTGAATAGATTGTTTCTATATGAAAATTTTTTCTACTTAGGGCGGCCGTGAGGTTTCGAACCATGAACCTTCACATACACTCGTACTTGTACTTTTTGGTCAGCGCTTTAACACACTCACCTAAAGTCAGGCCTACGAGAAGTGTGGTTAGTTTCAGTTTTCGTACCATACAGCTTTACTTTGTATTAATTTCAGAAGATACAACTCTGTCCAAACAAACAATCGTTATTTTTGAATTTTGAATATTTTTTGCATTTACAGTTATAGTAGTTTCTTTTAGGAATTGAAATCGAATTGGTCTGCATTATTTTGTTGATGAAGGAACTGGATTTTGAAAAAGAATCTTGCTATTCGTCGTTTCCATTTTAGTGGGTACTATGGATGTAAAAAATATGCTGGAATCATTTGCAAATGTGCTGCCGTCACTGTATCTTTGTTTGTACTGACTATGTCCTATGCTGCCATCGAAAGCCCATTTATATGTGACAGTTATATCAATCAATTCTTCATTGGTATACTCTTCTAGATTATTGTTGTTTATTAACAATCGTGAAGCAGTGTGGTCCACGAGTTGTTGAAGTTTTACTTCTGCCATTGTTTCCGTGATGATGATTCCATCCTTTTCAGGATAACAGTCTTTTTTCGCTTCTAGAATTGCTGTGTATGATGGATATATATCATGTTTTAAATTCAAGGCAAGTGCTCGCATGTGTTTGTAACAAGAGACGGTTATATCGGTGTCGATGATCATTGCTAATGCCTCATCTTTGGTCATTGCGCTCTGTGTGTCGGAAAGAGATTTTTTATATGCCTTTAGCATTTTTATTGCTGTTGTATGTGATGATCTAATTATAATCGTTATAATCTTTGATGCAGCCTTGCTTACCGGTCTGGTATGTACTGCAGCAGCATAAGATATTTGTGCAACTCCCAAATGCTTTATATCAGCCAATTTTCTCCGTTTTTGAGGGAGATTTAAGATCTTCAAAATTTTTTGAAAGCCTTTCCGATCATGATCTCCTTCCTCCAGATGTTGAAGGTACATATTGTAGAAGGTTTTCTGGCAAAATCAAATCACTAGCAAAATATTGGGAATGTCGTTGAAAAATTGGGTCAGATCATTTTTGCAGCTTCGGATGACGTTTGGAGTCCATATATTTGCAAAGTATTTGCAGATTTTGTGTACCTCGCATTTAAATGCAGCAACGATGTTGTTTGGTAACGTAGAACCATCTATTCTACAAAATTTGTACACTTCTTCCAGAACAGCCTTCGAACATTTTCCATTTTTCCAAGCCAAAAATAATTCTTTTTTATTGACGGTATTTGAGATGGTGCTATGTGGAAAAAAAACATACTTTTAAGTATAATTTTCATAATTATGGACAAAAATATTGGAAAAAAAATCTAATTTTGGAGGAGGTTTCAGTCAAGACAATGTTTTATACTTTTCCCATTGTCTCCCGATATGCATTCAAACCTTAAAATGTTCATAAGAAAGTTGACTAAAATTCATAGAAGAACAACATCGGCAAATATAGTTTTTAGTCCATGCAATAATTAAGAACTCATTGAAAAATCTGGAAAAACCCCTCCTCCAAAGAATTTCAAATAACTAACAATAAAATGGTAATTGCATACATTTTTTTTCTAATTAATGTCTATACATGCCTTGTTCTAGTTCCATAATGATTTCTGGATTAACCAAATCGTTTTTTTATTACACTTACTTTAACTTTTGCTATATTTATACCAATTATTGTTTTGAGATGGTGAACTTATCTAAATTGATAAAAAAAAATAAAAAAGTTTGATTTCTAATGATAAAAATTATGGTTTTCATCGCTTTTTTATTAAAATCGAACACTGTGCAATGCACTTAATTTGTAGGGCGCATCCGCTGAGTGTTGGTCTATAATGAGACAAATAGTTTTAACAAAGTTGGGAAAGGACCAGTACATACTGGGATAATCATAGGTAGGAACCTGAACTTCAGATGTAACCTTGGGGAGTGAGCTACTATTACCTTACATTACTACGGGAAATATATAGAAAATGTTTAGGATCTGCTTTGAAGAAGGCTTCTAATCTCAACCATCTCGCCAGAGTCTATGTATCAGCTATTTTGCATCTGCATATATCACTGGGGATCTACTTACTACAACTTCGGATGCATTGAATATCGTTTTACACCTTATACCTTTACGAGTATCAGCAAAGAAATCTGCATCTTAATCGAGGCTACAATTAGGCCTATATCGTGTTCTTCGCTTACAGGAACGTGCCATATAACATGGATTATACTACTCTAAGGAGTTTAATTCAACGATACAAGAACAGCCTACTAAGGCTCTTGGAATCTTCGGCTGGAAGGACCTCAAGTAACAGATGTTTTATGAATTTCTATACTGTCACATAGAAATTACACAACCGAATTAGTTTCGCAGTCTATTCAACTGCTTGAATTATGTCTGGAATCAATGTTCCTGAAAATGAAAACTGCCCTTAACTATCGGTGGTCCGTAAATGAGATGGTCAAGCAGTTCGACTTTTGACTCCTATGAGTACCATGGTACAGGACATCCTAGGAAATTCTTAAACCGACGAACTGGAAAGGCTAGGAATTACTTATAGATTCCTGTGGAATTGTTATACATTATACTTAGAACCGTGAAGGCATGAACTTTGACATAACTAATCCAAGATGGTCCAATGGATCAACAACTTTGAATCGGAAGCGCTGAAATGCGTTGTTGTTACTTCTCTGTGGAGAGATTTTTACGATAGCTGCAGTGATAACCGGACACTGCCATAGAGGAAAACATGACGAATGGCTCAGGATTGCTTCAAATGACTTCTGTTGTAGTTGCATGGATGAAGATTTAGTGGAAGGTATAGAACGTTCTTTCTACTATTTCCCGACATATAGATTTCAAGTACTGGAATTTTGAAAGCTACAGGAGCTCAAAGGCCTAAGCTCAAACTTGAGCTGGTTCAACAGTAAAGAGTAACGAAAATACCTATCCATCTTGCGGTATTTCAACCCCAGAGTGTAAGTGTTCACGAGTTTTATTAATTTTATCAATCCGTATAAATATTGATGGTTTCCAAATAACCATCTCGACCCCTGGTCATAATTAGTTAATATTTACAACTGTTGCCATTTATATTCTTCTTTTCTGCTTCTACACTTATAACATGTTAGCATATATATTATAAGTTGAGTCAGTTTGCAGATCTCAGAGACGACAGTTCTCCACCGCGATACATATTATTAAAACCAAAAAATCAAATGGTTTCATTACTGAAATTCTCGCACAGTAAGTGACTTATAAGTGCAGCCATTGGCAACCATTTCTATGCTAATGTAACCACCATATGCAATATACCATAAATGTACTTCCAGACCCTGCTCTGCTGTTATCCAAGCAATAATTGTACCGACCCTAAAGCTTATTACGAACTAAATTTTAGTTACTCAAAAGCCACTTGTCGATCATTTACAGATCAGTTGGTTTCTAGATGAACTGAGACCTTATTGCAATGGTCCATAAGGACTTAGCTACATTCCTCATTGGAAAAATTTCTCCGCCTTTTTTAAGTTTTCAAAAAACTTAATTGAAAGTGTCCTTTTTGGAAAATCCTAGGCGTTAATAACTCCTTCACCAGATAAAAGGAGATTCAAAGATTAAAAATGTGAGCACGGGTCATTATTAGTCTGGCAACACTGACCGTAAAACGGTATCATCAGAGTATTGCGATGATGGCAATGACGGCTTTCTTTAGCTTTCTATTGTTTTGCTGTTAAGTTCATATTCTGGTTGTTCTGCTTATTCAGTAACAAAACACTGTGTTTATTGTTGGTTTTAGCTTCTATTGTTGGTGTATTTCATATTTGTGTTGTTACTGCTGCTGCTGTTGCTGCTGCTGCTGTTGTTCTCGTTGCTAGTGTACTCCCATTAGTAGTATGAAATTGTACACATACCATATGTCTGTCCGTCCGTCCGTCTGACTGTCTGTCTATTGTTTGTCTTAATGTTGCGGTCAAAGGTCTTGCTATTGTAATTTAATGCGGCACGTGCTTTTTTTGTTTAAATTTAAAATAAATTATATATTTGGAATTTTTACTTGTATGGTTTTTTATTATTTTCTTAGATTATGCTTTTCACGCAAGCTAAAGTAGTAACATTTTTTTTTATTTATTTTCTTTCAATTTACTGAAAATCAAATACATTTATTTTATTTTCCCAATTGATATTCTTGATAGGACAAAAATCTTTATAAGAAATATGTTTGTTTATTCAATTGGGTTTCTAGTTGCATACATTATTAGAAAATCCTTAATATTAGCATCCGTTTTTGTAGCATGACTAAATATTTATTATTAGGTTGAGGGATTGTATTTAGTATTTGAAAGTTATTGTAAAGTTTAACTTAAGTTATGATTTTTATTTTTCTTTTTGAAGAGTTTAAACGAAGAGGTAATTCGCGAGCTGGGAGTTTTAGAATTTATAACATATCTAAGTTGATTTGGGCCACAAAAAACTTTTAATATAGTAAAACTGATATCAAATATTTAATATTTGAAAGGTTATTTCGTTAGAAAAATAAAGAAATCTTTAACGGAAAATTAATGGTCCAAGAATGATTAGGGTTTTAAAGCACTTACGAAACAGCCTTATAGGGTTGCATGTATTTACACTTATTTTCCACTTCTAACGAGATAACCTTGAAAAATGTGTGTCAAGCGTTCAACCGCCTCTTTAGTCTGTCAAACTGTAGGTTGCAAATTTTGATGAAATATTGTATAGAACCCTTTGTCTTCCATAGAACGAATGCTATTGGTGACTATCGGTACACGTTTACGACTAGTTCTGATTCTTTTTACATTGTTTATATCATTTAGCTCTACTGACATATTTCTTCATATATAGTTAGTGTATCACATAGATCAATTTGAACAAGTAAGAAAACTATATTCGGTCTCGACCGACTATATAATACCCTATACCATGGTTTAGAGACCCTATCTCTTCGGTCCAACTAATTCGATATAGAAAATAAGCATAAACCAAATTCGAATGGCATTGTTATTAACTTCTTTGCCTGCAGCTATGAAAAATTTCATATCGGATACTATATTTATAGGGGATTAGGTCGAAAAATGGACCGATCCTGACCATATTTGGTAAAGTCACTTATATTTTGAAAAAATATATACAAACCAAATTTGAGAAAAATTTGTGCAATATTTTTGTTTTTTGATGGATTTAAGTGAAGATCGGCAAGCAGCTCTATATGGGGCCTATGACTAAGAATTGCCCTTTAGGGATTATTTTTAGACTAATGATTAATGAATATAATAAACACATACAAATCGAATGTGACTGAGATCTATATGATAATTTGGATCTTATGGCAATTTATGTCGATTTCACAGGGGTCATTTGTAATGGAACTAGGTCTGAACATGGAACGAATTTCGCCAATTTCAACAGCATTCATCCTATGGTCGATAAAAGCTTATATACCAAACTAGCTGTTTTTACCCGGTCTTGCCCGGGATCCAAAGGGCTTTGACTTGAAAAATGGTTCACTATGCTTACCAGGCGCTGAGTACTTAATCCCCGATGAACCATTCCTCAAAAAAATTAACTTACTCCCAAAAAATTTGTATGGGATTGGGGAATTTGTTCATGGTGAAAAAGTTCCTTATGTTCACGTGTTTTGGGGGAACAAATTAATGTTGTATTTCAATTTAAAATTTTGTGATTTTTTAATTTAAAACTTTTTTTTATAAGACGCTACAGCAAAAATACTTCAAAAATAAGCTGCGAAACTGCCTTAAGTTTTTTTTTTGAATTTTACTTATTTTGTAAACATCAAATATAACGGAATCGTTTGCAAATTAAAGGAATCAGAACTTTTAAAAATTGAATTACTTTATTCAATAAGTGATCATCATTGAGCAGAGACGTCAAAGAAAAACGGAAAATGAATGCGACGTTTAAAATTGTGCCGCAATGTTACTTTAAGCAACTGCTTATAGTATATGTATAGTAATAATTGCACATACGTAGATAACATTTATCATAAGACTTTTCACTGAGCTGTGTCCCGCGAGCGAGTCGCGTCCGCGTCCGCGCGTTTGGCAGCTACACCCGTGCTGCCGCGCAGCTGTCAATTTATTTGAATCCCAAAATATATTTTTCAGAACATTCCTATATTTTAGCTGAGCTGTGTTCCGTGGGCGCGTCGCGTCTGCGTCCGCGCTCCCCTTCCGCGCGTTTGTCAGCTAAAATACATTTTTCAGATCATTGGAATATTTTAGCTGAGCTGTGTTCGCGAGCGTCTCGCGTCCGTGTCCGTGCGCCGCTTCCGCGCGTTTGGCAGCCACTCCAGTGCTGCCGCGCAGTTGTCGTCACCTATTTTAATTGCCAAATATTATTTTTCAAAGCATCCGATATTTGAGCGCAGCTGTGTTCCGCGAGCGCATCGCGTCGTTCCGCGCGTTTGGCAGCCATACCAGTGCTGCCGCGCAGTTGTTGTCAACCTATTTTAATTGCCAAATTTTATTTTCAAGATCATCCGATATTTGAGCGCAGCTGTGTTCCGCGAGCGCATCGCGTCGCGTCCGCGTGCCGCGCGCCGCTTTCGCGTATAGAAATTATGCTATTTAAAAGAATACAGATTTTAAATACGTTTATTGAGAGTAGTATGGAGATTCTGTTCATTACTTTTGGGGACCTTTATTTAAAAATTTGGGGAATTTGTTAATTTTTTTGGGGAATTTGTGCATTGGGGGCTAAGTGCTGAGCGCGTGCTTACCACTACAACTTAGCATGGATTATTTTGAGTGTATTATGTCTAAAGGTTACGAATTTTAGTTATTCTAGAGCTTGGGGATGTACAGCAATTCTGGTTTTTCCTTCTGGTGCATATACAAAAAGCTTGTGCTGGCTCCCAACTCTAGAGCAGGCGACAAATAATTGTCTATGAGAAAAACAGGGAGATTCTAAGTTGAAACCTGCTACCGTAAGAGATGGTTCTCTTATGTACGTTATTTAGGAACAACTTTTTGCACCATCTCTTGCAATGAAAAACCAATTTACAAAAGTCTTCTGGTAGGGATATTACAGTCGTTTCAAAAGTTCACATTCCCTGGAGTTAGCTTGTCTTATCCGTTGGGCCTGAAGACATTGATGAGTCGTTTCCGGAGTTTCAGATTCCCTCGACTAAGCTTGGCTTAGCTGCTGGATTTCAAGACGCACTGGAGTAGATTCAGGCATTTCCGCTTCTCTTACAAAGCTTGTCTTGATCTTTGGGCTTCAAGACGTTATTGGGTTTGCTTAGGTGTTTCAGCATTTTTTGACTCAGATTGTCTAACTCGTTGAAACTCGATACGAAAAGTGAAAAAGATGAAATGGAAATATTTGTAATAGGTTGCCAATGTAGCCAAAAGGCTACAAAAGGCGAGATGCAAATATTTATAATCGGAATAATCCTACAGCGGTAGTCAACCTATGAAATAAATCTGCACTAATTTTGGGGTGTTGCAACTCATATAGTAAAAAATATAAGACGGGAGAATTTGTAATAAAAATCTTCATTTCATAATGGTGTAAACTCAAGAGTAGTAAGTAAAGAGATTTATGTACAAAATTTTTGGGAAGTCCATTGAAAAATTAAAATATGAACAAACACAAAAAACGTATATAGAAAATTAAAAAAAGTGGGCGTGGCCGATAAAAGTATATGACGACCTTACCTGGGATTTGAGAATAATGTGCAGTAAATTCGAGCGAAACCCATAAAAAATTAAAAAAGTGGTCGCAAAAGTAGGCGTGGCCGATAAGAAGCATATGGTGACTTTCCCTGTGGTACAGAGATCGTGTGTACCAAATTTCAGAGGAAATCGTTAACAAATAAAAATTTATATAGCGAACAAATATACCAAAAAGCAGAAAACGAATTGTATATTAAAAGTGGGCGCAAAAGTAGGCGTGGCCGGTAAGAAGAATATGGTGACCTTAGCTGGAGTACAGGGATCGTGTGTACCAAATTTCAGAGAAAATCGTTAACAAATAAAAATTTATTTAGCGAACAAATATACAAAAAAGCAGAAAATTAATTGTATATAAAAAGTGGGCGTTAAAGTAGGCGTGGTCGATAGGAAGCATATGATGAGCTTAGCTGGAGTACAGGGATCCTGTGTACCAAATGTCAGAGAAATCCGTAAACAAATAAAAATTTGTATAGCGAACAAATATACCAAAAAGCAAAAAATTAATTGTATATAAAAAGTGGGCGTAAAAGTAGGCGTGGCCGATAAGAAGCATATGGTGACCTTAGCTGGAGTACAGGGATCGTGTGTACCGAATTGCAGAGAAATCTGTTAACAAATAAAAATTTGTATACTGAACAATTATGAATAAAACAGAAAAGGAATTTTAAGTAAAAAGTGGGCGCAAAAGTAGGCGTGGCCGGTAAAAAGTATATGGCGACCTTTCCTGGGGTATAGAGATCGTGTGTATAAAATTTCAGAGAAATCCGTTGAAAAATAAAAATTTGTATAGCGGTCAAACAAACAAACAAACAAACAAACAGAAAATGAATTTTATATATATAGATTTCATCAAAATATATTCATATTTGCGACCTGCAGTTTGATTACAATGTTTACATGGAGACGCAGACGGACGGACAGACGGACGGATGGACATTGCTAAATCGACTAAGAAAGTGATTCTACTCGATCGCTATAATAAAAGATGGGTCTAGGTCAAATATTTTTGGGCAGAAAGCCATTATACCCAAACCACATAGTGGTATAGATAAATATGAGCAATTGAACAAAATAGTCCAGTAAACCGTACTGAACTAAAATGGATGAATCCATCAGATATCAATGTGAGTAGTCATATACAAAAAAAAATATGAAGTACTATGAAAGCGACAGTCTTGAAACTTTTGACAAGTACATTAATTATCAATGTGAGTAGTCGTGGAAAATATGGGCGGAATCGCAAAATTCAAAAATCGTTAAAATCAAAAAACGCAAACAACGAAAATCGCTAAAAACAAAAATCGCCAAAAACAAAAATCTCCAAAATCGAAAATCGACAAAAAAAAAATCGCCAAAATATAAAGTCGTTAAAATTAAAAATTGCCAAATAATATTCTAAATTTAAGGTCAATCGTCAAGTGTTGCCGGATTTGATTTTGGAATTCTATATTTTTCTCATGGGCAGCCTTATTTAGCTAGTTCAGGATTAGGAATCCGAAAAATTTGATAATTTTTGCACGGAACGAAAAACAAAAGACTTCCTAGGAAAAAATTATTACTAAAACATGCAGGTAAATGAGTCTCGGTAAGTCGTAGCGAAGCAAGACGGGCATACTAGTGTAATATGTAATAATAAAATTAAATAATTGGTAATACATAAGGTGATGGTGATTTTAAGATATATAAAGACAGACATCGCTGGTTTGAAGAATGAATTTATTAGAGTATAAAATCCCCATAATTTAATTGGCAATAAATTCATTCTCTGCGACTCTCTCAAACTCATAGAGTAGGGTTTTAAATACTTTGAATTAACCCTATAACTCAGAGCACCGATAATATAGAAGTAAAGTAAATAAAACAAAAAAAAAATATTTTATCTTAAAATCAATATTCATACTGGGTCTAAACGTAACACGACAACATGACACTATTTATTTTAGAAATAAACACATTTTTATTCCTCTAAAATTATTTGAAATTAAAAAATAATTCTTTTGTGTTCGTTCTTTTCAGGCGTTAAAGGTGGTACAGCACTAATAGAGCTCAATTAAAATGGTAAGTACAGAAACTTTGAGTTGATATTATCTTATATTATATAATGCAATATTGAGATACCTGGATAAGTGGCCAAATTATAAAAACCTTCTCCGACTTTCACACAGTGAACCGAGCCCATACAAAATGAAATGAAAGTAGAATGACCCATCTCACAATTATGAAATTTGGTACATACATATATGACCTTGAATATGCTAATTTCAAATATGTAAAAACTTTAGCAGTTTTTTGTAGTTTGGTCGGAAAAGGAAAAAAAATCCCAGTACGTGTTTTTTTTTCTGAAATTTATAATATTTGTATTTTTTTTAAATATAATGATTTTTTTTGTCACAATTCCTTTTTATTGTTAAGTTATATATTTACCATATTTCTACATACATTTACAATATTTTGTTCAATACAGGATATTAAATTGCAAATAGAGATTGTTTCGCAGAACTATGTCATAACAGGATAACAGGATTATCACATCAACTGGGAAAATAGACCAAAAATTTGTTTTTATAGTAGATATTTTTATTTGAATGCTAAATTTGTTGCAAGGGTTTAAGAGTAATTTTTTACGGTATCTATAAATTAATAGGCAAGGCGATTTCTTGTGACCGATATAAAAATTTTAGTCACAAACAGATTTTGACCAAACATACTTCATTTGAAAGGTATTTCTTTTTAGCTGTTCACCATATTTACGGATTTGCACCGTATAGAAAATGTTTTGTGGAATAATGCTCAATTATAGTTGCTGCTATCACATACGTACATAAAACACATACTGTGTGTGTGTTTACTATAAATATCAAAAGCCCTGTGTTTAGGCTCTTATGAAATTATTTATTATCTTCCGCATGTTTAACAAATATTTATAACGAAATTTAATGAATTTTATTTAAAAATTGTTGAACTGCGAATTGGCTAAATTGATTGGCATACCTTCAGGCTCTTATAAAATGTATACCCTCTGTGTGTTCAACAAATATGTATAATGAAATTTAACGAATTTTTTTTCAAAAGGGTTGAACTGCGAATTGGCTAAAATTGATTAGCTTACCTTCAGGCTCTTATAAAATTATTTATTAAATGAAAAATAAAATTTCCTAGAAATTGCACTGGAATTTCGAGGGCTGCGCTCTGCTAGTATTATTATTACTAGCAGATTTCAGCGCTAGAAATTCGAGTGCAGTTTTATTTTTCTAGGCAGTTTTATTTTTCAACTTAGCCAATTCACAAACCAACACTTTTATGGTTTATTATTGTTGTGAATGAAGATAACAAACCCACTACCAAACACATTAACAAATTTAATAAAACACACATAGCATATTTATGTATGGGTTAGTAGCAACCTTAAATGCAATTTACTCAAAATGAAGGACAAAATTTAAAAATCTGTAAATCTGCAAAACGGTTAAAAAGAAATACCTCGCGATAAAGCGGTAGAACAAAACATCGGTCACAAGAAATCGCCTAGCCTCTTAATATTATAGATTATTTGTTTTGTTTTTTTGAGCTTTTTGGTCATTTAATTTTTGGTTTTATGCGAGGAAAGATGCTATTATTCCATTTTTCAACTACGTTTCCTCTGATTTTCAGACATCATCAGGGTCTATATTTCTTTTATTTATTTAATTGTTGTCACTGACATCATATTAAAGTGACATCTTTGTTTTAATTTTAATAGTAAGCATTACATCACTGACCATAATCTCAAGCCAAAGTGTTAATTGCTGAGGATTTTGTTAAAATTATTAAAACTGTGTAATGTTCCAGTTATGGATTCCAAATACGACTGATTTTATACTTAGAAATAGGCATTGAAAATATAAATAATTCTTAAGTTTTCTATTTGAAAGTGGTGTATCGCAATAAACCTTTTTAGATCTTAGAAAAGAGACTCCTACATTTTGTCCTATAATAAGTTATTTTTGATAAATTAACTTTGTTTTAAACGCTTTTTATTTTCTTTGCTATAACTTTTATGGTTTCAATTATCCTTCTTACTAAATGTTCCACTTTGTCTTTCGATGCGCAAACTAAATGCCAGTGACACTATGAACAATGTTAATTTCAAAGTTGTTTTACATGATAATCACCATGTTTTATACAGTTCTATGACATTTTCTTTTTGAAACATTTGTGAAGTATGTCTTTGCTATATTTAATGGAATATGTTTAAATGAAAGAAACAAGAAGCAGAAACAAGAAATACATTTAAAGTTTATCAGGGCAATACGATACCTTCCACTATCTTTAGTTACTTTATAAATTAAATGTTTCATCTGCAGACAACAGACTTTATAATAACTCATCTGATGCAAATTTCAATGTTTTACATTGGCTGTGATACTCGATTGATCATATGAAAATATTTTTATTCAGTTTTAAAAATTAAATTATTGCATTTGTGTGCAATAATTAATATTGGTAGCTGTAGTTGGCAATTTAATTCCATGTATACAAGTAATTTAATTAAATTAATTTGAGGAATGTAAATGCTTGAAGTGATGGTTTATTTTTATATAAAAAATAGTGTTTTAATTCGAATTAAGGTTTTTTTTTTATTAAATTGCTTTCAAAGCATTCAATAAAGTTGTCTAAACCAACTAACGACACCCTAGAACATGAGTTTCGAGAAATGATCTTGGATCCCACATTGCTGAAGTAATACCTGGATATATAAAATAAGCATAAAACAAATATTAATGGCATTGTTATTAGCATGAGGCATGTAGATGTGAAAAAGCTTATTTCTGATGTCATTTTAATATGAGGACTAGGTCAAAAAAAGGGCCGATCATTTCGATAGTTAAAAAATCACTTACTCTTCTCAAAAACATAAATTAACAGAATTTAAGAAAGATATTTTCTTAAATTCGGTCTAGACCGACCATAATTTTCTTACTTGTTTATTTTTATTTATCATTTTACATCTTTTATTTTTAATTTTTATTTTTTAATTTTTTATTTTTCGTTTTTTATTTTTCATTTCTCGTTTTTAATTTTTCATTTTTTAATTTTTCATTTTTGTTTTTCATTTTTTATTTTTCATGTTTAATTTTTTATTTTTAATTTTTTAATTTTCCATTTTCCATTTTTCGTTTTTCATTTTTCATTTTTCGTTTTTCGTTTTTCATTTTTAATTTTTAATTTTTAATTTTTAATTTTTAATTTTTAATTTTTAATTTTTAATTTTTAATTTTTAATTTTTAATTTTTAATTTTTAATTTTTAATTTTTAATTTTTAATTTTTAATTTTTAATTTTTAATTTTTAATTTTTAATTTTTAATTTTTAATTTTTAATTTTTAATTTTTAATTTTTAATTTTTAATTTTTAATTTTTAATTTTTAATTTTTAATTTTTAATTTTTAATTTTTAATTTTTAATTTTTAATTTTTAATTTTTAATTTTTAATTTTTAATTTTTAATTTTTAATTTTTAATTTTTAATTTTTAATTTTTAATTTTTAATTTTTAATTTTTAATTTTTAATTTTTAATTTTTAATTTTTAATTTTTAATTTTTAATTTTTAATTTTTAATTTTTAATTTTTAATTTTTAATTTTTAATTTTTAATTTTTAATTTTTAATTTTTAATTTTTAATTTTTAATTTTTAATTTTTAATTTTTAATTTTTAATTTTTAATTTTTAATTTTTAATTTTTAATTTTTAATTTTTAATTTTTAATTTTTAATTTTTAATTTTTAATTTTTAATTTTTAATTTTTAATTTTTAATTTTTAATTTTTAATTTTTAATTTTTAATTTTTAATTTTTAATTTTTAATTTTAATTTTTAATTTTTAATTTTTAATTTTTAATTTTTAATTTTTAATTTTTAATTTTTAATTTTTAATTTTTAATTTTTAATTTTTAATTTTTAATTTTTAATTTTTAATTTTTAATTTTTAATTTTTAATTTTTAATTTTTAATTTTTAATTTTTAATTTTTAATTTTTAATTTTTAATTTTTAATTTTTAATTTTTAATTTTTAATTTTTAATTTTTAATTTTTAATTTTTAATTTTTAATTTTTAATTTTTAATTTTTAATTTTTAATTTTTAATTTTTAATTTTTAATTTTTAATTTTTAATTTTTAATTTTTAATTTTTAATTTTTAATTTTTAATTTTAATTTTTAATTTTTAATTTTTAATTTTTAATTTTTAATTTTTAATTTTTAATTTTTAATTTTTAATTTTTAATTTTTAATTTTTAATTTTTAATTTTTAATTTTTAATTTTTAATTTTTAATTTTTAATTTTTAATTTTTAATTTTTAATTTTTAATTTTTAATTTTTAATTTTTAATTTTTAATTTTTAATTTTTAATTTTTAATTTTTAATTTTTAATTTTTAATTTTTAATTTTTAATTTTTAATTTTTAATTTTTAATTTTTAATTTTTAATTTTTAATTTTTAATTTTTAATTTTTAATTTTTAATTTTTAATTTTTAATTTTTAATTTTTAATTTTTAATTTTTAATTTTTAATTTTTAATTTTTAATTTTTAATTTTTAATTTTTAATTTTTAATTTTTAATTTTTAATTTTTAATTTTTAATTTTTAATTTTTAATTTTTAATTTTTAATTTTTAATTTTTAATTTTTAATTTTTAATTTTTAATTTTTAATTTTTAATTTTTAATTTTTAATTTTTAATTTTTAATTTTTAATTTTTAATTTTTAATTTTTAATTTTTAATTTTTAATTTTTAATTTTAATTTTTAATTTTTAATTTTTAATTTTTAATTTTTAATTTTTAATTTTTAATTTTTAATTTTTAATTTTTAATTTTTAATTTTTAATTTTTAATTTTTAATTTTTAATTTTTAATTTTTAATTTTTAATTTTTTAATTTTTAATTTTTAATTTTTAATTTTTAATTTTTAATTTTTAATTTTTAATTTTTAATTTTTAATTTTTAATTTTTAATTTTTAATTTTTAATTTTTAATTTTTAATTTTTAATTTTTAATTTTTAATTTTTAATTTTTAATTTTTAATTTTTAATTTTTAATTTTTAATTTTTAATTTTTAATTTTTAATTTTTAATTTTTAATTTTTAATTTTTAATTTTAATTTTTAATTTTTAATTTTTAATTTTTAATTTTTAATTTTTAATTTTTAATTTTTAATTTTTAATTTTTAATTTTTAATTTTTAATTTTTAATTTTTAATTTTTAATTTTTAATTTTTAATTTTTAATTTTTAATTTTTAATTTTTAATTTTTAATTTTTAATTTTTAATTTTTAATTTTTAATTTTTAATTTTTAATTTTTAATTTTTAATTTTTAATTTTTAATTTTTAATTTTTAATTTTTAATTTTTAATTTTTAATTTTTAATTTTTAATTTTTAATTTTTAATTTTTAATTTTTAATTTTTAATTTTTAATTTTTAATTTTTAATTTTTAATTTTTAATTTTTAATTTTTAATTTTTAATTTTTAATTTTTAATTTTTAATTTTTAATTTTTAATTTTTAATTTTTAATTTTTAATTTTTAATTTTTAATTTTTAATTTTTAATTTTTAATTTTTAATTTTTAATTTTTAATTTTTAATTTTTAATTTTTAATTTTTAATTTTTAATTTTTAATTTTTAATTTTTAATTTTTAATTTTTAATTTTTAATTTTTAATTTTTAATTTTTAATTTTTAATTTTTAATTTTTAATTTTTAATTTTTAATTTTTAATTTTTAATTTTTAATTTTTAATTTTTAATTTTTAATTTTTAATTTTTAATTTTTAATTTTTAATTTTTAATTTTTAATTTTTAATTTTTAATTTTTAATTTTTAATTTTTAATTTTTAATTTTTAATTTTTAATTTTTAATTTTTAATTTTTAATTTTTAATTTTTAATTTTTAATTTTTAATTTTTAATTTTTAATTTTTAATTTTTAATTTTTAATTTTTAATTTTTAATTTTTAATTTTTAATTTTTAATTTTTAATTTTTAATTTTTAATTTTTAATTTTTAATTTTTAATTTTTAATTTTTAATTTTTAATTTTTAATTTTTAATTTTTAATTTTTAATTTTTAATTTTTAATTTTTAATTTTTAATTTTTAATTTTTAATTTTTAATTTTTAATTTTTAATTTTTAATTTTTAATTTTTAATTTTTAATTTTTAATTTTTAATTTTTAATTTTTAATTTTTAATTTTTAATTTTTAATTTTTAATTTTTAATTTTTAATTTTTAATTTTTAATTTTTAATTTTTAATTTTTAATTTTTAATTTTTAATTTTTAATTTTTAATTTTTAATTTTTAATTTTTAATTTTTAATTTTTAATTTTTAATTTTTAATTTTTAATTTTTAATTTTTAATTTTTAATTTTAATTTTTAATTTTTAATTTTTAATTTTTAATTTTTAATTTTTAATTTTTAATTTTTAATTTTTAATTTTTAATTTTTAATTTTTAATTTTTAATTTTTAATTTTTAATTTTTAATTTTTAATTTTTAATTTTTAATTTTTAATTTTTAATTTTTAATTTTTAATTTTTAATTTTTAATTTTTAATTTTTAATTTTTAATTTTTAATTTTTAATTTTTAATTTTTAATTTTTAATTTTTAATTTTTAATTTTTAATTTTTAATTTTTAATTTTTAATTTTTAATTTTAATTTTTAATTTTTAATTTTTAATTTTTAATTTTTTAATTTTTAATTTTTAATTTTTAATTTTTAATTTTTAATTTTTAATTTTTAATTTTTAATTTTTAATTTTTAATTTTTAATTTTTAATTTTTAATTTTTAATTTTTAATTTTTAATTTTTAATTTTTAATTTTTAATTTTTAATTTTTAATTTTTAATTTTTAATTTTTAATTTTTAATTTTTAATTTTTAATTTTTAATTTTTAATTTTTAATTTTTAATTTTTAATTTTTAATTTTTAATTTTTAATTTTTAATTTTTAATTTTTAATTTTTAATTTTTAATTTTTAATTTTTAATTTTTAATTTTTAATTTTTTATTTTTAATTTTTAATTTTTAATTTTTAATTTTTAATTTTTAATTTTTAATTTTTAATTTTTAATTTTTAATTTTTAATTTTTAATTTTTAATTTTTAATTTTTAATTTTTAATTTTTTAATTTTTAATTTTTAATTTTTAATTTTTAATTTTTAATTTTTAATTTTTAATTTTTAATTTTTAATTTTTAATTTTTAATTTTTAATTTTTAATTTTTAATTTTTAATTTTTAATTTTTAATTTTTAATTTTTAATTTTTAATTTTTAATTTTTAATTTTTAATTTTTAATTTTTAATTTTTAATTTTTAATTTTTAATTTTTAATTTTTAATTTTTAATTTTTAATTTTTAATTTTTAATTTTTAATTTTTAATTTTTAATTTTTAATTTTTAATTTTTAATTTTTAATTTTTAATTTTTAATTTTTAATTTTTAATTTTTAATTTTTAATTTTTAATTTTTAATTTTTAATTTTTAATTTTTAATTTTTAATTTTTAATTTTAATTTTTAATTTTTTAATTTTTAATTTTTAATTTTTAATTTTTAATTTTTAATTTTAATTTTTAATTTTTAATTTTAATTTTTAATTTTTAATTTTTAATTTTTAATTTTAATTTTTTAATTTTTAATTTTTAATTTTTAATTTTTAATTTTTAATTTTTAATTTTTAATTTTTAATTTTTAATTTTTAATTTTTAATTTTTAATTTTTAATTTTTAATTTTTAATTTTTAATTTTTAATTTTTAATTTTTAATTTTTAATTTTTAATTTTTAATTTTTAATTTTAATTTTTAATTTTTAATTTTTAATTTTTAATTTTTAATTTTTAATTTTTAATTTTTAATTTTTAATTTTTAATTTTTTATTTTTAATTTTTAATTTTTAATTTTTAATTTTTAATTTTTAATTTTTAATTTTTAATTTTAATTTTTAATTTTAATTTTTAATTTTTAATTTTTAATTTTTAATTTTTAATTTTTAATTTTTAATTTTTAATTTTTAATTTTTAATTTTTAATTTTTAATTTTTAATTTTTAATTTTTAATTTTTAATTTTTAATTTTTAATTTTTAATATTTAATTTTTAATTTTTAATTTTTAATTTTTCATTTTTAATTTTTAATTTTTAATTTTTTAATTTTTAATTTTTAATTTTTAATTTTTAATTTTTAATTTTTAATTTTAATTTTTAATTTTAATTTTTAATTTTTAATTTTTAATTTTTAATTTTTAATTTTTAATTTTTAATTTTTAATCTTTAATTTTTAATTTTTAATTTTTAATTTTTAATTTTTAATTTTTAATTTTTAATTTTTTAATTTTTAATTTTTAATTTTTAATTTTTAATTTTTAATTTTTAATTTTTAATTTTTAATTTTTAATTTTTAATTTTTAATTTTTAATTTTTAATTTTTAATTTTTAATTTTTAATTTTTAATTTTTAATTTTTAATTTTTAATTTTTAATTTTTAATTTTTAATTTTTAATTTTTAATTTTTTAATTTTTAATTTTTAATTTTTAATTTTTAATTTTTAATTTTTTAATTTTTAATTTTTAATTTTTAATTTTTAATTTTTAATTTTTAATTTTTTAATTTTTAATTTTTAATTTTTAATTTTTAATTTTTAATTTTTAATTTTTAATTTTTAATTTTTAATTTTTAATTTTTAATTTTTAATTTTTAATTTTTAATTTTTAATTTTTAATTTTTAATTTTTAATTTTTAATTTTTAATTTTTAATTTTTAATTTTTAATTTTTAATTTTTAATTTTTAATTTTTAATTTTTAATTTTAATTTTTAATTTTTAATTTTTAATTTTTAATTTTTAATTTTTAATTTTTAATTTTAATTTTTAATTTTTAATTTTTAATTTTTAATTTTTAATTTTTAATTTTTAATTTTTAATTTTTTAATTTTTAATTTTTAACTTTTAATTTTTAAAACTTTTTACTTTTAATTTTTAATTTTTAATTTTTAATTTTTTAATTTTTAATTTTTAATTTTTAATTTTTAATTTTTAATTTTAATTTTTAATTTTTAATTTTTAATTTTTAATTTTTAATTTTTAATTTTTAATTTTTAATTTTTAATTTTTAATTTTTAATTTTTAATTTTTAATTTTTAATTTTTAATTTTTAATTTTTAATTTTTAATTTTTAATTTTTAATTTTTAATTTTTAATTTTTAATTTTTAATTTTTAATTTTTAATTTTTAATTTTTAATTTTAATTTTTAATTTTTAATTTTTAATTTTTAATTTTTAATTTTTAATTTTTAATTTTTAATTTTTAATTTTTAATTTTTAATTTTTAATTTTTAATTTATTAATTATTAATTTTTAATTTTTAATTTTTAATTTTTAATTTTTAATTTTTAATTTTTAATTTTTAATTTTTAATTTTTAATTTTTAATATTTAATTTTTAATTTTTAATTTTTAATTTTAATTTTTAATTTTTAATTTTTAATTTTTAATTTTTAATTTTTAATTTTTAATTTTTAATTTTTAATTTTTAATTTTTAATTTTTAATTTTTAATTTTAATTTTTAATTTTTAATTTTTAATTTTTAATTTTTAATTTTTAATTTTTAATTTTTAATTTTTAATTTTTAATTTTTAATTTTTAATTTTTAATTTTTAATTTTTAATTTTTAATTTTTAATTTTTAATTTTTTATTTTTAATTTTTAATTTTTAATTTTTAATTTTTAATTTTTAATTTTTAATTTTTAATTTTTAATTTTTAATTTTTAATTTTTAATTTTTATATTTTTAATTTTTATTTAATTTTTAATTTTTAATTTTTAATTTTTAATTTTTAATTTTTAATTTTTAATTTTTAATTTTTAATTTTTAATTTTTAATTTTTAATTTTTAATTTTTAATTTTTAATTTTTAATTTTTAATTTTTAATTTTTAATTTTTAATTTTTAATTTTTAATTTTTAATTTTTAATTTTAATTTTAAATTTTAAATTTTTAATTTTTAATTTTTAATTCTTAATTTTTAATTTTTAATTTTTAATATTTAATTTTTAATTTTTAATTTTTATTTTTTAATTTTTGTTTTTCATTTTTAATTTTTCATTTTTCATATTTCATTTTTTATTCTTAATTTTTTAATTTTTCGTTTTGCATTTTTCGTTTTCCGTTTTTCATTTTTTATTTCTCTTTTTCCATATTTTATTTTTCATTTTTCGTTTTTCATTTTTCGTTTTTCATTTTTTATTTATCATTTTTGTTTTTTATTTTTCATGTTTCATTTTTAATTTATATTTCGTGTTGCACTTAATTGTAGTATATTTGAACTATATGGATCGAAGACCTTTATCGAAAATCGCTTGGCAATAACTTTGTTAAGCTACATGAATTTTCATTCAGTGCGTAGTCTTCCATATATTATAATCGCTTCCGATAATTTCAAATTTCCCTTAAATTTTGGTTTATATTAGTTTGGTCGGAATCTAACCATGCTGTATATCTTGATTGTTGTTTTATTTCTTATAATACGCCTCAATAAATTCCGTTTAGGACGCTGAAATAAAATTAAATAAAAACAAATAAGAAAAAAATCTATAAATGTTCTAAGTAGAAGTTGACGAAAACATTTCCATTGCATTCGCCTAGAAGAACTTTATTATTCTTCGTGAAAAAAATAACAACCAATATACATACATTTCAAGTTATAACAAACAGAACAAGAAAAAAAACATATTATACTGCGAATGTTTTAGAGTGGGGTATAAAAAAGAAAACTTATTAAGTTGACTTCTTCAAAAGTTGTTAACATATTTATGGTGCCAACTAAATAACACCAACAACAATAATAAAATCGAAGAAAGAAACCGAAGCTACAGCAAACACATTTTTAACATTCTAAACCATATAAACTATTTAAAACAGCTGATGCTGCCACTCACTCACTCTCACTCTGACATACTCTGCGAATTCTAATAGCGATTGCAACAATCACACATTACAACACAACCCCCACTTTATGCCAAAATGATCCTAATCCTTAGCGAGTAAAGGAAAAGTATGTTTGATATAGATACTATTTATGTATGTGCGAGTATGTATGTATGTATATGGGCTATCATTAAACAAAAATGTATATTTTGTCTTTGGTTTTGGTTTGGCGGACAGTTGGATGGATGACTTTACCGCATTTGTATGGTACGACTATGTGTGAGAGCACTCACAGACGAAATGGCATCATCTACCCAACTAAATTTAGCAATTGTGGTAGATTTTCAAATGAATATCTGTATATTCATCAGATATATGCTTTTTCTTTTTCTACTTTTCCGTTTTTTATTTTATGTTTGTTATATGACCCCATTATGTCTCAAAAATTATGGTTTTCTTTTACTTTTTTTTTTTCTTGCTGAGAGCTGAGATTTTCACACACAAAAAAGGGGTTTTGGTATTGTAACCATTTACCACCATTTTCCATTGTTACTTGTTGTATACTTTTACATTATAACTATGAAACTGAAGCTAAAGCCCAACCATTAGTTTTTTTTTGTGTGCTCCTTACATTCATATCATGTAAGTCCTTTTGTTCTACAGCTGATGACACGGCTGCTGTTGCTGTTGCCATTGCTATTGCAGCTTTTGATGCTGACAATGGTGATTCGTTTTAGTGTAATACTTAGTTCATTAGATTCAAAACCAAAAATGAATTGTCTAGAAAGATATTTTAAGTTAGATTAACAGCTTATAACCATATCTATTACATGAAACCCCCGCACACTCATACAGTTATCATTCATTTATTCCGCATAAAAAGGACTGAAATAAGAAACAGGATATGCACAACTACCCCTCTAGTTTTAAGTTTTGAATTTTCATTTAGTTGTGTTCTTGTAACAAGCATTGATGGGTTTTTTTTGTTGTTAAGTAGAAAACAAAAAAAAAAGAATATAATCATGCATAAAAAGTTTTATAATGTAGTTTTTTATAACTTCCTTCCTATCAATTACATTTTTTTTCAAAGCTGGACAGTGGTTTGGTGTGATTTTTATTTTCGCCAATGAGTTAAGTCAATTTTGGTAAGTTGTAAGTTATTTTAAATCATAATAATAAGATTTTTTTGATGTGTAAACATCTATACGCGCAGGGCGGTTAATTCTTATTTCACAATACAATCACAAAAAAAAAACAGCGTAACATGTGAGACGTAAGACAAAATCAGTAAGACTTATGATTGGATTGGTGAAAAAAATATGATATGTTTGAAAAAGAAAAAGTAAAAAATGAAAAATAAGAAATGAAAAATGAAAAATGAAAAATAAAAAATGAAAAATAAAAATGAAAATGAAAAATGAAAAATTAAAAATATAAAAGGAAAAATAAAAAATTAAAAATGAAAACTGAAAAAAAATTTTAAAAATAAAAATTAAAAATAAAAAATTAAAAATTAAAAATGAAAAAGAAAAAATGAAAAATAAAAAATTTAAAATTAAAAATGAAAAATGAAAAATAAAAAATAAAAAATGAAAAATGAAAAATAAAAAATGAAAAAGAAAAATGAAAAATTAAAAATATAAAATGAAAAATAAAAAATTAAAAATGAAAACTGAAAAATGCAAAAAAATTTCAAAAATAAAAATTAAAAAAAAAAAATTAAAAATGAAAAAGAAAAATAAAAAATAGAAAATTGAAAATGAAAAACGAAAAATTAAAAATAAAAAATGAAAATTGAAAATAATGAAAATTGAAAATAAAAAATGAAAAATAAAAAAAAAGAAAAACTAAATATAAAAAATTAAAAATAAAAAAAAAAAGAAAAATAAAAAATGAAAAGTGAAAAATAAAAAATGAAAAATGAAAAAATCAAAAATGAAAAATGAAACATAAAAAATGAAAACTGAAAAATGAAAAATGCAAAATAAAAAATGAAAAATTAAAAATAAAAAATGAAAAATTAAAAATAAAAAATTAAAAATGAAAAATAAAACATTAAAACTGAAAAATGAAAAATGCAAAATAAAAAACTAAAAAAAAAAAATAAAAAATAAAAAATAAAAAATGAAAAATAAGAAATGGGAAATGAAAAATAAAAAATGAAAAATAAGAAATAAAAAATTAAAAATAATAAATAAAAAATGAAAAATAAAAATGAGAAATAAAAAATTAAACCAAAAAATTAGAATTGAAAAATGAAAAATAAAAAATGGAAAATAAAAAATGAAAAATTAAAAATTAAAAAGGAAAAACTAAAAAAATTAAAAATAAAAAATGAAAAATTAAAATCGAAAAATTAAAAAATTAACCGGTTATTATTTCAACCGGTTAATATTAAATAATACTAAATATTCTTATATTAGCAGAGCCCCTGCAGTTGATTGCTATAATAGATATATACATGACGCTTTTTCTTTGATTTTAAAAAAGTGACATAAAAAATCTCTAATCACTAGATGTTTACACATCTCCCCTGTGATCGAACTCACATGATTTTCTTTTAGCCATTTTTTTTTCGATAACAGAAAAAATTTTCGGCTTGGAAATACTCAATAAGCCCCATTGAAAGAAAAAAATAAAAAATTGTTGCAGCGGCCACTTTATATATTTTTTTTCTTATTTTGTTTTCTTGCTAGTTCTGCGTTCATTTACCCTATACCAGAGCCCCCATTACTTTAGCTTCGAGCTTCTCGAGCTGCTCGAGTAACACTTCTCATGTTTGAAAGCATGTAAAAAGATAAATATAAGTATTTGCTATAACAAATATATACTTTTTGAAATCGTACAGGTACCAAGAATATCATCCTTTGACTTGATTCGGACTGTCCTGCAGACGTGGGCAAACTACTACTCGAAAAAGCTCGACGACTTTCCATACAAATGTATGAAAATATTCACTTCATAAATGTTTGACTTAATTTAAAAAAAAATGTTCCCAAAATGCATGGTATGATTTTATATATTTTGAAGTCAGTTGCACTGATAGATTACCCTCCTGCAATATTAAAACATTCTGATTAAACTATAGAGTGGGCTAATTACTACTCGAAATAGATCATCCACTTTCCACTCAAATGTATGAAAATGTGATCTTCGTATATGTTTGATGCCTATTTACAAAAAAATTTTCAAGAACACTTGGAAAAAGCTCTTAGTATTTTAATCTAAATATATGTAGAGAATATGTTTTCAAAATTTCAAAGTATTTGGACAAAAATGTTGGTGTGTGGGAGCAACTACTCGAAAAAGATCTGAAATTTTGCAAAAAGTGTAAAAAAAATAACAAAATTTTTTTTTTTTAATTTTTCACTGTCTGTAATTGACTATATTCGTAGATCACTCATAAAAAAGTTTAAACCATTCCGACCAAAATTGTGGCGTCGATATAGCATTACTCGACTGATATTGGCCACTTTCTTTACAAATGTGTGAAAATATGCTCTTATTTGAAGTTTGATGATATATTCCAGAAAATTTTTCACAATGATGTAATAAAAAATTATATTCTTTAGAGCTGTGTATATAAAGGGAACACTTCCTTCAAGTTTCAAAGCATTCGCCAAAAATTCAAGCTTGGAGGAACTACTACTCGACAAAATACAGAAACTAAAAAAAATTAAAAAAAAAAATATTTTTATTTTCACTACCCGTAATTGACCTTATTCACAGATGACTCATATAAAAAATTTAGTCATTCCTATTAAAATCATTCTCTCATGTGTGAAAATTTGCTCTTATTTCAAGTTTGATGTAAATTTAAATAAAAATTTCATCACGACTTCCTCAAATTTTTTACTATTTTTAGTTGCAAATATATCGAGATAATCCTCTTCAAATTTCAAAGTATTCCAACAATAATTGTGCTGTTTTCGAACTGCTATTCGAAAAAGCTCGACCACTTTCTATACAAATATGTGGAAAAATTCACTTCATGCAAGTTTGATATCGATTTACAAAAAATATTTAAGGCACACATGCTACAAATTTATGCTTTTTATAGTTGGAAATATGACTACATTACGTACACGATTTCAAAGTAATCTGGCCAAAATTGTGGCTCGGACGAACTACTACTCGAAAAAGATCTGACTCTTCTCATACAAAAGTATGAAAATTTGCTCTTATTTCTTGTTTGAGATAATTTAACAGAAAATTTTTTATAATGACTTAGCCAAAGGTTATATATTTTAGAATTGAAAATGCAGAGTATTTCTTTTAAATTTCAAACGTTTCCGACAATAATTGTGGGGTGGACGAACTACTACTCGAAAAAGCTCGACCACTTTCCATACAAATGTATGAAAACATTCGCTCCACGGAAGTTTGACATCATTTTAAAAGATATTTTCCAAAAATACATGGTAAAAATTAATACATGTTGTAGTCCCTCATATGAAAAGATTGTTTTCCTAAAATATTGGAGCACTCAGATGAAAGGTATGGGGTGGGCGAGCTACTACTCGAAAAAGATCAGTAATGAAAAAAAAACAATAAATAACAGCAATTGATATACACTTAGATGACTCATTTAAATTTTTAAGCCATTCAGACTATTGGCAACCTACCATTCGAAAAATATCAGTCTGTTTCTATACAAATATATGAAAAACTGAACTTCATGCAAGTTTGAGATCGATTTACAAAAAATATTTAAGGCACATATGGTACAAATTTATATACTATAAAATTGCAACTAAGAGCATATTACGTCCTTAAAACTTCAAAGACTTGCGGTAATAATTGTGCTGTTGACGAATTACTACTCGAAAAGATCAGAAAGTTTCCATACAAATATACGAAAAAATGTATTCCTACCAAGTTTGACATCCATTTACAGAAAATAATCTAGGAACACATGGTATATATTTATACATTTTAAAATTTGAAATACGAGGACATTACGTCCTTAAAATTTCAAGGCATTCTGACAATAATTGAGCTGTTGGTGAACTACTACTTGATATAGATAAGCCACTTTTTATACAAATGTGTGAAAATTTGCTCTTATTTTAAGTGTGATGTAATTTTACTGCAAATTTTCCTTCACGAATTTTTAAAAGTTTATATGTTTTGAAGTTATAGATTTCAGGACATTATATCAAATTTCAAACTATTCCAGGGAAAATTTTATACTCGAAAAAAAATCAAATCTTTTAACCAAAAAAGATCATTTCATTTTCTTTACAAATGTAGGAAAATAGCACTCTATACATTTTTAGTGTGTCAACGCCATACTACTATGTAGTCAGTAGGGTGGTTCGGTCTTCATACAAAAAAAAGTTGAGCTTGTCCTACCCTAGGATTAAATATAGTTAGAGACAATTCGGACATTATTTTTTTTTTGCCACGCCCTTCATGTCGCCCTTTTAATTTTTTGTTCACTGCATCGCCATTTTTAGTCCTATTACAACATGTCGCATATCGATGTGCATGGTTTCATTATGGCTACATTTCTTTCACTAATAATTTTTTAAGCCGCCGAAAAATTTTTCGGGTGCCCAATTATTTTTAAAGTAAAGCCGCTCTAATTATTCAGTTTTATTAAAAAAAAAAAAGTTACATAGGTTTAAAAAAATAATAATGCTTTTATGGAAGTTTTTGTGTATTAAGCTATTTGTCAACAAAATAGCGAGCAGAGTTACAGCACAACTGGAAGTGCGTTTACAGTTTATGTGTTTGTTATGTTTTTCTTATGTTTTTGACACATTAAATTTTAATAAAAAAAAAGGGAAAAATAGAGAATTACAGAACAGGGAACATAAAATAGTCAAAATCAAAAGCGTTTACAGTTTATTATACCGATCACTTTCTTATTCCATTTAGCGATGTCCGTCCACCCGTCCTTCTGTCCATACGTCTGTGTCGAAGTATAACTATATTTTAACAAAACTTGATAAATATGCTCCGATCGGCCATAGAATTGTAGTGTTTTCATAATCTATATATATAAAATTCATTTTCTGTTTGTTTGTTTGTTTGACCGCTATACAAATTTTTATTTTTCAACGGATTTTCCTGAAATTTTGTACACACGATCTCTATACCCTAGGAAAGGTCGCCATATACTTCTTACTGGCCACGCCTACTTTTACGCCCACTTTTTATGCAAAATTAATTTTCTGTTTTATTCATATTTGTTCACTATAAAATTTTTTATTTTTTAACAGATTTCCCTGAAATTCGGTACACATGATACCTGTACTCCAGCTAAGGTCACCATATACTATTTATCGACCACGCCTACTTTTACGCCCACTTTTAATATACAATTCATTTTCTGCTTTTTGGTATATTTGTTCGCTATACAAATTTTTATTTTTCAACGGAATGCTCTGAAATTTACTACACACGATCTCCGTACCCCAGGCCAGGTCACCGTGTGATTCTTGGGGCCACACCTACTTTTACGCCCACTTTTTGTATACAATTCATATTCTGTTTTTTGGTACATTTGTTCGCTAAATAATTTTTTTTTAACGGATTTCGCTGAAATTTGCTACACACGATCTCTGTACTCCAGAGAGGTCGCCGTATGATTCTTGCCGGCCACGCCTACTTCTACGCCCACTTTTTATACAAAATTAATTTTCTGTTTTTTGGTAAATTTGTTCGTTATAGAAATTTTTATTTTTCAAGGGATGTCTAAAATTTGGTCACACGATCTCTATACTACAGGGAAGGTCACCATATGCTGCTTACAGACCACGCCTACTTTGCGCCAACTTCTATGTATATAAAACTTTTTTTTCCTTTAATTTGTTTCTTTATTTGATTGCTATACAAACTTTTATTTTTCAATGGCTTTCTCCGAAACTTAGTACATACAGGGAAGGTCGCCATATGATTTTTACCGACCACGCCTACTTTTACGCCCAATTTTCATATAAAATTCATGTATTGTTATGTGGCATATTTTTTCCCTATACAAATTTGTACTTTTCAACGGATTTCTCTAAAATTTGGTTTACACGGAAATAACTACACGGTGAACAAATTCCCTAAACTTAAAAAAAAGATACCCAAAAGAAATGAACAAATTCCCCATTTTTTTTAAATCGAAATAAAAAATGAACTTACTCCCCAAATTCATTTTTAAATTTTTACATATTTTTATTTAATGAATTTTGTTAAATATTTATTTTAGTGAACATTTGCATACTGCTCTCAATATATGTCCTAAAATAACTGCATTTTAAATGAGTATTCTTTTCAATAGCATCATTTCGTTGCGCGGAAGCTTAGATAGAATATCGGAATGATCTGAAAAATATATTTGGACAATTAAAATAAGTTGGCAACAGCTGCGCGGTAGCACAGGTGTGGCTGCCAAACGCGCGAACGCGGACGCGACGCGCTCTCGGAACACAGCTCAGCTAAAATATCGCAATGCTCTAAAAAATATGTTTTAGGAATTCAAATAAGTTAACGAGAACTAAGCGGCAGTACGGGTAGTAGCTGCGAGGAAGCGGCGCGAGGCGCGACGGATTCGGACGCGACGCGCTCGCGGAACACAGCTCAGTTAAAATATCGCAATGTTCTGAAAAATATATTTTGGCGATTAAAATAAGTTGACAACAACTGCGCGGCAGCACGGGTGTGGCTGCCAAACGCGCGGAAGCGGACGCGACTCGCTCGCGGAACACAGCTTAGTGAAATGTCGTATGATAAAATTTATCTACGTATGTGAAATAATTACCTGTCGATCAAAATAGGCCACACATATACTATAAGCAGTTGCTAAAAGAAACCTTCCGACACAATATTAAACGTCGCATTAGTGCTCCATTTCTGAAACTGGAATTTGCCGTCTCTGCTCAATGATGATCACTTATTGAATGAAGTAATTCAATTTTTAAAAGTTCTGATTCCTTTAATTTGCGAACCATTTCGTTATATTTGATGTTTATAAATAAACTGAAAAAAACTTAAAGCGGTTTCGCAGCTTATTTTTGAAGCATTTTTGCTTATAAAAAACTTCTAAATTAAAAAATTAAAAAATTTTTAATTTAAATAAAAAATGAATTTACTGCCCATACAAATTTTTGGGGAGAAAGTTCATTTTATTGGGGAATATGTTAATTGGGGACTAAGTGCTCAGCGCCTGGTAAGCATAGTGAACATTTTTTCAATTCAAAGGCCTTTTTATCCCGGGCAAGACCGGGTAAAAACAGCTAGTAACTTTATATTAAAGTTCTTCCTTTGAAAGCAGAAAAAAGTTATTCTAAATAATAAACATATTTCATTACATGAGATAATTTTTGTTAATTAAACTAGGCAACAATCATTTTCCACTTAAGGCCAGCTAAACTCTTAAATCACAATAGAAATAGTTTTATTGACAAGATTTTTTTATTTTTATTTTTGTGTTTTTTCGACAACAGTTTGACTATTTAAACTTTATTTCGAGTTGGGTATAGCCAATGTGGCTAATTAATATAATAGAAATTAGTTAGAAATTTACCCTATACGATGATTTTAGTGAAGGGTCCACCTGTTTAAATATAGAAAATAAGCCAAATTTAAGTTCATAGCAAACGAAAAATGATTGATTGCAATCCTGACCAGGTTGCTATTTAAAATCATCAAAATCAGCTCAATAGGTCCAAGTTTTCAAAGAAAATAAACAAAAAACTCTTGAATTGTAATTGTTGCCACAACAGGTCGTTGCGTTTGTAGCATTTGCTTCATGAGTGTATATGTTCAAGTCGTGCGGACGAGTTCGTCTTATGTTTATTTGACGAAGTACTATCTTAGTCGAATTTTCATTTTTAAATATTAGTATAATAAATAGTTAGAGAATAAAAGATTGAAATCCGATCTCTTTTCTCACATGATCCGCCAATGGAAAACCTGCTGCGAAGAGGCAGATGTATGTATGCAAAAAATATCAATATTTCATTTATACACACACAGAAAAAATATTTGCCAACCGAATTGTTCTAAATTGGAACAATTGTATTTTCGATTATATCAACAGAAATTTAATATCATCTGCTAATTTTCTATTATGATAAAATATTTACTGTTAAGGCAATAGAATTGTAATCATCGTGAACCCGAAAATCGGTTATTAGCATTATCGCAATTCAGTTGGTAATAAATTCGGTAGCCACAATGAATCTGTTTTCTGTGTGCATCATCTGTACATTAGGGTGACAGCGGTTGGTATGAAAAAAAAATTTTTTTGGTCAAATTTTGAGGTGTGCGGGTCAGATTATTGTGACTTTAGTGCGCAAAATTGGAGCCAAATCGGACCATGCCTTCTGGACGCGCATTGAGTTCAAATTTCAAATATGCATTTATATGAAAAAATTATCAAAAAAATCATTTTTCACAAAAATTTTGGTATTAATAATTAAGTTTCAATTAAACTAATTAATACACCATAATCTAGATTATCTTTCTAATAGTATAGCAAAATCTATTATCGGTTGAAAAACAGCCAAGTTATATCAAGTTCCCCATGCAGTAAATGCGCCGCAGACCACTTGATTAAGAGAATCGAGCTCACATTTTTAAAGACATTTAAATAATTAACAGCAACAATATTTTTGCATTTTCCTGATCCCAAAATGATGTTATGTAAAGTATTTTGCATCTCTTCTATTGTTATGCCGTTCTAAATTAATGTCAAAACGGTACGTATTTTTTAGCACTATTTCAAAATCTTCAATTTTACTTTTTCAAAAATTTTGTTCAAGAAATTTTCTGAAATCAACGGTTGTACTTTAAGGTCATATTAACAAAATATATGTGATTAAGTATGCCAAATATTGTAGGTATCCTGCTCTTAATTTGGCGTGGGCAGCGTTCTTATTTCAGCGGATTTGAAGAAAAATGTGATTTTTCTTTTTAGTGTTTTCATATTTCAAATATCTTTTGTTATATTATTATACTACTTTATATAAGTCCTTAATCTTGTAAACTAAGGTTAAATTGAAGGACTATAAATTGTCCCACTTTAAGGTCAAAGGTCAAATTTAAGGAGATTTTCAATTTTTAAAACAAAATATCGAAATATTATGTGTTAGTGAAAGGAATTCGATAAAACTTGTTGATAGTATTTTAATAATTCTAAAAAAAGATATTCTGGACTTATTTTCTGAAATTAACCCATATTTGACAGTTATATCAGAGAATAGTCAAATGTATATACCTTTATATGAATATATTAATTCCGAAAAAAAATTAAAACTAGGACACATCTTAGGACACACGAATTGTATATGAAAAATTTTATAACATTTTTATTTCAGAAATAAATGAATGAATTATAAAAAAAAAATCTTGTAAATCGTACTCATTTTGTAGAGTTTTTATATTTGCATTTTTCGAATACTGTTGCCTAAAATTTTGTACCAGCTGTTGAATGAAAAAAAAATTTAACAAAAAATAAAATTAACACACACGTAAAAAATAGATATGTAGTTACTTTCACTAAATGTTGTTTCTGCTCCTCAGCTTTTGTAATTTTGCCATGGTGTTCTTGAATTAACTTTATACCTCCTTCTGCAGTATAATTGACGACATTTAAATTTTGGACAATATTTTTTCCATTTGCGTATTCAAAAACTTTTTTTTAATTCCATTATAATATCAAATCTCTTTAAAACATTTTTTGTATTTTTGGAAAATAAATCTTCTGTAATTGCAGAATAATCTCTGATTTCAAACTGTTCTCTGATATAACTGTCAAATATAATATGAATATTATATTAATTTCTTAATAGATATTGTAGCAAATCGATCGATAAATACTTTCAGATCTTATTAATAAATTGGGTTTACACGCTCTCTTTAAAATAATCATTGATGTAGACAGCACTTTTTCAATATAAGCCCTCGAAATACAAATTTGTTTGTACTGTATTAACTATAAAAACTAATTAATCTACATAATTTCATAAAATAACGAATAAATTTAAGGAATTTTATGAATACATTAAATTTGTTTTATTTAAAAAAATCCTGATGAAGAAAATATTTATAGATTTTCATAGTCAATCAAGGGTACCGCACGGGTTAATCTCAGTAAAAAGTCCAGAATATTATTTTTATGAATATTTAAAATATTATTAACAAGTTTTATTGAAATCCTTCTACAAATATACATTATTTCGATATTTTGTTTTAAAAAAATATAAATCTCCTTAAATTTGACGTTTGACCTTAAAGAGGGACAGTTTGTAGTTCTTCAATTTAACCTTAATTTGCAAGATTGAGAACCAATATCAAGTAGTATAATATTTTGGCAAAAGATATTTGAAATATGAAAACACCAAAAAAATGTAGCCTAAAAGTTGAAAAGGTATGAAAAATCAAGTTTTTCTTCAAATCCGTTGAATTAAAAACGCTGCCCTCACCAAATTAAGAATATGATATCAACAATATTTGTCATTTTTAATCACATATATTTTGTTAATAATACCTTGCGGTCCAATCGCTGATTTCGAAAAGTTTGTTGAACAAAATTTTTGAAAAAGTAAAATTGGAGATTTTGAAATAGTGCTAACAAATACGTACCGTTTTGACATTAATTTAGAACGGTATAACAATAGGCGAGATGCGAAATACCTTGCATATGATTATCTAGGGATTAGGAGAATGCAAAAATGTTTTATTTCAATGTCTTTAAAAATATGAACTCGATTTTCTTAATCAAGTGGTCTGCGGCGCATTTATTGCCTGGGGAACTTGAACTTGGCAGATTTTCAACCGATAATAGATTTTGTGTTTTATTGGAAAGATAATTTACTCTAGATCATGGTCTATTAATTAATTGAATTGAAACGCAATTATTAATATAAAAATTTTGGTCAAAAATGATTTTTTTGATATTTGAACTTTGAACTCAATGCGCGTCCAGAAAGCATTGTCCGATTTGGCTCAAATTTTGCGCACTAAAGTTTAGGATCCAGTGTCACAATAATCCGACCCGTGCGTCTTGAAATTAAAAGAAATTGGCTGTCACCCTACTGTACATCTTAAGAAAATATGTAATTTTTGAAGGGTGCATTTTGAAAATATCTAGTGAAATTTCAATAATTGCTCATGCCAGCTTAGAAACCAAACAAAAATAGCGTTGCACAAAATACCTCAGAGTATTTTTTTTTTGAAGAAAGGCTGCAATCAATGGGCAAGCATTTCATTTCATCTAGCCATTTCATCTAGCCATTTTTTGTTAAAAAGTTAAGACATTTGTAAAAAAAAAATAATAATAAAACTTGTTTCTAAAAAACATCGACTTCAGCCGTCTTAGACACTACGCCGACTATTTGCAAACGACCTGGTAAAGGTCAGCATTTTTTAAACGTTATCCCGAAATATATACAAAAAATCGCCAATGTGAAAGAAAAATAATAAAAAAAAAGTAACTTTCTTAAAAAAGTACCTAGTTATTAATAAAAAAAATAAACCATTTTTGGGTTTTAATCCATTTTGTACCGGATAAATGTTTTAATATCCTAATCAAATTTTCATAGCTAGTTATAAGTAAGCCAAAAATAATTATTTTATTTTTTACGTGTGATTACTTGTGAAAGCTACTGGTCGAGATCTCGACCGCTGAGTTAATTAGAGCAATAAATTTTTCTGTGTGCTCTGATATGTTATGATCTCAAATATTATAAAATAAATATTATAAATAAATATCATTACGAAAATGGGTTTATTAAAATAAGTCAATATGAGTGCAAAAGCTACAGATAATATAATCGATTGAGGAATTTAATTATTATTATACCGTCCACACCACTGTGCAGAGGGTATAATCAGTTTGACAATTCATTTGAAACTTATCGAAATAAGTTCCGGAATAAACTATATATATTCTTGATCCTTATAAAAGAAGAAGTCAATCTAGCAATGTCCGCAATGGATCGAGTGGATCGTACACGTTAGGCTTAAAATGTTCGTCATCATCTGCAGCAGTTTGGTATTGAATTTAGAATTTCTAGACAAAATACATAGGTTAGGAATGACGTAGAGACACTTTAATACAATTTCATATAAAAAACTAAAAATAGTGAAAAATTTGTATACGTAACAGAACATGTATGCAGCGATGCATACTCATTTTTTGCTTGTTGATTTTGTTGTTTCTTTTATACACGTGAAAGAAAATGATAAACAAACAAACCAATAAAATATATATGTATGTATTTACATTAGTGCTCATTGAATATAATAATTGCTTCCAAATCAAAAAAGCACGAAAACACCTAAAATTTTTGTTGGTTATATAATTAATCAACATCCGTCTAAAAAACCATTACAAATTTGGTAATAATATTGTGTTTTTTTCAAGTTTATTTATTTACAATCTATATTATTAATAGGCTAGGCGATTTCTTGTGACCGATATTTGTTCTACCGTTTTTTTCCCGATTTTGACCAAACGTATATTATTTGAAAGGTATTTCTTTTTAACCGTTTTGTAGATTTACAGATTTTTAACTTTTTCCTTTATTTTGAGTAAATTGCTTTTAAAGTTGCTACTAACACATACATAAAATTATACATATGCTATGTGTGTTTTATTAAATATGTTAATGTGTTTGTAATAAAAATGAGTTTGTTTTTGTGTTGATTTGTGAATGGGGTATAATTGATAAGCTTACTTTTAGGATCTTTATTTAATGAAAAATAAAATTTCCTATAATTTGCGATCGAATTTCGAGGGCTGGAATCTGCTAGTAATTATTATTATACTACAATAAACAACTAGTAATAATAACATTTTGAATATACAATGTCCCTTAATCGGGCTCTCGAGTATTATTAATATAATAAAAATTCAGGTTTTACAATTAATATAATTTTCTTTATTTTAAATGAAAAATAGATAATTGATTTTTGCAATGAAAGATTTTTTAAAAACATTGCTTTTATAACAGAGGAAAGGATTAAAATAAAAAAAAAACGAGTAAGGGTGTTAAATTCGGCTGGGCCGAATCTTTGATACCCTCCACCTATTTCATTTTCAATTTTCATTTTTTTTTTATCATTTTTAATTTTTCACTTTTCAATTTTCATCTTTCGTTTTGCATTTTTAGTTTTTCATTTTAATTTTCTCATTTTCCATTTTCCATTTTTCACTTTTCATTTTTCATTTTCCATTTTCGATTTTCAATTTTCATTTTCCATTTTTCAATTTTCATTTTTCATTTTTATATTTTCATTTTTCATTTTCCATATTCCACTTTCCATTTTTCATTTTTAATTTTTAATTTTTCATTTTTCATTGTCCATTGTCCATTTGCCATTTTTAATTTTAAATTTTTCATTTTCCATTTTTCATTTTCCATTTTCCATTTTCCAATTTTCATTTTTCATTTTTAGTTTTCCATTTTCCATTTTTAATTTTTCGTTTTCCGTTTTCCATTTTTCATTTTTCATTTTCCATTTTCCATACTTAATTTTCCATTTTCCATTTTTCAATTTTAATTTTTCATTTTTCATTTTCCATTTTCCATTTTAATTTTTAATTTTTCATGTTCCATTTTCCATTGTTAATTTTTCATATTTCATTTTCCATTTTCCATTTTTCATTTTTCATATTCCACTTTTCATTTTCCATTTTTCATATTTCATTTTCCATTTTTCACTTTCCATTTTTCATTCTTCATTTTCCATTTCTCATTTTCCAATTTTCATTTTTAATTTTTAATTTTCCATTTTCCATTTTTAATTTTTCGTTTTCCGTTTTCCGTTTTTCATTTTCCATTTTTCATTTTTCATTTTCCACTTTTCATTTTCCATTTTCCACTTTACATTTTCCATTTTTCATTTTCATTTTCCATTTTCCATTTTTCATTTTCCATTTTTCATTTTTAATTTTTCAATTTTCATTTTTCATTTTATTTCGATGCGTTACAAACGGAATGACAAACCAATATATACCCTCTGCCACTGAGGTGTGGAGGGTATAAAAAGCAAGGGGATATCCCAAATTATGCAAGTAGCCACCATCTTTATTTGATATGCTGGTACCATATTTTATATTTATATATTCTGTATTGCAATTCACTGCTTTTATATTGGCTCTTCTATGATTGTGGTAGAAGATTGGGATGCCATTTTTATTTTGAATAATTTGTTTGTTGTCGAGGTAAATAAAAGCCTCAGCTGGAATAAACCCCGTTTTAAGGGAATCAATTATGTATCTTTCATTTATGTAGCTCGGTGCCATTATTTTCCGTACATTGAGTATATAAAATTATATATTATATAAAATATATTATAAAATATTATTTCTAATCTATAATATTAATAGGCTAGGCGATTTCTTGTGACCGATGTTTTGTTCTACCGTTTTATCCCGATTTTGACCAAACGTATATTATTTGAAAGGTATTTCTTTTTAGCCGATATGCAGATTTACAGATTTTAAAATTTTTTCCTTTATTTTACGTAAATTGCATTTAAAGTTGCTACTAACACTACATAAAATTATACAAGCTATATGTGTGTTTATTAAATTTGTTAATGTGTTTGTAATAAAAATGAGTTTGTTTTTTAGTGTTGATTTGTGAATTGTCTATAATTGATTAGCATACCTTAGGGTCTTTATTTAATGAAAAAATACAATTTCCTAAAATGTGCACTCGAATTTCGGGGGCTGGAATCTGCTAGTTAATATTATTATAAAATTGTCTATTCTAATAGTAATTGCACTGTTGTATAATATCTTATTAGAAATGTACTTAATATAATTACTTTTTGAAAATCTATATAATCACGTACATGCTCTCAAACATTTCCTTTCAAAAACTCTGATCTTTTCCATATATGATGGCGAAATGTTGAACCATATTGGGCAACCGTAGTTTGTGATAGGTCTGACCAAGGACTGATACATTATTATCTTTATTATAGTTTTAATATATTTTTATAATATAGTGTTTTTAACACGGGTGGATGGTATCAAATATTCGGCACACACTTGTTTTTATTTTCATTTTTTGATTCTTTAAAAACAGTGCTTTACACACACGGATGTGTGATTACCTTTTATTTTGGGCAATGATGTTGTGCGGTCTATGACGTCGTCACTTCCATTTTCTTCATCACATAAGTTAATTCGGTGCTTGTTACCGGTTCCATGACTAACAACGGGGTTTTTGTTACAGAGTTCTTAAAATCAATTTGATTTAAGTGCTTCTGTTTGTTTTTTTCAGCAATCATGCAATCTAATTTCCATGCATTGACACTTGCGCTGTCCAAACAGGTAACCCAAACTAGCCACCATCACTTTTTGCCTCTGCTTCCAATCCGATAATTAGCGACAGCATTACCATGCAAGTCAACTCCGTCCATATACTTATTGTAATAAGCAATAAGGTTGGCTTGGGGTAAAGCGATTAGTTTTTCTTTCCAACTTATCGTATCGGAGTACATTTCTTATCGGATTCATCTGATCTTAGTTCGTAACCAAAGCGACCTCTGGAGAGATAATCTGCAACAGATTTGTTTGCCTCAAAATCTTCAGCCTCTTCTACATATTTCCATATATTGCAAAGGTAACAATTAAAATTTCAGAGAAACCACTGTGCATTGCTTTTGAGAGTATTTGTTTGAAGTTTATTCTATGGATTTTACTTTCCTGTTAGAGTATGAGTGTCAATTGTTGACTGTTAATTTTTTGTCGTTTCATTTTGGTCGTTGATTTTTTTTTTTTGCTAAGGGTAACTTTATCATATGTTACGATCTTGTTAAAACTTTTGATAGTGCTTTTATTATAATGTAATCCAAATGGTTTAAGGTTTTTTTCTCGGTGTTTTTTTTTTACGATATGGATTCAGCAATGACAGCAAAATATAAAATCGAAATAAAAAATGGGTTTTTTCGTCATTACGAATAGAAGATGTGAAAAATTAACCCTCTATTTGTAAAAAATCAAAATATTATGTCATGCATAAATAAATACAAAATATGTACGTACGTATGTTCATATATACATGCATACATATATCAGCCAGCTATAGAAGATAAGGCGACAAGAAACTTACACCCCAATTTATAAAATTAATTGGTTTAAATTTTAATCCTTCATTTTCAATTAAAGATGTGTTTCCTCTTTTTTTATTGTCTTATTATTTTTGTTTATATTATTCACACAAAGATTTACATTTGTTAGGGATTTTAATTCATGTTCTTCGCTTTATTTAATTCTTTGAAAAAAAAACTCATGTTGTATCTGTTTATCGTTTTGTTTTTCGTAAATGGACTCTTAAAAAACAGTTGGCACATGATTATTTCTACATTTTCTCCATTGCATTTTAGTTCATTTCTGTATTTTGTTGTTGTTGTTGTTTTTCTTTCTTATTTTAGTAACAACTTAAAAACAATTATGCAAAAATCTTATGCTATCATTGTTGTACTCGTAGTCGTATATGTGAAAGTTGGATCTTGCTTCTTGCTAACAAGCTGTTTTCATCGTTTACTCTGTTTTCTTTTACAAAATCCGCATCATACAGATAAATAATGCTACTGGGTATTGAGGGTTAGATATGATTTTTGTAACACATGGTAGTTTTTGGGATTGGTTGAGTTTCGTTTTCGACTATATAAATAATATAAACCGTACACCTAAAATTAAAACTGTCATATTAGCAAAAAATAAGAAACAACTAATTAGATATACCAAATTTGAGTGGAATTTTTATTAATTTTTTGCCTTCGGATATGAAAAAGTCCATATCGAAGTCCAGAGAATGGACCGATCCTGACTATATTTGGTAACCTCACTTATTTTTTGCAAAAAAATATTCGAACTAAATTTGAGAAAAATGTGTGCAATATTTTTGTTTTTGTGGCAGACTTAAGTGAAGATCGGGAATCAGCTTCATATGGGGGCTATGAATAAGAATATTCCTGTAGGGTTTATTTTTGGACTACTGATAAATTGATGAAATAAACATACACAAATCCACTTTGACCGAGATCTATATGATGATTTGGATATTATGGCAATTTAAGTCGATCTCATATGGGTCATTTGTATGGGGACTAGGTGTAAACATGAAGCGATTTTAACCAATTTCAACACGGTTTATCCTATGGCCAATACAAGCTTACCTAGTAAATTTCATTAAAATATATTCATATTTGCGACATGTAGTTTGATAACAATTTTTACATGGACACTCAGATGGACGGACAGACCGACGGACAGACGGACGGACGGAGTTTAAATGTTTAAATGTCTCTGGTTTTTCGGCATAGACAAGCGACATTACGTAACCCAAAAAAAATAAAAAATAGTCAACTGGGCTTAAATCGAACGATCTTGATGGCGAATTAACAGGACCATTACGTGAAATTATTCGTTCATCAAAGGTTTCTTTGAGTAAATAAATTGCAGCATGAGCTTTGTCAATTGGCTCCATTCTGTTGGAACCACATGTCAACAAGATTAATACCAGCTAATTGTGTTGCGGAAAAACTTGTAATCATTTCACTGTACTGTTCACCGTTGACTGTTATCGTTGACCATTATCGTTTTTGAAGACAAATGGTCAATTTTGCTTATTTATGGGTACACCAATAGCCAAGAATTACTTTTGATAGCTATACAAAATTTAGGAATGGAAAATCAAAATCAATATCAATTTGTGCTTCAGTCCATTGTCTGAATTAACGGCGCATACGATGATCCTTTGGCTTCAATTCTTTTCAAGCTGAATCTTAAAAGGTTGTAAACCAAGATCCTTTTGTAAAATCTTCCATAAAGTGAATGGACACAACCTCATTTGCGGAGAACGGCGCCGAACTAATTGCTGTGGGTCTTCATCAAAGCTTTGCTATACAGCGGCTAGAGCTTGTTTGGCATCTTATGGAATGCACACTATCATTAAGTGTAAACGTGGTGCGAAAACGGCCCAAAGTTATTCGCTCTGATTGACAAATTTGACTACTATAACATGGACGAAGTGATAGAAAATTTCAACAATTTACCAGTGTTGTTCTCATGAAGGTCTACTCATGATAAAATGGCGGACCAAACTTAAAAAAAGGTAAACCATCAGCTGTTAAATTAGCATTGAAATAAAATAGTGGTACCAACTTAAAGTTGTGAATCTCTGAAAAAAAAATTCTTTATTAAAACAAAAATCTGAATTCACATTATTTCTTGAGTTAATAACTTGTAGAACATCCTTTGCGTTTTAGGACTTTTAAAAGCTGATTTATAAGCTTTATTGGGTAATATAATGGGGTCAAAAAAGTTAGTAGAGGAAGACCCCCAAAGTAGTGTGATCTTGCCGTTGTTATAGCTTCTAGTTGTTAACTCAGTATCATGACCAGTGCTTTGAATACTCCCAATAACTGGCCCACCAGTTGGGTCTAGGAATAAATCCAAGTAAAAGAGAACTGGTACTTTTTACTGTGAAAACCAAGCTTCAGACTTACGCGGCTGCAACCGTGCCCTATCAGACAAAGCTGAATACCTTAGAATCATCATGGACTCTAAACTCTCAAGGAAAGTGAACATCGAAAACAGAGTTAAAAAGGCGTTGGGATTTGAACCCAAAAATGGTTTTATGGATGTATACGGCCATCGTACGCCCGATTCTCACTTATGGCTCCCTAGTACAGTGGATAGCATCGAGCAGGCAGATTATTGTTAACCAACTATATAAAGTGAGCATGCATTGGAGTAACTGGTGCAATTCGGAACTGCGACTCGGAGGCTCTTAATACGATACTTCAGTTATTCTTATTGACTAGCATATAATGGCAACCTCTGCTAGTAGTGCAGCGCGATTGTCACAATCTATGGACATGCTAGGCTTCTAAGAAGATTACCACATAATTTAATTCTAGAATATGGCCACTTTACACTTTACTTCAAGGGAAGACTGGGTTAGGAGTAATCTAACAGCAGGGTACGATACTTGCGCTTTCACTGATGTCTCAAAGTTGAATTGTGGTGTTGGTGCATATCCTGTGATCTCGCTATTCCACTTTCTGATAGACCCGGATGATGATAGTGTCTTGTAGGATTTTATACACACATAAGATTGAGGGAAATAGAGGCAACTTTGTATCATATTGCATCTTCCATTCTGGTAAAACAGTGCAAGGAGTTGTTAAAGCTAAGCCACCTTCCTGTGATTACTTTTGTATGGGTCTCCGGCCATATGGACAGACAAACTAGCGAGATATAAGTCGCAATGTGACTGGGAAATATTAAGGGAGGAATCTCCGTACACTTCCTATGATCAGTGGAAAATAGATGCAAGAATTGACACATTCGGGACTGCAAATCTCTCCTCAGTAGGAATAGAAGTAAACACGCTGTGATACAAGTCGCAATGTGACTGGGAACTATTAAGGGAGGAATCTCCGTACACTTCCTATGATCAGTGGAAAATAGATGCAAGAATATTGACACATGCAGGACTGCAAATCTCTCCTCAGTAGGAATAGAAGTAAACACGCTGGGAGACTCGCACTTTATTACAATGGTCACTTCCATACCTGAGGAACACCTGTAATAGAGGAGAGAGTATACCATCTCTTCCGCGAGTGTGAAGCTTCGGGGATTATTAGATTCAAGACTCTAGACACACACACACTGCACGATCTATCTCGGATATTGGTCTAAGATTTGACTGATATTGTAAGCTATCTTACTGGCATAGGTTAGATCTAGTACTCTCGATATATTCTTCAAATGGTGCAGTTTTTCAAATTGGAGTTACATGACTTTACTTGTTGATTGCACTTGGTTTACCCCACTAATCCACAATGAAGCTTTTTAAAATTTCCTTAGCGGTTTTTTTGTGTTGACTGATTTGGCGATCCAGTAATTCCCACAAGATCGCGTGATTGGGGTGATGATTTTAATTGATTTTTTAGTATTGTGGAGCAATCATAGCATGATATTATGCGCTGTATATTTTTATCTTTATTCTGTTGGAACCAAAAGTTTACTCCAATGCCCAGTTGTTGTGCGCTTTATTACAAATTTTATTTTAAAATGTTTATGTATCCCATTTGATCTATTATAGACTCAATTATAGTACTGTAACTATGTTTTAGGGACGCGAAAATAGATCGCTTTCCGTGCTCAGTTAGTTTAGAAGGGCGATTAAAACGGTGAATTTGTAGTTTAGGGCGATGTACTTCACTGACGAGTGGCTTTTACCTATTATCCAAGCTATTTCATGAAAAGATTTACCCTCATTTCTTAGCTGTAGGATAACTTTTCTCTCGTGAGCACAGATTTCTTTGAGCAAGAGTTATAGTTAGTTAATCTGAAGTCGGCAAACATGGGCAATGTCAGTATTCGGTTGTATCAGGATTCGATGGTCTCTGGATCTATTTAGCTAGTAGTTCCGCAACGTATGGCTGCACGGCATTGATATGAAAAAAATGCTTAGTAATTGTAATTGTATCATGGCACTTCGGTGTATGAACCTTTCACTTACTGGAAAGGGCTCCCAAACAGTGTCTCGTCAAGGCAAGACTGACACCAACTTTGAATACTTATCATATTTAATATATGAACTTTTTGAGAACTGTAAGTGTATATTTTCCTTTGCTAACCAGTTAACATGAATTGGATACAAATGTGACTGTACTTAAGTATATGTTTGCTTTTGAAGTTCAAAGCTCGTGTGAATATTGGTCTTAACGTGTGTGATTTTTTTTTTATATCAAAGTGAATAATAATAAATTAATAATGTGCGTTGCAAATGGTGGATGCAATTTGCTATGTTACAACATGTCAAGGAAACTTAAGATTTAGAGCTGAAAAATCGATCAGTCAGCACCATTTTATAAGATATTTTGGGCTTCAAGCGCGTCAAATATCTCTGAAACGATGCTTTTGGGGTCTATATCTATGACCTCGAAACAACCGACCAGTCAAAAGAATATCGTGCAAAAGTTAAAGAAGGACCGAAAGGATCAAGATCAAAGTGATATTAACAGTTTTCTCTGATTATCGTTGTGTGGTGCATTATGATTTCCTTTGGCCAATCCAAAATGTTAACACGTAATACCGATCAAGTGTTATCAGCCATTTGTATGAAGTTTTTATGTAAAAAGAGTTCAGAATTATGACACACAAGTCGTGACTTTTGCAGGCCGATAATGCACCTTTGGCACCGTATAAATTCTGGCTATTCAATAAACTCGAAGGTTTATTGCAGGGACACTGGATTTGGGAGATAAAAACAATCTCGCTACGCTCTTTGAAAGGTATTCCGGAAATCGAGTGTAACAAGTGCTTCGAGAGGTTGATTTAGGAGGGAGATTATTTGAAGTTGACGAAATGGATTTGGATGAATAAATAAAAAAATTTCATTTTATAACAAATGTCTTCTATTCATTTGAATACAATAGTTTAGATTAATTAATTTTTTATAGAAGCAATAACAATTTTAAGCTGAACGAATATACTCGTTTATAAATCACTAATTAAAGCTATCAGAAAAAAGCTAATACAAGTTTTTAAGCACTTGGATTAATTTGACCAATTTCATTATAAATCGGTCAGTGTTTGTAATTTTAGCTTCGCAAAGCTGTTAAGAATTGTACTTTACGAAATGAAAAAATTTAAAAAGGGATTCGGAATCAACATGATAGCTTCTATGTTAAACAGTTAGAATATGTCAAGCAAGTCGCTAAAAGTTTCTATTTGTCGCATTGTGTAAAAATAAATGAATGAAAAAAAATAAACTTATAAGCAACTCATAAAAATTTCCCTTATATAAAAATTTCTTATAAATATAAGATTTTATAAGTTTACCAAAAATATATATACATATATATATAGAGGACATCATGTGTTCGTTTTGGATCAATCTTAATTTTCATACTTTTGCATTTTTGTTGTTATTATAAAACACAAGAACTGTATCACAATGACTGTTAAAAGAAATGAGAATTTGCAGGATAAAAATTGTAGTTATTGCAGTATGTTCTTGTTTTTGTAGTTGTTGTTGTTTCAGTTCATTATTTGCTAAAGGAGTGTGAATAAGTTAAAATTATTTAAAGTATGAACAAGAATAAAAAGCTTTTCGTATTATAGGAATCACGTGGTAAAGACATATAAATAAACTAGATATTTAAACTAAAACTTAAGATTAAGGTTAAAAAAAATTAATATTTTAACTAGTTTACGGTCTTAATACAATGTTATGAATATTATATGGAAATACTGTACAGAAAAGAAATTAATGATAACTATGGTTCTTAAGCTGATGAAGGAAGAAATGCCTAATCAATATTAAAGAATGGTGAAATAATTAATTTATTTACATTTGTTTAGCATTTTGTCAGTTACATTTGTTTTAGAAATAATTACAGTATTTAAATAATAATTAATTGTATTCGCAAAACTTAATATTTAATCTATGGTTGCGGTTTTTTTTAATAAACAATAATCTTTAAGAAATGCTGAACTTTTACTGCAATAAACACCTAATAATTGTTTAAGAATTACCTTTTTGGTCCATTATTGAAAAAAATAGAAAATAATCCGTACCTCATTAAATAAATATAAATATATATATATTCTTGTTCCTCATAACAAGCGGAACTGATAGAGTGATGTCCGTCTGTCCATCTGAGGAAATTACGATGACGTCCTCAATAGTTCAGCTGGCTTGCTTGTTTTTAGTAAAAATGATTCGCTAATATCCTGAGCAAGTTGCTGTTTAATATCATCAAAATCGTTTCAATAACTTCCGAGATTTCAATGAAATAAAAAACATGATTTTTTCTATGTCATTCTTGTTATTGTTGTTATTCTAAATATAATTTCTTGTGTGTTATAGCTGTGATTGTTCTTGTTGTTGTTTCCGTTGCGTTTGTATGTTTGATTCTACTTCTAGAGGTCCAAGTCGTGCGGCTTAAAGCTAGCTTTGCTTCACCGACGGTGGCAAGAGAAAATAAATTTAAATTAAAGCATTGACAAAAAAATAATAAAAGCTTTTTTCTGAAGCCTTTAGTGGCTCAAATAACTAAGATTTGTTAGACGAATATCTATTTTTTAATTGTAATTTGTTTTATATTTGGGTTTAAGCGCTTTCTTTTCTCGTTTATACATGATCCAGTAATGGAAAAATAAATATTTTGTAAAAAAACCATCATTGTCTTTGTATAAAAAAAGTAGATAAGCAATTATTATAAAAAGAAAAAGAAAAAAACTGTAAATTTAAATGGTATTATTACCTCAAAGCTTAAGAAACTTTATTTATGGTAACCGTATCCAACATTACACAGTACAACATTTTTAAGCTTATTGATTCGGGACTCAATTTTGATAATTTTATGTGAAAGTAGCCTAAAAAATAAGAACTTCTGTATCATTCGTTTGGTCATGTTACATCAACAAATAATTTTAATATTTTTTTGAAGTTAGTAAGTATCGTATAGGGGAATTTGTCACGTTTTAGGCTCTTTTGTTTGGCATAACTCGAGAACCACTACTCGGATTTCGCTGAAACAATTTTTGAAAAATCAAGAATTACAATTACTTTCATCTGTTTATATAACGTTTCGCTACATAAGCAACAGTTTCGCATTTATAAATAAATGTATGAAGAAAAAAAAAAATATTTTTTGCCTAAATTTTTTTTTTTTTTTTTTTGTAAACTATATTTTGCATGAAAAAAACATTCCGATTCATATTACAGCTATTCTTACACAGAAAATATGTGATTTTTATATGTTATCTGTGCATGGAAACAAAATTTAGAACATTTTCAATTATTGTCACTATCCATCCTCGTTGAAGTTGACGCTTGTGGTTCTGATGACCTTGGTTTCTTCGTAGGTTGTTCATATTCGTGTTCTGAGTCTGCATCATCATCCGAGTTAGACATAATATTCAAGGGCATGTTTTGTTCAGTGTGTCCACCAATTTCAGTGTCATCTTCATCTTCGGTGCTTTCATCTTCAAACTGCATAATTTTAGAACTCCACCAACAAACCTCCGCAAGCAATGCATCCAATTTTTTGCCTTTGAATCGCTTTTCCATTGGCATGGTCACCTGGTGGAACCTCTCTCCTTGTTCGTCCGATTCCTGAGGTAATTGTGCCAAAAATGTATCAAGGTGGAAATGAATGAAATGTAATTTTAACGTCATGGATGCATTGATTTTCTCAAAATAAATCAGCAAGTTGTCCACTCGTGTCTGTATGTCATCTCGCTGTACACGGTTCTTTCCACAGTATCCAGACTCGGAGGTTTAGGTGTATCGATATCAGCAGCGCGTTTAACTGGAAGTGTGGCAGTAAAAGCAGCAATGTATACTTTTGTTTTCAATTGTTTTCTGTTTAATCCATGACGAGAATTTATGCATGCGTAGCACCTGGATTTATTATGTCCACCTAGGTCTTCCACCCAAATTACTGGCTTCATAAAAGAAAACTCTCCACCTTTTCCATGTATCCACATTATAAGGGTATTATAACAATTTTTGCACACTGTGTTCGGCGTAAAATTTAAACCACTTAAATCTGCTTCATCAAAATAATGACAATACGCTGTTTTGAATTCCTCACTAAACAAGTTTTTTCGACCCTTTTGGTCTATTTTTAGGACGATATGTAGGTATGTACAAAAACCGTACATCACATATGACAACTCTTACGAAAACTGAGAATAGTGGAAATTAGAAGCATAAATGCAAAATTAATACAAAGTAAAGCTGTATGGTACGAAAACTGAAACTAACCACACTGCTCGTAGGCCTGACTTTAGGTGAGTGTGTTAAAGCGCTGACCAAAAAGTGCAAGTACGAGTGTATGTGAAGGTTCATGGTTCAAAAACCTCACGGCCGCCCTAAGTAGAAAGAATCTATTCAATTAAAACATAACAATTATCACAATGTTCAATAAATCGCTGATGAAGGCTGAAATGCCAGAAACCGGTCCGATTAAGAATACAGTGCAGTTATGAATTTTTGAAATATATGCTTTCTTCTTCTTTACCGCGCACCATTTAAACAAATAACCTTTTGTTTATTACATTTTTTTTTTAATTCTGAAAATCATAAAAAAAGTCATCAATGTTTTTTTCCAAAGAATTTTGTACATATCTCGAGCAATTTTTTGAAATTCATACCTTCACTTAATTGTGAATAAAAGCGAAACGCGTTCATCGATTTTCATGCTTTATGTCTCATTTTGTTCATAGGTTATGTGACTTTACGTAAAAGTAATAGGACTTGGCACTTTTGACCGTTTTGGATTTTTTATGAATTAAAAAAAAAAAAAAAAAAATTTTTAGGCAAAAAATATTTTTCTTTTCTTCATACATTTATTTATAACTGCGAAACTGTTGCTTATGTAGCGAAATGTTATATAAACAGATGAAAGTAATTATAATTCTTGATTTTTCAAAAATTGTTTCAGCGAAATCCGAGTAGTGGTTCTCGAGTTATGCCAAACAAAAGAGCCTAAAACGTGACAAATTCCCCTATACGATACTTACTAACTTTGAAAAAATATTAAAATTATTTGTTGATGTAACATGACCAAACGAATGATACAGAAGTTCTTATTTTTTAGGCTACTTTCACACAAAATTATCAAAATTGAGTCCCGAAATCATGCGTTGTACTGTGTTATCCAAGTTTATATTTATCTAAGTTGATCCAAGTTTATATTTAGAAAAAAATGTATTTACATTATTTTCACAAGTTCTATCCATATGAAATTCCTCATATCTGTCAAAATTGTCTTTTACATACGATTCATAATTTTTGCTATCACACGTGCATATGTATTTCCGTATGACATAACCTCTATATGTAAACAACAGCTGATTTAATTTGTGAATTTCCAAAAATTTATTGTTTAAAAAAATTTTATATATTTTTTAATTATTAATTCATATTAAACAATTTATTTTTCTTTTAATATTAATCTTTAAAATTTACTCTGTTTTTCTTTCGCCACAAGCAGTGTTGTATTTTCATATGTTTGTCATGCAAAAATAGAACCTGTTCTAATTGAAAATGTACATGTGACTTTCCTCATGTATTGTACATAAACAATGTTTCCTATGTATCACACGATGTGTACAACTTTTGTTGTGGGAAAATTTGACAGTACATATGTAAAAAACACATCATGTAATAGCACCTTAACGCAAACATATTTTTTATTGTTCACATACCTATACAAAGCAACCAAATGCAGTTTTCATACAGTTTTGAATTTAGAGGTAGCAACTTTTATTTAATTTTTTTCGTAACATAATTTTAATGTTTTAGTATCGTATTTTATATATTAAATTTTTATTTCAGAATATTATGAAATCACATAATTAAATGTAGCCACTTTAATATTTATTTACTAAATTTGTTATTACATCACACCAAATCTTAAAAAAATTTTTTTAATATTAACGATTTTCAAACATTTTTATCAAATATTAACGATTTTCAAACACTTTTATCAAATATTAACGATTTTCAAACAATTTTTCGTATTAAAGTTTTAAAATATATTATTTTTTTCTTAGAGTTTTTTGTCTTAATTAAAAAAAATGTTTAAATTTTACAAAATGATACTTTTTACGTCTAAAATAATTGAATAAAATATTTACAATGTAGTTACGTTGCATTTTTTCTTAGATCATTTCAATGTAGGGTAGATAGGCATCTTCCATTTACTTATTTTTTGTTTTATAAAGAATACTTAATTTAGAAAAGATTATTTTTTTAATAGTTTACGTTGTTTTTCGTTTGTAGAATTATATGGTTTTTATTAAACCTATAAGTAATTCAATGAAAATATTTATCATATTTAAATTTTTATTTCAAAATATTTTTGAAATCATAATAAAATTTTTTTTTTAGCTATTTTCTTATTTTCAATTGTCTTTCAGTTATTTACTATAGTTCTTTTTCATTTCCAATATATTTTAGCTTCTTTATTAAGTAAAAATATATCCGTTAACTTTGAATTTAAATACATTTATATATTCTATTGAAGTTTTTTTTAGAGCTGACAACATATTTTTCATTCACAAAACCCATTTTTTTTAAATATTTATTTGAGAAAATATTCGTTTATTCAAGTCTATATGTTTCTTTCTATTGAATTATTCCAATACTTTTTTTTTTGCTTCTTATTAAGTTAAATTATAACCAATTTTAATACCACTTTTCAGACTTTAATATTTATTTACTAAATTTGTTATTACATCAGACCAAATTTTTATTTTGTTTCAAATATTAAAGATCAATCTTTATTTTTTTTCAAATGTTAACGATTTTTAAACAATTTTTTTTATATTTGCTTTTCAATTTTTTAATTTAAGTTTTCAGTTTTCAGGTTTCCAATTTGTAATTCAAGTTTTTAGTTTTTAATTTTTAGTTTAATTTATTATAGATAGGTGTCTTTAGATTTTCAAAAAATTTTTTATATTTGCTTTTCAATTTTTTAATTTAATTCAGTTTTTAGGTTTTCTCCCTTTGTATTAACTCGTAGTGTCTGCTTTATAACCCTTTTCCCGTGATCTAACCGAGCTGAAACTTTGCAGGCAGACTCGTGCCAACGACAAAAAATTTTGATTTCTGACATAGATATTTCATTTTTAGTCAATCAATTATTTAATAACGTGATGGTAAACGTAATTTACAAAGCAAGGGAGTACAAGAAAAACTTGCTTTTTGTGGGTTAGTTAAGTTGTCTTCAATTTATGTATGTCTGAAATACTGCCTCAATCAACTTTGTTATTTTGTCTTGCTCTAACTATAGACCACAAATTTTCAATTGGATTAAGATCTCGAGAGTTACCTGGCCATTCAAGGCTTGTAATTTTTTCAAATATTTCATCATGTCCTTGGACAATTGACATGGAGCTGAATGTTACTAGAAAACTGTTTGACCATTGGCAGCAACACATCTTAGCTCTGTTCTAGCAAGTCTTTTTAGTTTTGAGGGTTCATCATGCCTACAGCCGATACTGTATATTTATTAGAATATCGGCCCCAGAACATCTTCTTTAATAAGTGTTTGACTGATTGATCGAAATTATGTGTTGTTAGATTTTCGTTATCCTTGTACCAAAAAAGACTCCCATCAGACTCCAGTTCACAGTGACTGAAAATTTATTTTCATTGGCCAAAACTCTGTAACTTTTGAACCGATCAAATATATTAGTAATTCTTTTTCTAGTGGGTAGATATTTAGTTGAGCTTGAGTTTGTTTTAATTTCATTAAAATTGATTAAATATTTTATAAGAAATTCTAGGTCAAAGTTGAACTTTTCATTTTTTTAACTTTTAGCGTGAAATATGGGTTTTTATTTTTTTTTATTTATTAAAAAATGTCATATTTGGATTTTAATAATAATTACAAGCATTTTTGTAATAATGGGATATTTTTTATGTTTACACTCAAAAAATTTGTGCACTCAAAAAAAAAAAGTAAAATCATCTGGAAATTTTGCTATTACTACTGAAAAATTAAAAATTTTTTGCTGTCAAATTTGCAAATTTGTTTACACTCAAAGAATATTTCCACTTAAAAAAACGTTAGTAAAATTATCCAATAGTCTTGCTATTACTACAGAAAAAATTATCACTTTTTGCTGTCAAATTTGTTAATTTTAGCAAAATAAATCTGCTGAACATTAGTGCAGTGATTCTGATTTTGATACGAAAATAAGAGTTTTTATTTTTTCAATCTTTCTTATTTATTAAAGCATTTAATACATATCGAGGGTTTACTAACGCAACCTCGTAACTCGATTTTTTACGATTTGGGTTTTAACCGGAAAAGTAATTAGTAACTACCGCCGCATAATTATGCAAAGTTATAAATAAAAATATTAATTAGTTTTTTTTTAATCAAAAAAATGCAAACTCGTATCTCAACCTATACAAAATTGTCATGCGCAACCTCGTATCTTAAAGTAAATACATAGGTAGATTTGGCATCACTGATGGTCTGATGATCACGCATATAATGCTAGCTAGTCTTAAGTTCATCTCGATCATCGAAAATTAATTTAAGTGAACAATCAGAAATTGTTTTAAAAAAAAAAATACCTCGTAAGAATCAAGGACAAAAGTGATTGGGAACGAAATAAAGCAGAGAAATCTCGTGAGGCAAGGCTTATTTTAGCTTAAATCGGAAAGTGCAATGGGATTCAAGAAAATACAAGAAAACTAATTTTTAATTCATTCTGGAATGATTTAAACTGGGATAAAAAACAATCTTACGTTATTTCTCTTGTTACCAAAGAAATATTTCAATGGTGACAATGGTTTCCTAAAAAAAAACAAATCAAACAACACAAGAAAATACTCAAAAAAAAAATTTTAAAAAAACAGTCACATGTAGAAGACTTCTTAAATAATTTGCACATAATGGATTCACACTACTGTCGTAAAGATACTACAAAGTTGTATTTAGATAATTTATATACAAAATCTGTTCAAGAAGTTTACCGTGATTTCTTAAAATATATGGAAGAGCGTAGAATTCCAGTTAATGAAAGAGTTAAAAAAAATGAAATTGATGAATATAGACATCTTTAAACCTCAAAAGATTTTTGTGATATTTGCTTTGCTTTTAAAAATAAAAATATATCTGCAGACGAGTATAATAATCATGTAATAGAAAAGAATCCTGCTAGGAATGAAAAAGATAATGATAAAATCAAAACAATTTCTGGAGAAATAAAAGCTTTCACGGTAGATGTCTAAGCTGTGCAGATGATACCACAATTACCTGCTATTTTAAACAAAAACTAAAGTATCATCAGTTTACGGTATACAACATAGCTAACGGGGATGTATTATGTTATGTATGGCACGAGGGTGAAGGCGGCATTGATGGCAACGTTTTTGCGTCCTGCCTGATTGATTTTTTAAAAACTGAAGTTAAGCTTACTACGCCGATTGTATTTCACAGTGATGGTTGTGGTGCCCAGAATCGAAATGTAACCATAGCTAATTCTTTATTTCAATTCGCTTTAAAAACAATATCAATTTCTTCCAAAATATTTGGTAAGGGTCACACCCAAATGGAATTCTGCTATCGAAAGACGTAAGAAAGACCGAGAAATGTATGTGCCTTGTGAGTTTGTAAAAATCATTGACGAATCACGACAGAAAAAACCGAACAATGATGAGCATCCGGATTATAGTTTTTTCAAAAATTATTATACCCTATACCACTATGTGGTTTGGGTATAATGACTTTGTGCTGCTGTTTGTAACAACCAAAATTATTTGACCTAGACCCATCTTTAATTATACCGATCTGATCAGAATCACTTTCTGAGTTGATTTAACAATGTCCGTCCGTCCGTCCGTCCGTCCGTCTGTGTGTCCATGTAAAGCTTGTAATCAAACTGCAGGTCGCAAATATGAATATATGTTGATGAAATTTGGTATATAAGCTTTTATTTACCATGGGATGAACGCTATTGAAATTGGTGAGAATCAGTCCATGTTCAGACCTAGCCCCCATACAAATTACCCCTATGAAATCGACATAAATTGCCATAAGATCCAAATTGTCATATAGATCTTACTCAAATTGGGTTTTGTATGCGTTCATTACGTCCATTATTGAGTAGTCCAAAAATGATACCTTTGGCCCCATATAGAGCTGCTTCCCGATCTTCACTTAAATCTATTAAAAAACAAAAATATTGCACTGATTCTTCTCAGATTTTCTTTGTATATATTTTTGCAAAATACAGGAGACTTTAGCAAACATAATCAGGACCGGTCCATTTTTGGACCTAGTCCCTATATAGATATAGCATCCGATATTGTGACGGTGATCTGTTTTGCGCTTTACTGTAACAAAAGAATTTCTGTTACAAGGAAAATAAGAAAGCAGAAAAAAAACATAACCTTGATCTTGAAATTATTTTCAAGTTCAAGTATGTACGGTAAACAACACCTTATATGGTAACATGCTAATGGAAAATTTTTTGTTCTATTTTTGCAAACTGATTAATGGAGCGATTTGTTTGTCTCTTCGTTGTTTATATGAATTCATGATTGTTCATGTATGTATGGGTCAACTACAGCTTGCAATCTTTCTCGTTCTCCAACTTGGTTTTCAGCTATTGGTATTAGCTTGTCCCTTCATTCACTCAATAATCTCACTTACTCTCTCTCTCCTTTTAATATGAGTTGGTATTTTTTTTACGAAAAGAGTGAGATTATGAACGAATGTATGTATATCTATGTGTATTAGGGATAAAGACATAAAAAGTTACATAATGACATACATAGGCTATGCAATGAGTGGATGAGCGTAGGTAATACAAAAACAGGTTTTTTTTTGGTTGTTCTAGTCGGAGAAAAAAAAACTCTGTATAATTGGTGTTATGAAGATGACGCCAGAATATATAATTGATTCAAGTTCTGTTGAGAGAAGTGAACGTTTATACCACGAAAAGAAAGAAAAATACAAACTCGAATTAAGACACGTTTTCAATAAATTTTATTTAAAAAAAAAATGTGTAAAATCTTCAAAAGTAAAGATCGAAATACAATAAAAACCAAATACCGAGCTTTTACAAAAAGGAGTCGTGTCATGAGTCAGGGGAAACGAGAGTTTTATGTAAATTTTAAAAGCGAATTTAAAAATATATATCTGAAAAAATGGTTAAAGTAAGGATTTAAAAACCCAACAACAGCGCACTTTTTAAACATCATTAAGCCAATACAGTGGAAGTAAAAAAAAAATACAAACGATTTATATCTTCTAACAAAAATAAACTAAATAGTTTATATACGTTTTGTGTATTAATCTATATATATACTATTACTACTATATAAACCATTTCACATACAATCTATATATATTTACCTATAAAAAAATAATGGCATAAGTTAAAAAAAAAAAAAAAAAAAAATTTAAAAAAAAAAAAGAAAAATGCTGAAAGTTCTAAGTAAAATAAAAGAAAAAAAATCACAATTAAAATTTAAAGTAAAAATAAATAAGTGGTGTAAAAGAATCATGAAAAATTTTAACCTCACAACACCTGAAAACATCGTTATATATTCCATATTAAAATAATAATTATATATAAAAAAAAAAAAACTATTATTTTTCCTTTTGATTAATCCATAAAACCGCCTAATTAGATTTACTCTTTTTTTTTAAATCATTATATAATAATTTTATTTAATTTTACCACAAAACAAAATCTATTTTATAGAGCAAAAATAATTATTTTAACGTTAAATTTGAACAAAAACAAAAAAAAAAAAGTTTAACTGTAAACAAAAAGTTACAATTCATTTATATACAAATAATTATGAAGATTAAATAAAGATTATAAAACCCAATGTAGAAACATAACCAAACCAAATCTTATCATTGCAGTGGGTTACCTCCAATTGAGATGGAGTCGAGGTAACATGGTAGGGAGGGCAAAAAGGGGCAGAACACCTCGTCCCCAATCCCAAGGTAAGTATGGCCATCCATCCATTTAGCGTCCGTGTTTTGACAGTTTTTTTAAATCGCACGTGAAAATCTGTAGTGCGGTTTCCCTGGGCCTGAGCAAGACCCCACCCATCCGGCGAGCTAGGCCCCTACGCCAGCACGTGCGACCAGCAAAGGCTCAGGGAAACGGAAGCGGATCTTCCACCAACGCCGCACCATTACAATATGAACTTTTTCATATTTTCAGCCAAAAAAATTAATAAAAATCAGACTCAAATTTGGTTTTTGCTTATTTTCTATGTCCAGTTAGTTGGGCCTAAGAGATAGGGCATAGTATAGGTTATCGTATAGTCGGTCTAGACCGACTATAATTTTCTTACTTGTTCTGATTTGAAATATTTTCGGCCTGGAAGGATTAAAATACTGAGGACTAAAATACTAAGAGGATTAAAATACTGAAAAGATAAATTAATGTTTAAAATAGGAAATTCTTCCTCAGCGTTAAAACAGTATATAACATATTGACACCGAAGTTAAGGAGTTACATATATTTTGAAGAAATTCGATTGACTAATCAAAAATACAAAGACTTGCAGTCTTTAAAATCATTGATACTAAAGGATTACCATACTTTTTATGATAATTTAAAATACATCCGTGAAAAATAAACACATTTTCTTCTAAAACACTAAATATTATCTCTTAACAGTGTTGGTGTAAAACATTTCAATTTTTTTTTTAATTTTTTAAGTTATTTGTTGTGATTAAAAGTGTTATGGAAACTACGTAATCTTAATATACTATTAATAAACTAGTTGATTGTGTGGCGCCTAGGCGCATACGTACATATGAAAAAAGATTGTGTTTGTAGAAATTGTATACATAAGTATCAAAAGAGATAAGAAATATTTGCCAAAAAAGTTTTTCAATTTAGAATCTCTTGAAAAACTATATTTCATGTGAAATATCGTTGGTTATTTAATAGTTTTTCTTGCTGTGGGTTCGATTCTTAACTTGGCTTGCAACTTTTGATCGTGACAAAGCCACATACAGTTGACCGTGTGAAAATACCGTGGTCTCCAAATTAATGCCAAAGTAATCAAATGACTGGCTTGAACCTTGTTTATGGTAATTGCGTATGCAGGTATTACTGGAAACTGGTGGCGTTTTAATATGAAAGGTAATGTGGTGTCGGTTGGAGCGAGATCAATTCTAGGAATTAGAACCATACCATTTTGGTCAGCGTTACAGAATCAGTCAGTCATTCAGTCAGTCAGTGAGTCAGGAATCAGCGTAAATATATTTAAGATATTACCCGGCCTTCACACGTTATATTTTTGGCTTTCGGGTTGTAATGCACTCACACTTTTTTACTCCTTTTTACTAAACAATCATACGTTTCAATTCGCTCTTTCAATTTTTCAATGGGACAGTTGCTAAACAATTTTTTGACTATTATATGTGTGATCAATTTGACTTGAACGTGGGAAGGCCGGGTAAAGTGAGGAGATTGGAGATCCCAAAATTATTAAAATTTAATACAATGGAGTTCGCTTATAACGAACCCTGGTTGTAATAAATTTTTGTTTATAGCGAAGAATTTCTTCGGTCCCAAGTGGTTATATCAAACTTTTGACTTTAACAAACAATTTTTTTTTTCCATTTCAGAATTTTCCTATATTATATATATTTAAAAAGAAAATAATTTTAATTTAATTTAATTTTATTTTAATTTAATTTTAATACAAAACAAAAACTTCGGTTTTCAAATGAAGTTTTGTAAAAGGTCCTTTTATGTATATTTTCGCAAAAGTTTGCCAGTAGCCAACCTTTGCTTTGTACTTTCTGCTTCTATACATAAGGAGTTTTTAATATTATATGATTTTAAAAAAATATTTTATTTTGATAGAAACTCGGTAATTGTAGTCTTATTAAGACAAAGTATTAATATGTATCTTTTTAATAATTTAATTTATGTTTTATAACTTTTTAAAATGCATCAAAATAAATAAACTTATTCAACTAAAAAAGTTTTTAAACCTTTCGGACAAAACAAAAAAATACTACGGTTATAACGAACTTAGTCTAATTTGGGCGGTCCCGCCGAGTTCGTTATAACCGAACTCCATTTTACTGTAAAAAAATAGAATAGCATAAAAAAAAAAAAAACGTTTTAGAGCAAGGTTCCCAAAAATTTCTTAAGGGGGGGTAAGGTTTTAAAAGTTAAAAAAGTATTTTCATAATTCTTTTTTGAATATATGAATAATGTTGGATTATTTATTTCGTATGTACGTTATAGCATAACAATTGAAGAATCTTTGAAAAAATTTTCAATTAAAAATTTTAATAAATAAGTCCGTGACAGGGAATCTCCGGAGGCGTTGTTGTTTTGCGGTGAACATCATAACTCGTTACCGGATGATGTGAAATTTAAAAAGCGAAATGCGTTTCAAAGGTGATATGTTTCCTGAGGTAGTGACGAAGAGTTTTTTACAATTTTTTTTTTTTTTTTTTTTGCAGCAATTTTGAAGTGAAAAACGATTTTTGCTATACAATTTCGGGAATTTGTTGTTAAAAAATGGGGAAGAAAATGGAATTGAAAAAGCTTTTCGTGGTTACCTGATGATATATGTATGTGTAGATACAGTGTCTAAAATTTCAAAAGAATCGGTCAAGTAGATTTTGAGTTATGATGTTCACGGACTTCGCACATTTATTTGGGAGAAAATCGGTTTAAAGTTTTATGAAAACTAATTTTTATATAGTATATACCGTATGAGGCCGGTCGCTGGAAACGCTGTATCTTCTTAAGTTTTGTTCTGATTTACTTAAAATGTTCACACAACACGCTCGACATGTTGTGCATTCAGAAAGAGAAATGCAAAAAAAGGTTTTATAACGTACCACCCCTTAAGGAAGGTGCAAACACCAATTCACCTACACAAAAGAGAAAAAATATTTCATATTTTATCATACATGTAAACTTAAAAAGAGAACTACATATTTTGCATTGCCGTATTAGTTTTACTTAAAAAAAACTTATTATTCCAAATCGCCTTTAATTCTTCCATTATAATTTCAATAAATTATTCAAATTAAAATCTTAAATATACCTTTTTACGTAATTTAGGTTTGTCAAAATTTTTTAAAGCAAATTATGCAAAAATTAATATTATGAGTGAAAAAAAATTATTTTGCCACCTCTCTTCTGAAATTACAATGTAATTTATGCAAAGTTAGAATAATTTAAATTTGAAACTTAATATTGCACTATTTTTCAAGTGCTTTATAATACAGAGCTTTAAACGAAATCATACGTTGGAAAAAAATCCACATTGAAGATCTCTTTTTTCTCAAAAAAGCATACTCTTTGATAAGTGCTGGCCATCAGAGAACCTGAGCGAAAGCACTCCTAACAATACAAAACAATTTTGAGATGAAAAACAAAGCAAACAAACGGAAAAGTTTAGTTTGATAAAAGAAGTAAGTATGCATATCGGACCAATGTTCAATGAGATAAATAAAAATGTTTAAAATTTCATTCATTACTTTTTTTGCTGAATTTTTTCATTGACCAACAAAGGGAATTTAAAGAAGAATTTGATTAGATATTAGTTTTTTTGATGGATTTTTTGCGTTCAACTTATTCCATATGTAACACGAAATCTGCATATGTAGTGCTATTGTCGTTAGCAGTGCTGCCATTTTTGACAACTTATTGTAATTTCGACGATTTTTCAATTTGTTAAAATGATTTGTTAAATTTGTTAAAATGATGATTGAAGATTTTAAATTTTCAGTGGTATAAAAATTAGGATTTCAAGGGTTAACAATTAATGGGTCGTTAATCGAAAATTGATAGTTTTAGTTCAGTGTAAATGTAAATTACAAAATATGTATAGATTTAATTCTGGGTCAAGTCGTTTCAAAACGGAAAGACCTTGAATAGCATCTCCATTTAAGACTTAAGTTTTAATTACGGCTATACTTTTAACCTATATTATATGTTTCAGTTATAGATACATGTCAATAAAATTATTTAGTTGATTGCTGTGTTAAGTTTTTTTCGTTGAAATTTCACCACTAATACAATGCTGTAATAATATTCATAATATGAATGATATAAATAAATTTTATTGCTTCCTTTTGTAATATTTTTTCGAGTTTTATAAGCAGTAAAATTTTCTTGACAATTTCTTGTTTTAAAAATGACAATTTTGGCGATTTAGTTTCCAAAATTGTAGATTTTCAGAAGATTTTATTAGCAGCACTGGTCGGTAACAAAGAAGAGAGAAAAAAGAAGAAAGAAAATTGTGTGTGGTTTTGTATAAAATGAGAAAGATTAAATTTTGTTTGTGTATTTCCCATAGCTTTGTAGGGAGTGTTATGTGTGTGTATTATTTCAGCGTTACAGAATCAGTCAGTCAGTCAGTGAGTCAGGGATCAGCGTAAATATAAGTAAGAAGATTGTTTATCTCACAAAAAAAGTTATGAACAGTACTGTTTTGTTATAATTAAAAAAAAAAATGTCAGTGATAATAATATTTTTATTTGATTAAAAATTAATGAATTTAGTAATATGTTTTTAAATAAATAATTCGAAAAGCTAATTTATGTGCTCTTATTTCAGAAAAACGCAATCGCGTATGTTACGCTTTATAGCAATTTTTCTGTGCAGAAAACACGTAACTCAAAAAACGGGCGAAAAATAAAAAAAAATTGTTTAAACAATGGCAAAAGCTTATTATAAAACGTTTTTTGTCTCTCCTGAAAAGTAGTAGTTTTTGAGATACGAGGTTGCGTTAGTAAACCCTCGATATGTGGTTAAAAAAACCTTTAAAAAAAGCTGCAATCGATTTTAATAGCATTTGTAACAATGGGAGGTTCTGTTTATTATTGTTTTTTTTTTACTAATACTATGTTTATAAATATTCCATATTTTGTTCTGTGTTATTTCTATTCTTAAGTAGTTTTTGACTTCTTCATCTAAATCCCGATGTTCCACTTTCTTTTGATTTCGAATACTGGAGATGAACGGATCTGATGTTGCCAATAATATATTAAATAGATCTTCATTTGTGGAATTTCGTGAAATTTTTCTAGTATTGTGCTCTCTATAAAATCTGTAATCCTTATTCCTTTTTTCCTGAGCCTCCTCTGATAGATCTTCAAGTGGTACCAAATACAGAATTTTTGATTTTGTTTGCAGACATATTTCTCCATGGGTACTTAGTTGTATATATTTTTGCAGTTTCCTTAGCATGTTCTCCAAATTTTTTGGAGTCAATTTCTTCATATGACGCAAATTCTTCTAGTATAATTTTAAATCTGAAAATAAGGTTTAAATCCACTCCAGTTATTTCAGAACCAAAATCCAAATCATAACTTATTTTTAGTATGTGTTCCATAAGTCGTATTCTTGCATGTAGTGGTGATAATCCAAATTCATATGCATCAGTATTATCTAGTGATTTTGTCGGGACTTGATTTAATTGGCTTGATGTTAATTGGCTTATGATGCGCCTGGATGCAGCCTTCGTGTTAGTCAAAGCCTGGCCTACTTTTCCAACTATCATTGTCAGCTTTAATTGTTAGCTTACTTTAATTTGCTTCCCATCTAACTGTAATTTTAATGGCTGTAGTGTTGCAATTTCGGCCTTGATATCAGTAACTTCTTTGTTAATGGCATCATGAGTTTCTTTTTTGAATTCAAATTTGATTGGCCTGCAGCATTTTATGGAAGAAAATATCTTTTGTTTGTTGTACTAGTCGCAGGCTCTGAATCTTCCCAAATCTTTTTCAATCGCAATGGTACAAATGATAGCATGAACATATCTGAGTCCGAAGTATTTTCACATACTACTTGTTTGTATTGTTTTTGTCCCGAAGAACCATCACATCCGCATTTATAAAAAAATTAATTTTGCGTTTCCATATTTCTTTAACTCATTTCCTTTTATTGATTGTAGCAAGCGCTCGGCTATGTGATCAAGTAGAGATTGTAGTTTTACCTCTGCCAAAATTGGTGTGATTGTGATAGTGTCCTTTGATGGCAAACAGTCCATTTTAGCAGCGGTTATGTGATGACATGCTGGATACATGTTTGAGTCTTTTTCAATCGCACGCAATCTGAGCTGAATATATTGCTGTTTTGTTAATTTAGAATCCAAAAATAATGCTAATGCCTCCTCATTTGTGAACAGTTTTGCATCTCTCGGAGTTGGTATACTTTTAAGAATCCGTTTTGTTCTCACTGGACTAGCTTCAACAACTTTTTCAATGATATCTACTTTTGTCAATTGTTTCTGCGATCTTAATTGATGTAGGAAAGATTATTTTATATATATAAAGGGTTTTTCAATAAGAGCGCTACAAAAGTTTTTTTAAATAAAACAAAAACCGTTTTGGATATCAATGAAATTCTTTATTCCTGTGAAAGTACGTTCGATGCCATTGTGTATGGAAACCGATCTCTTTGCATGGCCACCACGGGCACGCTTGCAGAAGTCCAGACGCTGAACCCAATTTTCGACGGTTTTCAAGCATAAATCGGCCGATACTGCTGCAATTTCACGTTCGATATTCGTAAGAAGTTCATCAGTCATCGCTAGCTTGTTGGCATAGACCACAGACTTGACGTAGCCCACAGGAAATAGTCCAACGGCGTCAAATCGCACGACCGAGGCGGCCAATCGACTGGACCATTTCGTGAGATAACACGTTCTCCAAACTTGGTTTCCAATAAACTGATTGTGACCTTCGCTGTGTGACTTGTGGCGCCGTCCTGTTGGAACCACATGTCCTCCAAGTCCATATCATCCAATTGGGGCCAAAAATATTCGGTTATCATTGAACGGTAACGTTTCCCATTCACAGTAACGTGCCGGTCTTGATCATCACGCAAGAAGTACGGCCCAATGACGCCGCCGGCCCATAAACCGCACCAAACCGCAATTTTTTCAGGATGCAATGATGACTCATGGAGTACTTGTGGATTGCTGTCTGACCAATAACGCATATTTTGTTTATTGACGAAGCCAATCATTTTCAAATTGTTGCTCAGCCCAATTCACGAACATACGTCGTTTCTGGTAGTCAAGCGGCTTCAGTTCTTGCGCCAATTTGATCTTGTAAGGATGTAGGCCAAGATCTTTTCGCAAAATTCGCCACAACGACGTCACAGAAATGCCCAACGCTTGAGAACGACGTGTGAGAGACACATTTGGGCTTTCTTAAACTGAAGCCTCAGCGGCAGCAATATTCTCGACACTACGGGCACTTCTTTGTCTCACTGGCACGGGAACATTTTGTGCTGTGCCTGTGGATTCAAATTTTTCCACTAGACGCTCAATTGTTGATCTGCTAGGACGATTATGACGACCATAAATTGGACGTAGCGCTCTTAACGTTGACGCCACTGACTCCGAATTTCGGTAGTAAATTTTAAAAATTTCGACTCGTTGTTAGCTCGTATATCTTTCCATCATGAAATGGCAAACCTTACTGAAGAGAAATGTCAGAAGAGCTGCAAGAAATATGAAATATGCTGTCCCTGTCTTTCTACTTTTGTAGCGTCCCTGTTGAAAAACCCTTTACATCCAATTTCATCGTTAACGTTGTTAAGTTACCGCCTCTTAGATCTATCGCTGCAGTTGTCCAGTGATTTGCGAGGTCTTCCAGTCTTATATTGCTTTGTTGTTTCTGAGGCGACAGTAAGTTGGCCTTCTAACCAGTTTGCGCTTTTTATATAAAAGTTTTGTTTACTGCTGCTAACTTCTTTGTAGCATTTTTTAGTGCTTTGACGAAATTAGATAATTTCTCTTGCGCTGCACGAATTTAAGTTTAATTTTATTTTAACGCTACTAAGAACATCTTTCTGGTTTTAATTTCTAAAATAGTCTGCGGCCAGTTCTTTATAACTGAAGCTCTCCATATTTTTCTGAATATATTTATTTGCGACTGTAATTGCTTAAATATATTATAGCAATTGAATTTGTATTCAAATGTCACTTTCTTATAAGCCTTTTCATAAACCATCATACTATGTTTCTAGGCATTACTACCTAAAATGATATATAAACAAGTAAGAAAATTATAGTCGGTCTAGACGATACCCTATACCGTGCGTTTAGAGACCCTATCTCTTAGGCAAAACTAACTGGACATAGAAAATAAGATAAACCAAATGTAAGTGGGATTTTTATTAATTTTTTTGGCTGCAGATATGAAAAAGTTCATATCGGATGCTATATCTATATGGGCACTAGGCCTAAAATTGGACCGATCCTGATCATGTTTGGTAAAGTCTCTTGTATTTTGCAAAAATATATACAAACAAAATTTGAAAAGAATCAGTGCAATATTTTTGTTTTTTGATAGATTTAAGTGCAGATCGGGAAGCAGCTCTACATGGGGCCTATGAGTAAGTGTTGCCCCATAGGGATAATTTTTGGACTACTCATTAATGGATGTAATGAACGAATACAAACCCAATTTGAGTAAGATCTATATGATAATTTGGATCTTATGGCAATTTATGTCGATTTCATAGGGTTCATTTGTATGGGGCCTAGTTCTGAACATGGACCGATTTTCACCAATTTGAATAGCGTTCATCCTATGGCTTCATCCTAGAAGCTTAAATGCCGAATTTCATCAAAATATATTCATATTTGCGACCTGCAGCTTGATTACAAGCTTTACATGGACACGCAGACGGACGGAAGGACGGACGGACATCGTTAAATCGAATCAGATAGTGATTCTGATTCGATCGGTATAATAAAAGATGGGTCTAGGTCAAATATTTTTGATAGTTACAAACAGCAGCACAAAGTCATTATACCCAAACCACATAGTGGTATAGGGTATAAAAACCCACTATAAAATGAATTACATGTGTGTGTTTTACTGCTTTAGTGCTTACATTAGTGCATCGTTAGGTAAAATGAAAAGGTATAAACAGGTATGATAATAAAAAACAAGGTTACAAACGTCCTCTGTGTATTGATATTCTTACTTATTCTTACAAATATATCGAAAGGGTGGTGTATTTTGTAAGCAGATATCATTACTAGTAATAGAACAAATAACGACTATTATAAGCGATAAAATACCTAAAGCACAAATTTAACACCCAATTTGAAATGGTGTAACCAAAAAATATTTTGGAAATTTGTAATATTTTTTACACGTTATATGTTTGCAACTACCCAAAATATATGACCTGAATTCACCTATTATTATTTCGATTGACTCAGAATCAATTACTGAATCGATTTAGCGATGTATGTCCGCCCGTTCGTCTGTCTGTCCATCTGTGTGTCCATGTAAGCCTTGTAATCAAACTACAGCTCATAAATATAATTAAATTGTGATGAAATTTAGTGGGCCATATGACAAATGCTATTGAAATTGGTGAAAATCTGTGCACATTAAGACCTAGTCCCCATATAAATAACTCGTATCAGACGATAAAACTCGGAGTATGTACGTCTATATTATCGAATAATTATTGGATTAATTAATTACTGATGGTAATCAGTAGGCCAAAACTAAACCCTACAGGACTCTTTTTAGTCATAGTCCCCATAAAAAGCTGTTTCCCGATTTTCAATTAAATCTATCAAAACACATACATGTTGCATAGATATTTTCAGAATTGGTTTTATATATTTTTGATAAAAGTAAGTGACTTTTGTAAATAAGGTCCTGATCGGTCCATTATTTTACCGAGTGCCCAATAAAAGATATTATCAGATATTAACTTTTTCATATGCCACAAATGAATAACAATAGCACTCAAATTTTGTTTATGTTCACTTTCTATATCCACTTATCAAAAAACTTGGTTTATGATATCGTATTGTCGGTGGTCTAAGTCGACTATAATTTCCTTACTGCTTTTTATACCCTATACCACTATGTGGCTTGGGTATAATGACTTTGTGCTGCTGTTTGTAACTGCCAAACATATTTGACCTAGACCCATCTTTTATTATACCGATCGAATCAGAATCACTAACTGATTCGATTTAACGATGTCCGTCCTTCCGTCCGTCTGTGTGTCCATGTAAACCTTGTAATCAAACTGCAGGTCGCAAATATTAATATATTTTGATGAAATTTAGTACATAAGCTTCTATCGGCCATAGAATGAACGCCATTGAAATTGGTGAGAATCGGTCCTTGTTCAGACCTAGTCCCTATATAAATGACCCCTATGAAATCGTCATAAATTGTCATAAGATCCAAATTGTCATATAGATCTTACTCAAATTGGGTTTGTATGCGTTTATTACATCCATTAATGAGTAGTCTAAAAAAGATCCTTGGGATAAGTCTTAGTCATAGGCCCCATATAGAGCTGCTTCCCGATCTTCACTAAAATCTATCAAAAAACAAAAATATTGCACTGATTCTTCTCAAATATTGTTTGTATATATTTTTGCAAAATACAAGAGACTTTACCAAGCATAATCAGGATCGGTCCATTTTTGGGCCTAGTCCCCATATAGATATAGCATCCGATATGACCTTTTCCATATTTGCAGCCAAAAAAATTAATAAAAATCCCACTCAAATTTGGTTTATGCATATTTTCTATGTCCAGTTAGTTGGGCCTATGAGATAGGGTCTCTAAATAGGGTGTCATATAGTCGGTCTCGACCGACTATAATTTTCTTACTTGTGTTCTGCTGATGTTTGTAGCTACCAAAAATATTTGACCTAGACCCATCTTTTAATATAGTGTTCGATTCAGAAAAGCTTCTTGAGTCGAATTAGCGATGTCCTCCCGTTCCTCTGTCTGTCTGTTTGTTGAAATTTTGTATATAAGCATTCGTCGGACGATCGCTATTAAAATTGGTAAAAATCGCTTCACATTCAGACCTAACCTCATACTAATGACTGACCCATATGAGATCAATTTAAAATTCCCTAAGATCCAGATTACCACATAGATTTCGTTCAAATTTGGGTTTTGTATGATTACTACTTCTATTAACCAGGGGTTCAAAAATAAATCCTGGACAACCATTCTTACTGATAGTCCCCATATAAAGCTGCTTCTCGATCATTTTAATCAAAAATTAGCTCAGGTTGTGCTCAAATTTGGACTATAGATGTTTTTGTGAGAATTAAATGACTATGGACAGCATCGGTCCATATAAAATAGCATCCAAAAAAATAGCGAATCGCTTCATTTAAACGACGGATAACACTCATATTGTATCTGCTTATAAGGCCTTGATTTTGACTGACTTTGATGTAATCTTTGCGGTCTTATTTCACCGTTTGTATGATACTTTCTTCATTGTCGGTTTTTTCGAGTAGAGATCCATTTCTTATCATCCAAAATAAAGTATTTGATTTCGTTGTCGTATTCGGAAAGCATTGTTTCCGAGTAATTAGTTTGACACTTAAAAGAAAATTGATTGTGTTTGTAAGCAATCGAGATTTGACACGTTTGAGACATAAAATATTTTTTAAAATGGTGTTGATTAATCCTTTTGAAATGTCAATAAAATCAACAAAATATCTAATTATCAATCGATTTTTCTTTTTCTTCCGTCCGCTTAACTCCCTATAGAGCATAGGGCCTCTACAAAGTTTCTCCAAGGTATTCGATACATTCATATTCATATTCATTCCAGCTTCTTCCGCTGTTTTCGATGTCTTTAAGCAAGCTTCTTTTGGTCTTTGGCCGACCTCTTCTTCTATGGCCTTGTGCATTCCAATCTAGGGCTTGGCGGCTTATTTCATCTGGATCCTTCCTAAGAGTGTGCCCGATCCATTTTCACTTTCTTCTTTTAATAATACTGTCTAAACATGAATTGCTCGCTCCCAGACACAGGGAGCTTGCTGCCGAAGGATTTGCCGGGAAGATTTGACAAACGTCGGTGACCTCCTGGGAGACTTATCTTCTGTATTGGCGTCTTATTCATGTTATCTGTTTGACTGATTTGTCAGGATTCCTTCAATGCTTGTAAGGCTAAAGAAGAGCTTAGTAGAGCCTGACACTCCTTATTTGCCTAAGCACAGGCGTACGCTTCTTGGAAGCTTATGGGCGCTACCGTTGACCTTTCTAGATTCATCCGCTACCATCCCTTTTGCACTATCCTGCTATAATACGCAGTACTCTGATGATCCAATTCCCTGAATAAGTCAGATTGGCTCAAACAGATGTAACGTTGCTCACACTAGCTAATATCATAACGGGTGTTATAATATCATTGCCCGGTGTCCACCTGCTCCGAGGAATCGGAGGTCGTGAGTCTTCTTAGTTCGTTGCACGGATTGATTCTGGACTTTAACAAGTTAAAGATGATCAGTTCCGTTACCTTGTATATCCAACTCTGAACACCAATTACTTTTTAATGGCACAAAATCTTTAATTTCTTTGACATGTTTTACATCACTAGTTGTTTGTTCTCATATTTTTGTCTTCAAACTTTTCTCTGCCTTCTTGTATCTCTTTGTACTACTTATAAACCTTTATTTTTTCAATATGGCCGGAAACAAAATTTAATGGAAGTTCTTTAGGAAAATCTTACATTTGCTAAAATCGCCAAATTCACTTTTAGTTGTTTACAAAAAAATGAGCGTCTCTATTGAAGCAATGAAGAAATTGTTGTGAAATTTGGCACAAATGTCAAGAACGGTACTTCAAATCTGAAAAAAGATATTTGCCAAGTCGCTAAAACCACGAAGTTTGAAATAAAATGTCAGCTTTTCAGTTGCACTTAATATTACTTCTAATAAATAAATAAAAGTGGTGCCCGAGCAAGAATGAGAAACAACAGCAGAAGCAATGTGTTTATAGTAAACTGAGGTTAAGTCTGACAAATATTAGCTTACTGCCGATAGTATTAATTTTAAATCAAGGAAAGCGGTAAACCAGACAGAGCTTAGAAAGAACGAACTCATGACTTGTATGGATACATTTAAAATCGAGGCGAGTGATGCCGCGTCAGAACTTCGAAAGCAGTAAGTGGAATTAAAACGGTACATAAACCACTGAGGTTATTCAAATACGTGGGCTGAAAAATATGGGCTAAATCTATAGCTAAACAAGTGAAAACTACCACTTAAGGAAACCAATAGCCCATCAGATCACTAAAACTAGTCAAAAAACGAAATCACCATCTGGCTTAACAAAAGTGGAAGTGGTGGAAGTTAGAAAAACATCTATTGCATTTTGTCCAAACAAAATAACTTGTCATTATCAGGTCTCTACATTAGGGATTTCTGCATCAAGAGTGGATGCATCGTTGGTGGCTGTGAAAATATGGCAGATATTACTAGTTTTGAAAATAATTGATATAAAGTTATAAATAAGTGAAGCCTATTAAAACTCTGAAACTCAAATCATTTGAATAATATTTTATATTGACACTTTTATTAACATCTTTTAAGCGCCTTTTAAACAAAGGCTAAATATACTCAGGCACGGAAGTTGTCATATATAAAAAAAACAATATTTTTAGTAATAATCATATTATTATTATAACTACAATACCCCCCATTATGACAGTGGCATTCTTTTGGACCCTTTTAAAAATAAATTAACTTTTATAATAAAATTTCCTTTCTATCGCCTAATCTCTCAAGCAATTGTAAGTGGCTAATCTTAATTAACAGCAAAAACATCAACAACAACTTGAAATTAGTATGCTAAACACCATTATACTTTAAGAATATGTTTTTCTTTCGTTATGAAAGAACTGTCAACACAAACCAATTACAAGAACTTCCTCTCGCTCTCACATTTTGGCATTGTCGCCGAGGTTGTCATCATAGTCATAATCGTCATCATCGTCATCATCCTCATAATGAAATACTTGTTTATAACTTATCATCATAACTCTATCATTCATTTATGCAGTCATTCATTTATCCATCCAACCATCTGGGCAAGAAAAGGAAAACAAAAACAAAAATGAACAACCATAAAAATGCCATACGACCGCCAACAGCAACAGCAACACCATCATCATCAACATCAACATCAACAACAGCAACTACAATATTGACGAACGACAACGTGCGCATAAGAGTTGTTTAAATGAGTGTATGCTTGAGAATTTTTACCCTTTTTTTTGTTGCTGGTGTTTTTGTTGAGCTCATTTAAAAATTTAATTTGATTTCTTACACTGATAAACCCTTCTTTAGTCTAACGCCTACTTAACTCTGGTCAGAGCTTATTAATAATGTATTGATGGATTTATTTTTTGAAGAAAATGAAGAGACTCAACTTAAAGTTTGCAGGTTATGAAATTTCTGTTTACACTTACTAAAAGCTGAATGATTTGGTAACCCACCTAAGGACTGCAGGTTTCACCAAACATTTTCTATGGAAGTTGAATTGATATCGAGGAGGAGATTATATTCAATATATTTTTACTACCGCTGCATACATTTGTTTTAAGGAATTTTTTGATATCTTCAAAGGTAGTTCATCTTAAAAATTGCAAAAAAAGGTGCAAACAGTTGCATTTTTGCACCCGTGATATTGTCTAGGAATCTATTTAAGCTGGCCTACAACCAGTGATGCCATCTTTTTCGGATAAAGAGGCCCAAAACAATACCCTATATAGTGTTAAAAGGCACTGAATTTTTATGAAACAAAAAGCGCTTAAACATTGTCGATAATTTTCCGGGTCATTGTCCAGGCCAGTGTAGTTAAACTTACAAAGGGTTTGGCGTTCGCAGGCCAAAAGTTTTGTTATGACCTATAATATTTTTTTCATTATCTTGACGTTTGTTTGCTTATGGTTTCGGTTATAATACAAGAACCATTGATGATTTCTCATTTCTTTATTCAGCAAAATTGTAATTATATTAATAAATAATTTTTAGAATATATCCATATCCAGCATAAAAAAAAACTGATGTATGAGGGCAGTCCCAGAACAACCCTGACCTGACAAAGAAAACACAACAAATTTGGGAAAAATTTTCTTTATTTCTCAACATAATCTCCTTTTAGCTCGATACACTTTTCCCAGCGTTAATCATTAGCTTCGATACCCTGTTTATAATAAGAAATGTTTAGCTCCTTAAAATAGCCATCAGCCGTAGACTCCAACTCTTCAAATATGGAAATAGAAAGAAATCCGTGCATAATAGCATAATACTCGCCGTTGACTGTTTTTCTTTTTGGAAAATAATCGCAAAAAATAGACGTCATAACCTTGTTTGCAGATGAAACTGTCTTCGCATTCTTTGGACGATTTTTCCATTTCAATCCACTGTTGTCACTGTTTAATTTTCTCAGTTGTAAAGTGATTGATTCACGTCTTATCCGTGAATACGAATCGAAGCAAAAACCCGGTTTTATTGCGGTGAAACATCACCAAACGCTCTATTGAAGCATTTTCTCTACTTTGTTATTATATTGTGAGGAAACGCGGCACTTACCTAGCGGAAAGCTTTATCATATCCAAACTTTTGGGCAATGTGCGATAGCACTTTCTGAAATGCCTGAAATGCTCACGCACTTTCAGCCAATACTATTTGTGGATTTTCTTAACCGTTTCTGGCGTGGCCACCTCAATTGGTCGACCACTACCGTGTTCGTTTTGGCTACTCGTACTGCCTCGTTTAAACTGGTGCAGTGAAATAACTCCCAAATGAAATAAGGCCCAATAAAATAATGAAATAAATCCCAAAAATTTTCCATACAAATTGGAACTTATTTCATGTTTCATTATGAAACAACTTCCAAGTGAAATAATCCCCAATGAGTTTTAGTTGGGTGTTATTGCGTTTTCATTTTTCTTTGGAAGTTATTTCATTTTGTTGGGAGTTATTTCATTTCACTTAAAATTACATTTCAATGAATTCTGCTGCTTTTATAACGGCTCTCAAAAACCGTTTACACAACTAAAGAGCAGCAAAACAATGACATATGTCACGTTAAACCATGAAATGAAATGACTGCGGTCAGTAGTTGTTAAACTTTTTGCGGCCAGTGAAGATCGGTGTTATAGTTGGAAAAAGGAGTAAAATGGCAAATCTTGCGTTCCAAATAATAAGTGGAAAAAGAAGAAACAGTAGAGTATTGTATGTAAAAGCGGAAAAACAATTATATATATATAAAAATATCTGAAGCTAAAGGAAGGAAATATTATGCGTGCTATGACCCAAATTGCAAGTCGCGAGTGATTTCTGGAAAACGGGCAGTGTCGTAAGGCCGCAATTTTTATTGAACATAATCATAATGACCAGTGGCAACTGTATGAAGAACTTAAAGCTTTTAACCAAATAAAATATCGATGCTTAGATAGCGCAAGTACTTTAGGCGCTGGCAACACTGTCAGTGGAATCCGGAGGAATATTCGGAATGTCTGCGTAAGGTAAAGTTAATAGTCAATCATGCTTTACTTGCATTTGTATGCATTTGTATTTGTATGATCTTTTAAAATAAAGCCACCAGGAATCAACGAAAAGTATTGATTTTAATAAAGTGAAACGAGGCCTGCGAGATCTCCGAAGACGCCAAGCGATGTTGTAAATATGTTCCAGAAGAGAAATATTTTTAAAAATTTTGGACTTACTCTGCATGAGGGCCAAGAAAAAACACCGTTTTTTAAAATTTGCCACGGTCGAATGGCTTTGCTTACTGCGTCTTTGTATCTGATAAGATGGTTAAGCGGATTAATGAAAACATTCCCAACAATAAAAATATTTTGATCGATGGTACATCTATAATATTAATAGGCTAGGCGATTTCTTGTGACTGATGTTTTGTTCTACCGTTTTATCCCGATTTTGACCAAATATATATTATTTGAAAAGTATTTCTTTTTAGCCGATTTGCAGATTTTTTAAATTTTCCCCTATTTTGAGTAAATTGCATTTAAAGTTGCTATTAACATATACCTAAAATTATACAATCCCTGCAGGAAATGTCAATAGTGAAACAGTACTGATTCACTATTGACTTTGTCACCAGTACTACTGATCAACTATACCCCAGACAATGTAATTTTTACGTGTCATTGCAAAGCACTAGTGACATTGGTTCTATTGATTAGGTAGTGCCTAGGTAGTTCTCGTGGGACCATATGTAGACATTGGAACCAGAGATTCACTAGTGACTAGGAAGTTCTCATGGGACCATATGTAGACATTGGAACCAGAGATTCTTGTACAAATTTGATTGTTCTTTCACTTTTCTTTATAAATTCGTTTACTTATTATGTTTTTTCTTTGATTTATTATAAAATTTATTTTTATTTATCTATTATATTAAATTTTTCGATATCTTCTTTTAAAACTAGTTTTTCATCCAACCACGGTTTTTCAAACAAAAAAAGTAAGAAAATTATAGTCGGTCTAGACCGACTATACGATACCCCATACCATGCGTTTAAAGACCCTATCTCTCAGGCCCAACTAACTGGATATAGAAAATAAGCATAAACCAAATTTTAGTGGGATTTTTATTAATTTTTTCGGCTGCAGATATGAAAAAGTTCATGTCGGATGCTATATCTATATGGGGACTAGGCCCAAAAATGGACCGATCCTGACCATGTTTGGTAAAGTCTCTTGTATTTTGGAAAAATATATACAAACAAAATTTGAGAAGAATCGGTGCAATATTTTTGTTTTTTGATAGATTTAACTGAAGATCGGGAAGCAGCTCTATATGGGGCCTATGACTAAGAGTTGTCCAATAGGGATCATTTTCGGACTACTGATTAATGGATGTAATACATACATACAAACCCAACTTGACTAAGATTTGTATGATAATTTGGATCTTATGGCAATATATGTTGATTTCATAGGGGTCATTTGTATGGGAGCTAGGTCTGAACATGGACCGATTCTCACCAATTTCAATAGCATTCATCCCATGTCCGGTAAAAGATCAAATACCCAATTTCATCAAAATATAGTCATATTTGCGACTTGCAGTTTGATTACAAGCTTTACATGGACACACAGACGGACGGACGGACGGACATCGTTAAATCGAATCAGATAGTGATTCTGATTCGATCGGTATAATTAAAGATGGGTGTAGGTCAAATATTTTTGGTTGTTACAAACAGCAGCACAAAGTCATTATACCCAAACCACATAGGGGTATAGGGTATAACTATAGAACTCAAGAAGAAGCAGAACTCTCAACTTCTCTATAAAAAATTTTTTGAGAGATAAAGCAAAGTAAATAGTGTAGACGCTTAGTTGACAATGTCAACAAAATAGTAGACAAAAGTGGTGACTTGGGGACACTTGACCCCAGGCTTCCTGCACGAATGCTATGTGTGTGTTTATTAAATTTGTTAATGTGTTTGTAGTAAAAATGAGTTTGACTTTTGTGTTGATTTGTGAATTGGCTATAATTGATTAGCATGCTTTTAGGGTCTTTATTTAACTAAAAAATAAAATTTCCTAGAAGTTGCGCTGGAATTTCGAGGGTTGGAATATGCTAGTTTTCACTTGTACCGCTTGGATGTTTTAAACAGCTGATTTTGCTGCATATTGAGTATTATGAAAAGGTATGTATGTCATCACCGGGGAGGGACTGAGCAGCGCGAATGGCGTCCAGCATCCGACGCGAAGCGACGCACAGTGGCGCCATTTGAGTTTTTTCGTATCTTTTGAACCGAATAACATAATTGAACAGTTTAAACAGCACGTGATAGATAACTGTTCAGCCTATGAAATGAGCGTTTGGAAAGGGTGCTACGCTTTGTAGGGGCCTACTTATGGGTTATCAAAGTTAAAATTTGTAGAAAAATCAATTTTATGGTAACTAAAAAAAATTATTTTTACAGTTTTAGATTGTTTTTATTTTTTTTTCTTTAGGGTTTTATGTTTTAAATTATTACCCAACAAATTGAAAAAAAAATTACGTCTTTTTTAAATTTATTTTTTCAATTTTCTCTAAATTATTCATCACAATTCGTAAGAGAAGGTATATCTAAAAGACTAATCATTTCTAAACTATAATTATTTTCTAACTCTATTCGTGACTTCACATGCCGCAGGGAAGAAATAAGTAGATCGGAAGATGTTGCCAACATGTTGAAGAGGTCCTCATTTTGCCTTACCCTTGATGCTTTGAATGTGTTCTGCAATCTATATTTTTTATAAAATTTGTTAAGAGACTCCTGTGCTTCTTCAGAAAGCTCTCCAATTGGCAAAGACTGGTACTCAATTATATCTTTGCCATGCGCCAATATTTTCTGGACGGTCGGGGTCAACTTCTTCTGTGGATACATTTCTGCTAAAAGAGATGCAGTTTTCGATGCATAATCTCCATATTTTGTAGAATTGACATTTTCTTTGCAGTTTAAAACATTCAAGATCGTTCCCAATCTTTTCACAATTTGATTGTCAATTCCAGTGATTCTAGTTACTGCCTCATCATTTTCAAAAAATCTCCTATAAGTGTTTCCATCGTTTGAGTAATCGTATCCGTGCTTGGGACAGTCTACTTTTAGTCCAACGTGTTTAAAAAAAGCATCCTGTATTTGCTTCTTTCTGATATTTTCCTTATCCTTTATTGATGTATTTTCATCGAAGTTTTCCTCCTCTTGTGGTAGGGTATACGCCAGTTTTAGCAACAACTCCATACACCTTATCCTTGCGTGGAATGGTGACATTCCATATTCGTAATTCTCCTCGTTTGTAGAATCGTTTAAATTACCAAAGTTCTTCTGACTCTTTTTGCAAATCGGGCATGACAATGTTGAGGTTGTTCCTGTCAGTTCGTTTACGACTTTTCCGTCAACCATGGTCAGGTGGAACTCGTTATTGGATTCAATATATTTTCCTTCTCCAATTTGCAGCTTTGTAGGCTTAATCTTGCTTATTTGTTCTTCAATGTCCTTCACCGTGGTCCTTATGAGTTCTGGCGATTCCCTTGCAAACTGAAACATTACTGGTCGGCAATAATGCACTGATGACGGACGTGGATTTTTCCAGTGTAGGGAAACATCAGATTTTAGCCGCAAAGGAACAACAGATGCCATAAACATATTTCCGTCCAATATTGTAGCTTCATCGGAAGATATCCTTTGCTTATAAACGCTTTGTCCGGATGATCCATCGCAGCCCCATTTGCTGATCAATGTCAGTTTCTCAGGAAGAATTTTCACCTCATTTTCAGGAAGACTCTCCAGCAACCGTTTTGCTATATGGTCCATGAGATCCTGCAGAATGTCTTTCACAGAGACTTCCGTAAACTCCGTATGCAGTGGTCGTGAATTTATTTTGGCTTGCGTAATATGCCTGCATCCTGGTAAAACGTCAGCCCCATGTCGCATCAAGGATGCCCGTAGTATCTCAAATTTTTCGTTGGAAAGTTGTAAGTCCATAAACAAGGCCAAGGCTTCTTCGGAATCATACTTTTTAATGTGTGCGTTTGTGGACGTGGGAATGCTTTCCTTAATCCTTGTTAGTCGCAGTGGGCTTGCATCAGCAACAGATTTTGTAATCTGCAACCTAACTCTTTCACTATCCTTTGTATATTTAATAGACAGCGCGTCCGATAAATGCTTCGTGGTCAAGTCATTGGTGGCATCGGCAAGTTTCCTCTTTCTTGTGAAAATTGAACACTCCTCAATACTTTTTTTGGCCTTCCTTTTGCTCCTCTGGTTGATGTGGTGGGTTTATCTACTGCCAATATATCCAGGATGGTGTCTTCATTAAGCCAGTCCTCGTATTTGGAGTTGAAGTTCTGAATGGTTCGATTAGATTTCACCCATTTTGCCTTAATATTTGCATATATCAGATAAAAATTATTTTTTATAATTTCGCTTCTCTCAATAATTCCGTGTAAGCTATCAAGTTCTTCTAAAGCAGCTTCCCTGAAAAACTTTGGTTTGGTTGACCTTCTAAACAGTTCAAATAATTTTAAATTGTTCAACGCCATGTTTTCAGTACTTAAATTGTTTAACGCCATGGATTCAGTACTTGTTGCGCCAACTTTCAGTCGTAGACTAATCCAGGCATTTTGCTTATTTTGCAATATATAGGCTTATGCTACCATGCCTAAAAATTTACCTGTTCCCTGCATACATATGGATTTAGGCTGAATTATGCAATTTTGATATTATGCTCATGTCTAAATAAGATTTGTGCCTACCTCGAGGGACCATAAGTCAATATTGTTCTTGACCATTTGTACTCCAAAGTAATTTTTAAGTGAGGTGCGTACCTGCGAATTTCAATGAGTAGTTTTTTGTGCATCCTGTGTCTGTAACAGAATATTGGGAGTAGACTTTGGCAGAGGCTCACAGGTAGACAACCGACTTAAAATGCAATTTTCAAACTATTAGATCAAACTACTGTCAGTCAAAACATGTAAGGGATGCCCGCCATACAATTTTTGCAACCATGTCTTTTTAACCTTTTTTTTACCTCTAGAAGCCAAACGGGCACGTACGGGCAGATAAAACCTTTTGAATTATGTAAAGAAATAATCAAAGAACATGTTTTGCAAATATGGCAAATATAGATTTTTTTTATTTTCCGTCAAAGTTGAAAAATAGTGAAAAAACAGATAGTTTTTAAATAGTGATTTACCAGGAGAAACACAAAGCAAACAGTTATTTTTATCATTATACATTTAATAAATACATCAATCAATACAAATAAAAAATAAGGCGATTCGTTACCTATTTTTCGTGATATTACACCTGAAATCGCAACAAATTGACTAAAAATTGTGTGTTTTTTTGAAAAACCGAAAGTCGGTCAACTTTGAACGGTTATATCTTCTAAACTAAAAATGTGATATTATTAAGAGTAGCATATTTGAAATCGTTGAAAAGTTTCCTATAACATGGATTTATTCAAAACTTCGTCGGCGCACATGAAAATTTTGATTTTTGCAACCTCGTTTGCTCTACGGGCGCCACTGTGCGACGCACCGCGACTCCAGCTCTCTATGTAATAGATCGATAAATGTAATAGGTATGCTGCTTTCTATAATATATTTATGAATTAAATAGTTTGAAACGAATACTTTTGAATTGGAAGTTATTTCGTTCTGTTGGGACTTATTTGCTTTGGTAGTTTATTAATTTTTTTTTGGTCCTTATTATTTTTTTTTTTGAATAACTTCCAAATGTTGGTATTTTTTTTCATTTTTCTTTTGGGGGTTATTTCATTTTTTAAAGTTTGAGTTTGTTTCATTTTTGTTGGGATTTATTTCATTAGAAGTTATTTCATTTCGACTTATTTCATTTAGGAGTTTATTCACGGTACCGTTGAAACTCTGCTACCCAATATTTTGTAGTCGTAAATGATAGAGCTGGCTCCCCAGAGTTGAGATTCAACCCGTATTGCATTGCGTACTCGCTAAAACTGCCATTCTAATATTTGGACCACTATCCTCGCGGTACTGCCGATAGGAACTGGTTAGCGCTTTAAGCTACTCCTGTATTTTGAGCTATGGATGCTCTTATTATCTTTCGCAAGTGCTCGTCTATGCGTAGCTTCTGGTTGATGAGCTGATCCCAGCATTGCATATATTATGTGCTCGGGGTCTATAATTTGACCTACGTCATTGCTTACTATGCAAATCTGGGTTATTTAAAGAAAATATGTTCAGCATCTTAATATATATCCGGGCATCTTGGGCACAGTGGTGAATCGTTGTGTCAGTATTTAAAGAGGTAGCTCCTTAATCCTTCGTGACCGGTTAAAAATTGTGTCAAGTTGTAATCAACTTCGCCGTGCTTGCGGGCTATCTGCTTCCTAATAGTTGTTATTAGTTTAAGGGTCCACCATTTTCCTCGGCGTTTCCTTCCTTTGTGACATAGACTCTTTGTGTTTCTTCTGTTGCTAGGTCAATTGGTATCATTCCAGCTAACAGGCATATTGCCTCCAGTGATATGGTCCTGTATCCACAGAAAACTCTTAGACAGTTTTGTCTGAACAACGAAAGTAGGTTTCTCCTTGATGAGCTTCTAATTCAATCTTTATTTTTGAATTTAGAATTTCTACTATTCTCAGTTTCGTAAGAGTTGCCATATGTGATGGTTTGTTTTTGCCATGAAGCAAATTTCAATAATTTATTGATATATCGCCACTTTTTCAGATTGTCCTAGCATGTTTATGATTAAGGTGATTGCTTTAACTATTGTAGTGCTGATAAACAAATAGACAACAAATAGATATATATATTTATATATATATATATATATATATATATATATATATATATATATATATATATATATATATATATATTTTAGTTATTAATTATTTAGTTTATTATATATTAATTCATGTTTAATTTTCGTAGGTGAAATGTATTTTAGTTTTTTTATATTGTAACTTTATTAAACATTTTGAGGGATCATACTAACAATTCACACAGAGTTTCATTGGTTTTTGTTACTCTAAATTATTCATTAACTTTTAATATGAATTTATATTTAATTCTTTCACTTTTATGGAATATTTTATTTTGAAAATCTTAAATGAAATGCTTACTTTCATTCAATACTAATTCAAGTTTCATTATACTTTTTTTGAAAAAAAAAAAAAAAAATTTAACAAAATTGTTGCAAATTAATTTTTTTTTAAATCTTCCTCACTTTGAATAACTTACACGCCAATTTCCAAAGTGGTTCGTGGAAGATTATAAATTCTTAAAAATTTTTTTTTATTTCATATTTTACTAACGCTATGAATAATTTGATGCAGGAGAATATGAATATGTAATCTATGATATTGCAAGCTTTGTTAAATAAACCATGAACTGTTTAAAAATATGTTACTGGAAAAAATTAAGAAGAACTCGCCTTTTTCCTAAAAGACTAGCAAATTGATATATTGCTTGTCTCTGAAACTCATCAATTCTCATTGCGTGGATATATTTTGTGTGACCCAAGAGGCAGAACATGTGGTCGCTCAGCCATTCTTATTAAATTCCGACTGAAGCAGCATCTAATGTGTGATCATAGTGAAGATTACCTTTAAGCTACTACAATTTGCTTTGAGGAATTTGAAAAAAATTTAGTTATCTCATCAATTTTTTTCCCCACCAAGATTTTCTATAATGGAAAGTCAATACAAAAGATTTTTTGAATAACTTGGCTCTCGTTTTATTGCTGATGGCAATTACAGTGCCAAGCATACATTTTGGGGGTCACGTTTAATCTCCCCGAAAGGTCGTGTTTTATTTTTAATATGGGCCTAGATATTATCTCAAGCGGAGAACCAACATACTGGCCGACAGATAGACAAAAGATTCCCGATCTAATCGATTTTGAAGTAACGAATAACATTGCGAGATAACTTATAAATGCTGAATCCTCATTGGAACTCTCGTCAGATTATACACCAGATATTGTAAATATTTCGAACCCCCCCGAGATATAGTGCCCCCGAATGGTAATTTAGCGCCAATAAGTATTATAGATTGGTTAAAGTATAGAAAGCTTCTCAGTACCCATTGTACGGATAGGTTACCACTAAGAAAATCAGATGATATTGACATGGCTATTGTTAACTTTGAACAAAACCTCAAAATATCTTCTCAACTTGCTGCGAAACCCACCCCCGATACAGAGAGCAGTATAGAACTTGTTCGGTAGATGTCGAGCGGCTATTAAATGAAAAAAGAATTCGAAGAGAGTGGCAACTGCACAGATCTCCTCAACTTAAGCAACAATTGAAAGCATGTACATCAAATTTAGGAAAGTTGCTTGAAACCCAAAAAAAGTTAGATCCGACTTCAAGAACAGATTACTCATTATGGCGAGCTACAAGAAATCTTAGAGGACCCGTTGTACGTAAACCACCATAAATAATGAAAAATGGAGGCTGGGCTAGAAATGATAAAGAAAAAGGTAATCTATTTGTAGGACATTTGAAAAAAGTTTTTACTCCGAATATAAATACTAGTTCAGTAAATGAGTTACCACCAGTAATAAATCAGCACAGTGAAGTATCACCTCGATTTGAGATTAGAGAGGTTGAAAAGGCCATTTCTGATCTTAACCCTAAATAATCTAACCAATAAAAACAAGGTTTTTAATAAAATTCTTTCTTTGCTTATGCATATGATTTTTTAATCTCTCCGTGACTGTGCGTCGAAGTTAATCTTTCTTTAGAGCAAGTATATCGACCAAGTTTCCGATTGATTGGATGAGGGAAATCTGTTTTAAATCTCTCCGTGACTGTGCATAACTATCTTTGGCCACAGCAAGCCTATCGACCAAGTTTTAGATCGATCGGATAAGGGGAAATGGGTTTTAAATCACTCCGTGACTGTGCGTGACTATGCGTGACTAAGTCAAAGTTAATATTTTTCACAGCAAGTCTATCGACCAAGTTTCAGATCGATCGGATAAGGGGAAATGGGTTTCAAATCATTCCGTGTCCATGCATGACTGTGCGTGACTAAGTCAAAGTTAATCTTTTTTCACAGCAAGTGTATGGACCAAGTTTCAGATCGATCGGATGAGTGGAAATGACATTTAGATCACTCCGTAACTGTACGTGACTATGCGTGACTGTGCGTGACTACCCCAAAATTAATCTTTAGTCGCAACAAGACTATGGGCTAAGTTTCAGATCAATTGGATAAGGGGGAATGCGGTTGACCCACGACAGACAGACAGAGGGGAGATCGACGGGATCAGTAATAAAATGCTTTTGGAGTTACCCAGAATAGCATTGAGAATAATTCTTTTATATCTAACGTTTTTATATTTAACACCTTGAATATTATCCCTCAGAATGGAAAGTTTCGCTCTTTACTATGGTATCCAAGCCAGGTAAAGATCATACGAAGGTCTATGCGTACAGGCCTATCAGTTTATTGTCAAATCTGTAAAAATTGTTCGAGAAAATAGTAGTAAATAAGCTTACTGTAGCTGCAGATTAAAGTAATGTTATCCCAGCACATCACTTCGGATTTAGCCGAAGACACAGCACCATTGTGCAAGTCCATAGGCTAGAAAGCGCTATAAGAAAAGCATTTGAAGAAAAAAAAGTACTGCTCTGCTTTCTTTATTAACGTTTCGCAAGCTTTCGATAAGGTTTGGCACGAGGGTCTACTCTATAAAATTAAAACGCTGTTACCCCCAAACGTTCATAAACTAATGGAAAGCTATATAATTAAAAGGAGAGCAACTTTACAAGCCCTCTTGGGATATAGAAGCTAGGGTACTGGGTCCGCTCCTATACATCCTTTATACAGCGGACATGCCAACTAATGAAAACACGATTACTTCAACCTTTACAGATGACACGGAAATTTTGAGTATTTATAAGGACCCCTCAACAGCTTTTAGAACGACATGTTTTTCAATTGGAGTACTGGTTACACAGGTGGAAAATAAGAATAAATGAACAAAAACTTATCAAGTAACGTTCAGAAGAGAAACATGCCGTCAAATCCAAATAAACAATCAGCAAATACCGCAACATTCTGATGTAAAATATTTGGAACTTCATCTTGACTGCCGCCTTACTTGGAACAAACACATAGAATCAAAATTATCACAAATATTTTTAAAATTAGTTCAACTTCCGTGGCTAATTGGCAGAAATTCAAAGCTAAGTCTTAATTGCAAGTTATTGATATATAATTCAATCATGGCACCCATTTGATGCTACGGTATACAGTTGTGGGGGGAACCGCTTCAGCTTCTAATATGGAGAAAATACAAAGATGCCAAAATAAGATCCTAAAGTTGATTACCAGGGCCCCATGGATTGTGAGAAATTCACAATTGCGTACAGAATTAACCCATTGCCGACGAAGAAAATTTCCGGTAGAAATTTTGAAAATTTTTTTCCGGATTCGTTCTCAGAAACACAACATTTCAAGACTAAAATGTTGTCAAAATTTAAAAATTGTTACTCCTTCTACGAGAAAAATCATGGGACATATGTGTCCCATTCGTCGTCAAAGGTAAATATTTGGGATTAAATATTATTTGGCATCTTATATATTAAAAGAATTTATGAAAACTAAAGTCAGTCCATCTGGCCGTTCCATCCGCCCGATTTCTTTAATTTTTTTTTAAATGAAAGGTATTTAGACACACGGAGCAGCAGGGGTCCTCTAGTTAAATATTAAAAAGCATTCTATCGTTACAAAAAGTAGACATGGAAACGCATGCAGTAAAGTGTTGGATTTACATTGCAAAACAAAATAATTCTAACTATCGGTTGCTAATCGTTTGTCCATTATTTTGTTTTCAGTTTGCACGATAATGCATGCGGCAAAGTGTTGCTTTATGTAGATTGCAAAGCACACAAAAACTATTCAAGCTATTAGTTTCTAATCAATTATCCAACGGTTTGCATGCTGCAATTTGTGCGTAAATTCGTGTTTTTAGTTGTGCTTTTCCATTTAATTATTGTAAACCATAATTATTGAAAATGAGCAGATTGCGTCGATTTTATAAAACTGAGGATGAAATTGTACAGCTTTTGAACGCATCGGATAGTGAAGATGAAGAAAATGTGTTTGAATTAGACTTCGAGGATTGTGCTGTTTTGGATTATTTTACAGATTTCGCGAACGGAGCCGAAATCGAAATCGAAGATATTCTGCAGACCGAAAAACCTTCAACGAGCAAAAATTCTAAGACTGATGCGTCAATGGCAAAAGGTGTTCTCCAACCCAAAGATGCCAAAGAACTTTTAGTTAAATTTCAGTGGAAAAAAGCCAATCAAAGTTACGTTTCGTCAGCTTATACCGACCCTGATTACATATACGGACAGGTTTTAAATCCAAAGGTAAGCGCTGATGAGGAGGTCCCAACTGTTTTAGAAGTATTCAATGCAGTTTGTGATTTCGACACACTAGTAGAGCACATATATTTATTTTCTATAAGTAAAGAAGAGTTGAAAGCATTTTTTGGAATGATTATAACAATGAGTATCCACAGATTGCCAGAAATAAGATTGTACTGGTCTACGTTGGAAATATATTCAGTACCGTTTAAAAAATTCTTTCCAGCATACATTTTGTCAATAATACTGAACAGCCAGGCCATGACGACCCATCATACCATCGAGCCGTTAAAATAAGACCAGTAATAAATCATTTGAACTCAGCATTTGAAAAAATTGAAGCCAAGGAAAATGCCAGTCTATAGACGAGCATATGAAAGCATATATATGAAAGACAAACCCATAAGCTGAGGGTTTAAATTGTGGTGTCGTTGCGATGCTAAGAGTGGTTACCTATATAAAATTAATATATATACACGCAAAAAGGAACAGAGAGAGGTTGGCATTGGAGAATCCGTTATTATAGATATGGCAGCAGGTCTGGAAAATCTGGGAATAGAACTATATTTCGATAACTTTTTCAATAGTCCAATATTATTACATAAACTTATGACCAATGGAATACGAGCCTGTGGCACTTTGCGTAAAAATCGTGCACAAATGCCAAAATTTGACGCCGATAAATCTTTTGATCGTGGAGACTTCCAAAGCTTTGTGTCAAAAGGACTTGCAATTGTCAAATGGATGGATAACCGTGCAGTGCATATGGGATCCATTTTCATAAATCCAATCGAAACCGTAAATGTCAAAAGACGCCAGACTGGATCTGCAAATAAAATTAATGTGACATGTCCAAAAATGATTTCCCAATATAACGCAGGAATGGGTGGCGATGATCTTATGAACAAAAAAAAGGTATAGTGCTAAGTATCGTCTAAGTAACTTTTTAAGTAAGAAATATTTATTTATTTATTTTCAGTCTTAATATGAATATGATCGTAAATCGAAGATCAGATTTTACCTTCGTCTGTTTTTTGATTTAATGGAGTTGGGTGTGCAAAACTCACACATAGTGTATGACTTGATATCCAAAAGTAATTCAAAACCATTTTCTATAAAACATCTGGAGTTTCGTACGCAGTTGGCTACACAGTTAATAAACGGGTTTTGTAGTCGAAAAGTGAGTATTACCTCGACACCACGAGAATCATTTACACGGTCAAGACTCGGGGCAGTACCGGATTTAGCTGGATATTATCAAACAAGAACGGAAGGAGGAGTCAGGAAGCGATGTGTTGTTTGCACAAAAAATGGAATCGAAAATCGAACAAACATAATTTGTTTCGCATGTAAAAAACCAGTGTGCTTTACTGCGGACAGAAATTGTTTTGAAATTTATCACAACTAAATTTGATTTTGATTTATTATATATGTCCCGATTATAGGATATTATAATTTGAAATTAATTTAAATTTATGTTTATGTCTTTTTTTTACGTTTTTGAGTTTTTTTGGTTGTTTTTTAATTATACAATATTAAATAAAAAAAAAATTCAAGAAAGTCTCCTTTATATTTACCTTTGACGACGAATGGGACACATATGTCCCATAATATTTTCAGCCCCCCCGTGAAAAGTATAGAACTAATTTAAAATTCGTTAATCAATAAATTTATATAAAGCATTGGTACATCTAATACTAAAAGTTTATCCAACAGTATCTTTTAGAACCCGAGATATTAGGAAACTAAAATTGCCGAAAAAAAATACAAAATTCTGAATTTGAGATGCCCTTAACCTCAGTTGAAACAACAAACCCTTAAATTTAACATGAAACCCAGATAAGGCATTTGTTTTTTATCGAACAACACCTATTTGGTCCAAATCAATTGAAAAATGTACCTGTAATGACGAAAAAACCAAATGCGACATATGTGTCCCATTCGTCGTCAAAGGGTTAAACGTACCCCTAGTTAAAGTCGAAATTATGAGAAACTGCTCAAGCTACTTGAAAAAGCTAGAAACTCACCCGAATCTCTTAGCACGTGACCTCAACAATCGCATCCACCAACGCCTAAGAAGGAGAGAGACTGCAGATCTTATAAAAAGTGCTTGAGGTTATCTAATGAATTTATTTCGAATTTATGCAGAAACATTAAATTTTTTCTGGCACTGGCCGGATTAAATAAGTTAAGTATTAGTCCTAAGATTTGAATAATTATTGTAAGTTCACTATGTTTAGATCCAATAAATAAATGCTTGAAAAAAAAAAAATATTTTAATTTGTATGAAAGGTAAATTAGTTTTAAATAATGATACCCCATAATCTGGTTTATTAAATGTTCATCTACTTCTTATTTTATATGTAAGAATAAGTAACTTTTTACCCACACTATATTCAATAGGGACACAAACCCTGCTCACATGAAAGACATAAATCAAGGTGTACCAAAAATGTACCAAAAATAATTAATTGAGTATGCAATTGTAAAAATGGTTTGTTCCAAAATAGTTCATTAGACATTTCAATAAACTGTAATCAGCATAATATATTTTGCAAGAATTAATTTTTGCTGGGTTCACCAGTCTATTCATTTTGACTAAAAACTTAAAAATATAAATAAAGCACAAACTTTTCCAAATAAATAACAAGATGTTTAAAAAAAGAAGAAGACTTACAAGTAGCTAACAACATATTTATGTCACAATAACACAAACAACATGGCAATAAAATACAAAAACCATTCAACATATTTCACTTCAAACATAAACATCAAATTGTTGATGATTATAAACAGAACTTTATGGATCAAGAAGAACAAAAATACGATGCTTAAATATCAACAAAAAGCTGGCCAAATATTTTATGTATAAATGTGTAAATAAAACACCAGGAAATACAGACAGACAAATACACAAACCGACCTACAGACAGGCCGACAAAAGTTCATGTGAATGGTCACGTTATGTATGACATACGCACACAAACAAATGTACAATATGTACAAAAAAAAAATATATATATGAAAATATGTTAAAAAAGAAATAATAATAAAGACATGAATGACTCTTGTTCATGTTGACATTTTAATAACGGAAATATTATGTACTTACAGTCAGTCAGTCCTTCAACTACTTAACTTTTTTCCACTTTCTACTCTATAAAATAAAGATTTCGTCAGCCTCAACCAGCCAGTCAGTAAACAAGCCAAAAAAAAAAAAAAAAAAAATAGCAGAGTGATGCTTGGAGTTGATTACATCATTATTGGCAAAAATATAAAGTCGACAATTTTAATATCACTAACACACACAAAAAAAAAAAAAAAGAAAAAGTTTTGCATATGATTTTTTTGGTCGTCAGATCATAAAGCAGGGTTGTTCAATTTATTTGTATTCTTTTGGGGCTAAATCTCCAAATCTTAATCATTGTCAAAATAGTTTTAAGGCTTTAACTTTTTAAGCTGTACTTTAAGAACGATTGTAATGGGCCCTATGAAAACTTATCAACTTTACTACACTCAATTTCGCAATCATTGGATAAAAAAAAGCTTCATTTGTTTGAAAAATTTGCTAAAAAAAAATTTAATAACAAAAAATTCAGATTTCAATGAAACTTTCAGAAATCATTCTTCCCGGTAGTATAATAATAGTAATACACATAAGTGATTCACTCACAAATTCGCTGATACGTGACACTGTATAATTTATATTTAATTTTAAAAAACTAAAAATAAATAAACAAATAGTTGAAATTAGAGGGGCTCCCATGGTGTGCATGGGGGCGCCATCTTTGAATTTCGTGAATCTGATGTCTTTTTTTGTGATTAGCGACCCCGAAACCCCCCCCCCCCCCTATACTGAATTGAATGAAATTTGGTTCAGTTTTCAAAAAAACTCATTTTCCGCCTGGTTCGGGCCGTCATCTTGGATCCGCCATGTTTAATTTGACCAGCCTATCATACTACCTTTTTAGAGCCATCGTTACCAACAATTTGAGACTCAAAAGCAATGATATTGATTGCAAACATATTTTTCACGAATATTTTGATTCGAAGACCCGATTATTCTTGGATTTCATGTTGCCATTTTGAACCGCCGTTTTGAAATTTTCAAAATCGCACAGCGGGACGAAAGTTTTGAGCCCAAAATCGTTAACATTTAACAAACGGTATTTTGGTCCGAGCGTTGTTCCGTTTGACAAAAAAAACGTCCCAAATTTGTTTTAAAATTTAATTTTCTTCAAAAAGTACCTTTTCGCAAAAAGTACCATTTCTTAAAAAACTACCTTTTCACAAAAACCTGCCTTCTTAAAAAGTACATTTCCTTTTTTTAAGTACCTTTCATTTAAACAACCTTGCACGAGGCGATAAACCCAACCCGAAGACATCATAAACATAACTTTTTATTTACGAGTGAGAAAATTATAGTCGGCCTACACCGACTATACGATACCCTATACCATTTAGAGACACTAACTCCTAGGTGCAACTAATTAGATATAGAAAATAATCATAAACCAACTTTGAGTCGTATTGTTGTTAATTTTTTTGCCTTCGGATATAAAAAAGTTCATATCGAATGCTATATTTATATGGGGGCTAAGTCGAAAAATGGACCCCGATCCTGACCATATTTGGTAAAGTCACTTATTTTTAGAAAGAAAAATATTCAAACTAAATTTGAGAAGAATCTATGCAATATTTTTGTATTTTGATAGATTTAAGTGAAGATCGGGAATCAGCTTCATAAGGGGGATGTGACTAAGAATTGGATATTGGATATAATAAACATACACAAACCAAATTTGACCGAGATCTATATGATAATTTGGATATTACGGCAACTTAAGTCGATCTCATAGGGGTCATTTGTATGGGGACTAGGTCTGAACCGATTTCAAAACCGTTCATGCTATGGCCGATGGAAGCTTATATACTAAATTTCATCAAAATGTATTCATATTTGCGACCTGTAGTTTATACGGACACACAGACAGACGGACAGACAGACGGCCATAGCTAAATCGACTCACAAAATAATTCTGAGTCGAACGTTATAATAAAAGATGGGTCTAGATCAAACATTTTTGGTAGTTACAATCATCAGCACAAAGTCGTTATACTCTGACACATATTGCTATAGGGTATAAAAAAATAACTCTCATTAAGGAACTTCTTTCATTTAAAAAGTACCTTTTCTTAAAAAGTACCTTATTAAAAAAATTACATTTTAAAAAAAAAGTGCCATTTAAAATGTAAATTTTCTTATAAAAGTTCCTTTTAAAAAAAAGTAAAAAAGTTGAAAACTACCTTTTCTTAAAAAATATATTTTTATAAAAAAGTACATTTTCTTAAGAAAGTACCTTTTTGAAAAAAGTTATTAGAAAGAGCTAAAATAAGCCAGTGAAAAATATAATAATACAATATTTTTTGTTGGCCAATTTTTCTGGAGTAAGTTACAGTCGTTTTTTGTTTATATAAGGATAATAAAAGGATGTCTTACTTGCCAAATCGATTAAACTCACTTTCAGATTTATGAAAATTTGAATGTCAGAGCGCATATTTCTCTAATATAAGGAATAACGCCATTATTATTACTAGCAGATTCCAGCGCTCGAAATTCGAGTGCAATTTCTAGGCAGCTTTATTTCTCAACTTAGCCAATTCACAAACCAACACTTTTTTGGTTTATTATTATTGTGAATGAAGATAACAAAATCAGTAACAAACACATTAAAAAATCTAATAAACACACACATAGCATATGTATAATTTTATGTATGTGTTAGTAGCAACTTTAAATGCAATTTACTCAAAACAGAGGTAAAAAATTAAAAATCTGTAAATCTGGTGAACAGCTAAAAAAATACCCTTCAAATAATATACGTTTTTTTCAAAATTGGCATAAAACGATTGAACAAAATATCGGTAACAAAAAATCGCCTAGCCTATTTATATTATAGATGGAAATATGTTGGTTAGATTTGACGTCATATTTAAGACATATTGCAATTAATACTGTAATTAACATGAAAATTTTAATTTTGTTTCAATGGTGCGTGGTAGAGAAGAAGAAAGCATATGTTTTAAAAATTCATAACTCCACTGTATTCTTAATCGGACCGGTTTCTGGCATTTCAGCCTTCATCAGCAATTTATTGAGCATTGTGATAATTCTTATGTTATAATTGAATAGATTGTTTCTATATGATATTTTTCTACTTAGGGCGGCCGTGAGGTTTGAAATATGTTTTAAATGTATACCGATAAGTGTATCGCCCACAAGTGTATCGCCCACAACTGCATAATAATACTAGCCTATATATAAATTTTCTTCCACATTTTATATTTAAATACTTCCTTAGACCTTCTGTTGCATATGTAGAATAATACTGAACACCGGGAATTTATTTGAGGTATCATTCGACACCCAATAACATGAATCTGTTAATAATTTTTAACTGCGAAATTAATAACTTCCTGGCTCTAGTTTTAAATATTTTTTTATAAGTTTTCGTTTCGCTTTGAGAGTTTCATAGCTTTGTACAATCTTTATGTAATGTTTTTACACTTTATAACCTATTAAGCTTTTTGATTAAACCATTTAAAAATTTTATTTACAATTGTTTATTCATAAATCGAGTTTACGGCCACATAAAACTCCTCTGGAAAGTGTTTCGGTATAAATATTTTTAACAGAATTATTGAATTTCTAGTATTCGCCCGGAAGCACCAACTTGTTTTCCTATTACTAAGAATAATTATTAAGAATAATTTATTGTCTTTTATAATCAAATTGATATAAAAGTGTATATACTCGTTCGTTCGTTTAATTGCAAATTCCGAATTACGAATAATTCGCATTTGATATGGATAATCGATTGAACAATTAATTTCGCTTAAAAAAAATTAAATTCATACTATAAAAAGAAATTGCAAATAAGAAATCTTCAGTTCAACAACAACTCGAATAATTTTGGTTCCAATAATCGCAAATTACACATAACGAGTACACTGGAAACTAGCAGATTTGGCTTAGAATGACTCCTTTAATTTGTATATAAATTTACAATCAAATTACTATAAAATCTCTTGTTCGATTTATAGCAAATTTAGAATAACGAATAATTTGGATATGGATAATTTTACTTGAATAACTTTTGTTCTAATAATCGCATATAACGAGTAGAATAGTTCTAAGTAACTGATTGATTTGGCATAATGTATTAAGTGCATAGACTCGAATAATCCATATTCGATTAATTGTAAATTATATATAATGTATAATTCGAATTTGACAAAATAATTTTACTTGAATAATTTTAAATTATTGCTTTCACAATGAAATATTAAATAAGAGATATTCTGTGAAATAACAATTCGAAGAATTTGGGTTCGAATAATCGTAAATTATGAATGACGAGTTAACTGCCAACTGGTTGATTTGGTTTAGAGGGCGCCTTTTATTATACCCTCCACTCCAGTGTGCAGAGGGTATATATAAGTTTGTCATTCCGTTTGTAATAATTAGAATGGGGGATTTCATGTCAAGTGCACCAACTTTTGAAACCGATGTCTTCCGATCGGGATGAAATTTGCACCAAGGTTAGTCTTATTGGATAGTAGTTTAGACACAATTTTTCACTAAGATCGGTCCAGATCTCTCTGAGTTAGAGGGGATCAAAATTTGACATTTTGGCCAAACAGGTGTTTCTTCTCATCCATGTAACTTATTACCTATTGTTCTCAGAAAATTTTCTCCCACATAGTTTAGATAGATATTTCTTCAATATTTCGGAAAAAAATACTTTAAAAAAAAAAATTTTTTTTTTACTTTTTTTTTTGCTAAATTAAAGCATTTTTTGCCTTTTTTTTCAAAAAGTGCATTTTTTTATTTTTTTTATTTTTTCATAAGAAAGCTTAGAATTTTTCCTTTAAGAGCTTTTTGGTCGCTTAGTGGGATGGGAGTGGGATATCTATCAAAATAAATGTTTTGTAACTCAAGACAACGGTTTTTCAATTTTTCACAAATGCACTATTTTGAATTTTTTTCCTATATGTGTGTAAAACCTTACAAATAAAACTTATACTGAGAAACTAGACAAATTAACCTTTCTGAAGGTATATAACATACCTAACTAAAATTTTATACCCTCGATACTGTAATACCCAGAATATGTTAACCTCAGGAAAAAAATCGCTTTTTTTCTATAGAAATGTTGAAAAATTATTATTTTTTATTTATTTTTAATAATAATTAAATTAATGTATAATAATAATAATATTGAAAATAAAAAGATAAATAATTTATTAAAATTTAATCTTAATTGCATTAGATCCATTTATATCATAACTATTTTTATACTTAATTTATTGTAGCTGATGAAGTATTTAAGTCTTGTAAATTTTTAAATACCCAGTCTTTCATCCAGCTTTTTTGTCGCCTTTATTTACTGCATTTTTTTGTCAATCCTTTCTTGGCGTTACTAGGTTCAGCTGTTGATTTCGCTGCTGGTTTATTTGTTGCCTTTGGAAAGAAATCGCATTGAATAGAGGCAGAAAACTTTTTCAACTTGGGTCTTCCATCGACAAGCGGTATAAAAGCATGGTATTGAGCGGTGCCATCGATTGTTACCGCAGCATCGTATCTGCTCTTCAGTGTTTTCAATGTTTCCTGATGATCCTCTTTGCTACTAAAAACTATTTTAGTTTCTTTACAATAACTCTTTGCCAAATGGAATAAAGCAGTCACATCTAAGATGCGATCTTGATGAGAGCACTGGAGGCTATACTTCGCTGCATTTCTTTTAAGGTTTGCTCCAATACCATTACATGCTCCTTTACCATGAGCAGTAGAATGAAAATGCCACTCAGCTGGCATTCCAAAATCTTTTTCATGGGCCATAAGATTTGCCAAGCTACCTTTGTTTTTAAAATGTTGACGAGCTCCGTCCGAAACGTAGTATACCTTCTTTACTGTAAATTTAGATTTTTAGATATTTTAGTATTATCTTCAGATACTCAAAAACTGCAACGGTATCATGTTTTAAATCGTCGGATATGATTGGCATACTTTTGTGTTCCAGTTTTTCATCTTTCATGTAGTAAATAACTACTGTGAATATACTGTGGCATCCTGAAGAACATATTTATAGTTTTCTGCGAAATCATATGAAATAACGAATTCACCAGACTTCAAATGTATCTTCAAATCCTTGAAGAATGACCATTGCTCTTTGACTAAACAGTCTGGGTTCTCAAGTTTAGCAATCCTGTACACATTTCTTCCACAAAATCATCCACATTTAAAATTATTGTTTTCAATGTGCATCTGTCAGTCTGAATCTAAGAATCAAATTTGACCTCCTCTATATATTCTCGATCTAAAGATTTGATTAAATTTTCTCTGATGAATGTGGTTTTCGGGCAATTGGTACATTCACCTAAGTGGTAGGAAGTTGTTGCATTAGGACACATAGTCAATTTAAGGCAATCGCGGTAATCGTGTAAATCTTCTGCCGAATCATCTGTTAAATATTTTAAGTTGATTTCCTTCAAAATCAGTTTCACAATTTCATGGTAAATGCAAACGCATACTGTGTGAGTTCAGCTGCTTCCTGCCAAAACGCAATGTTTGGGTAAATTTCGTGAAACCAATTTTAACATCCTCGTGTTCAGATTGAAATGTTGCAAATAACTCTTTCAGGTTACAGAGAACCATTCTCTTCTGTTATGTTATGAAGGTATGTTACATACCTTCGGAAAGGTTAATTTGTCTAGTTACTCAGTATAAGTTTTATTTGTAAGGTCTTACACACAAATAGGAAAAAATTCAAAATAGTGCATTTGTGAAAAATTGAAAAACCGTTGTCTTGAGTTACAAAGCATTTATTTTGATAGATATCCCACTCCCATCCCACTAAGCGACCAAAAAGCTCTGAAAGGAAAAATCCTAAGCTTTCTTATGAAAAAAAAAATGCACTTTTTGAAAAAAAGGCAAAAAATGCTTTAATTTAGGAAAAAAAAAAAGTCTAAAAATTTTTTTTTTTTAAAGTATTTTTTTCCCAAATATTGAAGAAATATCTATCTAAACTATTTGGGAGAATATTTTCTGAGAACAATAGGTAATAAGTTACATGGATGAGGAGAAACACCTGTTTGGCCAAAATGTCAAATTTTGATCCCTCTAACTCAGAGAGATCTGGACCGATCTTATTGAAAAATTGTGTCTAAAATACTATCCAATAGGACTAACCTTGGTGCAAATTTCATCCCGATCGGAAGACATCGGTTTCAAAAGTTGGTGCACTTGACATGAAACCCCCCATATTTGTGATCCTTATAACAACCGGAGTTGATATAGCGATGTCCGTCTGTCCGTCTGTGGAAATCACGATGGTGGCATCAATCGGGCAAGTAGGGTGCTCGCTGAAATAAAAAATGATTCACTAACATCCTGAAAAATTTGCTATTTAAAATCGTCCAAATCGGTCGATTAGGGCCCGAGATTTGAATGCAAAACTAAAAAAGTCTTGAAAAAATATAATTTTCTATGTTGTTCTTGTCACGATCAGGCCCTCAATAGGACAGGTAGGATGGTCATTTTTAGTGAGAATGATTCACCAAATTCATGGCAAGATTTCTATTTCAAAAATCATTAAAATCGGTGGAACAGGTCCAGGGAAATCTCTGAAAAATTAAAAAAAAAAATTGAAAAACATGATGTTTCTATATTGTTCTTGTTGTTATTCTAAATGTTGTATTGTTGTCATAGCTGGACTTGTTGTTTTTGTGGTCGTTGTGGTAATAATATAATAAAAACTACCCTTTGTACATTTTTTTATCAACTCTGGTAGAAAAATTCAAAAGTTTCCATTGTTTTGGCATCACTAAAAAAAATTACTAGATTATTTCTGTCATTGCCGCGAGCCTGCCTGCAAAGTTTCAGATCGATTGGGTCACGGGAAAGGGGCTAAAATCGATCCAAAATTTTTTCTACAAGCAGACACTACGAGTTAATATAAATGGAGTAAAAATTCACCATCATCTAAAGCAAATAATGCTAAAATACCTAGTTGTTAATAATGTTAATAAAAAAAATAACGTTTGATGTTGTATTTTTTGTGTGTAATATTTACATATAGATAGATACACATATTAAATAATAGGTACAAATAATATACATATATTCTATATATGTATATCCATAATAACTGCATGTTAGAAATAAATCGGTATATTATTTTATTTACATAAAATTCTGCAATATTTTGTTGTGGGGAAAATACATTTCTTTTGCATTAACAGAGCGTCACTTCATTTTGCTCAGCGTGACTATGCCACAGTAGATGGCGCCACAATTTTTGTTCTAATTAGCTGTGCAATAGTTATTTCTATTTTAACATGAATGCCAATATTTACAAATATATATCATCCAGAACAATGTTGAGAGTATACACGGGCTGGTCTTTTATTTCATACGTTTTTTTGATATTTCTTTTACAAATATGAACATAAGTTTGGCATATTAACTTTCTGTTGTCTTTACAAAATAGAGTTACCGAGTTCATCAATGAGTTTTTTGCTTTCAAAACAGTTCTACATAGTTATATAAAACTATTATTCTGCTTTACCTACTAAATATCTGATTGCGATTACATCTAATTTTTAAAAATTTTTTATAATTACTAAACTATTATTATTCATATAAATACAAAATTGCACCTTTTAAATTTTCCATTCAAATTTAAGAAAATATCAATTCTAAAAACTAGAATTAAAAATTTTCAATTATAAATTTCAATTAATTGAATTTCAGAAAATCATATCAAAACGTCGGAAATATGATTTTAAATTTAGAAGACATCAATTGTATCAAATTCCAAAAAAAAAAACACCAAATATATTTACATTTAAAAAATGTTTACATTAAAAATAAAAAGAAATATTGGCATTCAGGAGAAATTAATAGCTTTTCAGTAACTTCTTTTAACGATAGTCGAATCGTTAAAAAAAGAAAAGCAAAATTATCAGTAAAATTTTTAAACGATATTCGCTATTGTTAAAGTCAGCTGTTGTTGTTATCTAAACGACAACCATTTTTGTGTTGTTTATTCAATTGATAAAAACTGAAATTTTGCAATGTCGTCATACATACGTAAATAAAAATCATAAAATAGTGAAAATATTTTGCTTCTATTAAAAAACTTTTTTATATAAATAAAAAAATTAAATAGCATATTCAATTCATTATTTCATTTTCAAATAAATAAACAGAACTATTAGTAAAAAAAATAGAGATATTAAACATACACATAAATTCATCCTGTCAAACACGAAGTATTTTGTTTTTTTCTATTCTTTGTGTTTATTTTGACAGAGATGCCACTCGTTTACAATTTAAATAAATAGAAAAATAGATTGGTCGACTGTCGTTAAGATGTATGTACTTAGTGTATCATTTAATCCTTAGTGCAAACAACAATAGCTGCCGATATATTTTGCGATTGTCGGAAAATATTAATTTAAATTCAATGAATTTTATAAAACCTCAAATGATATTTAAGAACTGCGAACGTAAAAATTGTTACATAAATAAACGCAATTTGATGAGAATGTTATTTATATATAAATTTTCAAAATTTTTTTTGGATGAATATTTGAAGTTTTTCAGAAAATAAAGATAACAAATTATTTTATTTAAAATGTTTGGGACATTTGGTTTTTTGCGTTTGGCATCCCTAATTTGATTATTTATTATTATAAATTTATTCTCTATGTTTTGCAAATATGGCAATATTTTAATAAAAAGGTTGAGAGAGCTTTTTTTTGGTTATTATTTTGTTACTCGATCCGACCTATATGGCCGCAATGAAAAAACATTTCGCCAGTTAAAAGAAACTATACAGCCATCTCCAATTAGGACGATTTAATGCATATAGCCGCCCTACACAACCATTACCTTTGCAATGGAGGTTAGGGCGAGCTATTTAATTAGCAAAAACTAAATTAAACGAGAAGTTATGTCATATAACCGGAAACGCATGCATATTTTTCCAATATTTTGTTTACATTTATTATCTATACTCAAACCGAGGTGGAGGGTATCAAAGATTCGGCACAGCCGAATTTAACACTCTTACTTGTTTTATTTAAAAAGGTACAATCAAATTGATATAAGAGATCTTTAAAGGGATGAAAACTCGTATAATCTTTTTTTGCTTAACAGCAAATTTAAGATATCAAATAATTCGGATTTTATATGGATAATCGGTAAAATAATTAATTGTACCTGAAAATTTTTAAACTAACACTTTAACAATCAAAAAGCAAATGAGAGATCTTCAGTCAAACAACAACTCAAAAAATTTTGGTTCGTATAATCACAAATTACAAATAAGAGTAAACTGGTAACTAGTTAAGTGGTTGATTTGGCCTAGAACGGGGCTATTATTCTGTTTAAAAATTTACAATCAAATTGTTGTAGGTATTGACTTGAATTGGATATACAAAATCGGTTAAAATAATCTAACCTAATAATCTAAATTAAAACTCTTTCTTAACTTATATATCTATGAGTTTTGATTCTCTCCGTGACTGTGCGTGACTTTGCGTGACTATTTAAAAATTAATCTTTGGTCACAACATGTCTTTGGAAAAAGTTTCAGATTAATCGAATGAGGGGAAATGGGGTTTAAATCACTCCGTGACTGTGCGTGACTATGCTTGACCGTGTGTGACTATCTTTAAATTATTCTTTGACCGCAACAAGTCTTTGGACAAAGTTTCAGATCGGTCGGATGAGGGGAAGTGCGATTTTAATCTCTCCGTGACTGGGCGTGACTATGCGTGACTGTGCGTGACTGTGCGTGACTATGTCGAAGTTAATCTTTTTTACAGCAAGAATATCGACCAAGTTCCAGATTGATTGGATGAGAGGAAATCCGTTTTTGATCTCTCCGTGACTGTGCGTCACCATGCGTGAATGTGCGTGACTACGTCAAAGTTAATCATTTTTCACGGCAAGTCTATCGATCAAGTTTAAGATCAATCGGATAAGGGGAAATGGGTTTTAAATCACTCCGTGACTGTGCGTGACCATGCGTCACTGTGCGTGACTGACTCAAAGTTAATCTTTTTTCACAGCAAGTGTATGAACCAAGTTTCAGATCGATCGGATGAGGATAATGACATTTAGATCACTCCGTGACGGTTCGTGACTATGCATGACTGTGCGTGACTACCCCAAAATTAATCTGTGGTCAACAAGACTATGGGCCAAGTTTCAGATCAATTGATAAGGGGGAATGGGGTTGACCCACGACAGACAGACAGAGAGTATGAGTAAAAAGAAAGAGTTTAAAAATAATTAAAACTTTCACAATTAAAACAAGTAAGAAAATTATAGTCGGTCTAGACCGACTATACGATACCCTATACCATGCGTTTAGAGACCCTATCTCTTAGGCCCAACTAATTTGAGTGGGATTTTTATTAATTTTTTTGGCTGCAGATATGAAAAAGTTCATATCGGATGCTATATCTATATAGGGACTTGGTCCAAAAATGGACCGATCCTGATCATGTTTGGTAAAGTCTCTTGTATTTTGCAAAAATATATACAAACAAAATTTGAGAAGAATCAGTGCAATATTTTTGTTTTTTAATAGATTTAAGTGAAGATCGGGAAGCAGCTCTATATGGGGTCAAAGGGATCATTTTTGGACTACTCATTAATGGATGTAATGAACGCATACAAACCCAATTTGAGTAAGATCTATATGACAATTTGGATCTTATGGCAATTTATGTCGATTTCATATGGGTAATTTGTATGGGGGCTAGGTCTGAACATGGACCGATTCTCACCAATTTCAATAGCGTTCATCCCATGGCCCATAAAAGCTTATGTACCAAATCTCATCAAAATACATTCATATTTGCGACCTGCAGTTTGATTACAAGCTTTACATGGACACACAGACGGACGGACAGACGGATGGACATTGTTAAATCAACTCAGAAAGTGATTCTGATTCGATCGGTATAATTAAAGATGGGTCTAGGTCAAATATTTTTGGTTGTTACAAACAGCAGCACAAAGTCATTATACCCAAACCACATAGTGGTATAGGGTATAATAAGAGATTTTCAGGCTGATAAAAATTTTGGTTGGAATAATCGTTAGTTATGAAGAAACGAGTAAACTGGTAACTAGTTGAGTAACTAGTTGGCCTAGCACGAAGCTTTTAGATTGAAAAAAAAAAAATTCGCAACAAATTGCTGTAAGAAATCTTTATATGGATAAACTCTCGAAAAATCACCATTCGATCAATCGATAATTCCAAATAACGAATAATTCCAACTTGATATGGATAATCTATTCAAAGCATAAATTTTATTAAAATATTTTTTTATATATACTCTCACAATCAAAATACTAGAATTTCAGTCGGATAACAATTAGTATAAAATTGGTTGGAATAATTGCAATTACCGAAGTGCGAATAACGATTCGAGAAGAGTAATCATTTAAATGATTACTAGAAAGTAATCAAAGTATTAAAAACTAAGAAAAGTAATTAAGAAAATGATTAGTTTTCATTACCTAGTAATCTTAAGTTTAAATTTATTCGAATAATTACAAAAGTATCGAATATTTTTCAATCGATCAATTAAGTTATTCTTATAGTATGTTTTCTAAACTTATTTAATTATACCCTATACCACTATGTGGTTTGGGTATAATGACTTTGTGCTGCTGTTTGTAACAACCAAAAATATTTGACCTAGACCCATCTTTAATTATACCGATCGAATCAGAATCACTTTCTGAGTTGATTTAACAATGTCCGTCCGTCCGTCCGTCCGTCTGTGTGTCCATGTAAACCTTGAAATCAAACTGCAGGTCGCAAATACGAACATATTTTGATGAAATTTGGTATATAAGCTTTTATCGGCCATGGGATGAACGCTATTGAAATTAGTGAGAATCGGTCCATGTTCAGACCTAGCCCCCATACAAATTACCCCTATGAAATCGACATAAATTGTCATAAGATCCAAATTGTCATATAGATCTTACTCAAATTGGGTTTATATGCGTTCATTACATCCATTAATGAGTAGTCAAAAAATGATCCCTTTGGCCCCAGAGCTGCTTCCCGATTTTCACTTAAATCTATTAAAAAACAAAAATATTGCATTGATTCTTCTCAAATTTTGTTTGTATATATTTTTGCAAAATACAAGAGACTTTACCAAACATGATCAGGATCGGTCCATTTTTGGACCTAGTCCCCATATAGATATAGCATCCGATATGAACTTTTTTAATAAAAATCCCACTCAAATTTGGTTTTTGCTTATTTTCTATGTCCAGTTAGTTGGGCCTAAGAGATAGGGTTTTTAAACGCATGGTATAGGGTATCGTATAGTCGGTCTAGACCGACTATAATATTCTTACTTGTTTTTTTTTTAATTTTTAAAAATTTTTGAAAATAATGCGCAGTGAATATTTTGAATTAATTTTTTTAATTTTATAAGTAAGAACATATTTTTAGATTGTATTTTTCATTGTATTTTCATTTAATAAAATTTTAAAATATATATGGTTAGGATATAATGGTTTTGTGCTGATGTTTGTAACTACTAAAAATATTTGACCTAGACCCATCTATTATTATACCGATCGAATCAGAATCATTTTCTGAGTCGATTTAGCGATGTCAGTCTGTCCGTACGTCTGTGTGTTCATGTAAACCTTGTACTCAAACTACATGCGGCCAATATGAATATATTTTGATAAATTTAGTATATAAGCTACCATAGGACCTAGTCCCTATAAAAATGGCCCCTATGAGATCGATTTAAATTGCCATAATATCCAAATTATCACATAGATCTCGGTCAAATCGGGTTTATGCATGTTTGTTACATCCATTAATCAGTAGTTCATAAATAAATCCTATAGGACAATTCTTATTCATAGCCCCCATATAAAACTTATTCCCGATCTTCACTTAAATCTATCAAAAGGCTAAAATATTTCACAGATTTTTCTCAAATATAGTTTGTATATGTTTTTACAAAAAATAAGTGACCTTACCAAATATGATCAGGATTGGTCCATTTTTCGACCTAGTCCCCATATAAATATAATATCCGATGTGAACTTTTTCTTATCCGAAGGCAAAAATTAATAACAATGCCATTCAAGTTTGGTTTATTTGGTTTTTTTCTCTGTATCCAATTAGTTGGACCTAATTAGTTGGACCAGCTATGGTCTCTGAGCGAATGGTATCACTTCTAGGAGAATTTCATAAGGTTTCAGGTAATATGCAACACGATTTTATTTTCCTTTTTTTTAATTTGAATTTTTTTAATATGTATTTATTTTCACTCGAACGCTTTATACGAGTCTAAAATTTTAGGGTAAGACTTTTGTGGATATAGGAGTTATGACAGATAGTAGTTTTTTGAAATTATAACTTAAATTTTTTTTAAAAGATTGGTTTTAAAATTTGGTCTAAAAAAATCTATATTTTTTTATGATTGAACCAGATAGCCTGAAATTTTAAAATTGGCATCGAAATGGGATTAGGAGTTATCCAAACAAAGCTTAAGCCACGTATCATATAACCTTGAACCTTATGAAATTTGGGAGGTCACAAACTTCAGCATCCGTTAGAGATATGTATTTGTATAATCGGTTATATTACAAATTATGATTTTTTTAAGCTTTAAAAACTAACTAATTAAAAATTCAACGATTTAAATAATTCTAATAATATGTTCTTATCTATATAATTAAGAAGAATGATTTCAGCTATATAAAATTATTTCTTTAGTTATATCAGTTAAAATAGACTAAGTGAAAAATGGAATTCTTGTCCAGGTAACTAGTTTAAAAATAACTAGCAGATTCCAGCCCTCGAAATTCGAGCGCAAATTCTAGGAAATTTTTTTTTCATTAAATACAAACACATTAACAAATTTAATAAAGACACACATAGCATTGTATAATTTTATGTATGTGTTAGTAGCAACTTTAAATGCAATTTACTCAAAATAAAGGAAAAAATTTAAAAATCTGTAAATCTGCAAAACGGCTAAAAAGAAATACCTTTCAAATAATATACGTTTGGTCAAAATCGAGATAAAACGGTAGAACAAAACATCGGTCACAAGAAATCCCCTAGCCTATTAATATTATAGATGCTTAAAATAGCAAGAAAAAAATCATAAACAGGAACACTCGTATTTAAAAGTTTTTCGCTAATTCCGGCCCATGTGATTTCTATTTCCGCTGAGACAGCTATTATTTTATTTTTATTCCTGTATATTGTTATTCAAATGAACTGGAAGTAAACTTTCAACACTAAGTTTTTTATAGTGACATTCGGACCAGTGTTTGTACTATTCAGATAAAAAAGTTCTTATCCCTCATCACCTTATTGTCGTAGGGGTAAATGACACCAGTTTAAGCTGCTGCTGCGGAGATAGAACAAGTTAATATCACACACAAATAAAAGTTTACCCTCAAAATAAAGTTTTGATTCGTTTTATTTTTTTTTGGTTATTCAGTTGTGGTGCTCTTAGTAAGGCTAATGTCCGTTGGCAGTATAAAGAAACCACCAGACAATAGACCAAATCATACCAAAATAACATCAGCAGGAGGGTTCATTTAGAAAAACTCAAATGACAATAAAAAAAAGAGAGAAACAGCCAATATTTGCCGCATAGTCGGTTTGATGTTGGTTTTTTTATTCTACAAGTATTTGTACTTTCCGGAGGGTTTTAGCTGGTAAGTATATCTGACAATTGTGTATGATTAGTAGCAGGAGTAGTTTAAAGTTGTTATGGCGATTGTGTTGTCATCATCATCATCATCATCTTCAACGTCTACGAAGTTACTTTAACTCTAAGAACACTTATTATTTACACCCTTAAGCTTTGTTGTATGTAGTGGTGTTAAAGCTCTATTACCACTACAATCAAACACTTACAATACCGACAAAAAATAACTCATTCTCATCAATATTAACACAATTTCTCATTGATGAAAAAAAAAATGTAGATGTGAGTGTCACATGAATTGAAAAATCACCACATTCATTCATTCATTTATTTATGTTTCATACACATACAAACACACTCAAACACTCACTTCTAGCCATTACTACCTATACATACATATATGGGCGAGTATATATATATGAATGCGTATATGAAATAACCCCACCAACATTTGGTAAATTATTTAGTTAAAAATCACCTTACTGAGTTATTTTTTCGAGCACTTTTGACGGTTAAAAAATGATTTATCTCAAGGGCGATTTAAAAAGCTCGAAACTAATTTGAGCTTACACATCAATTCTAATGTATTGAGAATACCATAACAAAATGTACAGCAGTCGCAAATAGATCATGCAAGCGATGTTAAGCGATGTGACTGTTTTAAATGTAATTTTGGAATAATATTTCGCACACGTGGATGAATAAAATCTTATTTTTGTGCTGTTACTTCTACCCGCCGCAACACTGTATAAAAGGTATACAGTAAGTGGAAACCACAATGGAAAATTTCAACAAAATATATTTTGACGACTGGCGGCGCGATCTGCGAACTTAAGGAATGAGATAGAAAAAATCTTAACACACATTTTTCCCCCTTTTTTCGCAAGCACTATTAAATTTTTATTTTTGATCCAGATATCTTTGAGAAATATGTCAGTTATATGCCTAATGATACGTACTAAAATTATTAATTACTTTCTTCAAAATCCAACTTGGGCCTACAAAAAATTGGCCAAAGAATCAAAGGTCTGCCGCCAAACTGTTTCCAATATAATAACAAACTATCAGGAGAATTCGATCTTGCTTGGAAACATGGTTCGGGAAGCAAGAAAGGTCCACATAATGTTTGTACAGCCAAGAAATAGAAAGCATATTGAAAAGAGCTCTCAACACAACTGGTGGAAAAGCAGCCCGGGTAGCTCGGACTATTTGATGCGAAAAGTTAAAGCCAATCCAGGTTTGAAAATATTCAAAGTCCATAATTTGCTAGACAAGAGCGCTGCAAAAAATTTTGAGGCCGAAAACGGAGCACAGAAATTCAAATCATGTTTCATAAAATATACGAGAAAACGTATGTTCTGGTAAGTTTTTCACAGCTTCCGGATCAAAATTTGTATGTTGCCAATGCTCGAGGAAATGTGGAAGATAAGCTTAGCGCAAAAAGTCACACGTAATTTCCAAAAACGTTCCTGGTATGCCAAGCAATATGCAGTTGCGCAAATGAAGCATGTTATTTGTTACAACGGGTTCTATAAATTCCGAAATTTATATTAAGAAGTGCTTGCAAAGAAGACTACTTCCTTTCATAAGCCAGCACAATGTCTCCCGATATTTTTGTCCCGATTCGGCTTCCGGTCACTACAGAAATCTCTTGTGTTTTACGTGAGTACCTGTCTCGTTGACATTACCTCACGGTGCTCTGAACACTGGATCGGAATATGCGACGACCACCGCCCCATTGTGTAGTAAAACTGCACTCCGGTACCAATTCAAGATTTGTGCATTTGGGCAACAAATCCCACTCCTTGGTGAGGAGTCGAGGCCTACCTAACACACCTCTGCTGTTCTAAGGGTCACATCGTTACAGGGTTATGGGTAGTTCTGTTATTGATTATTGTGTTTATTCACTTACCTTTCTGCAATATGTTGATGATTTCTTTATTGCATCTAAGGGTCGCAGCGCCCGGTTGAATACAACTTCACATCGAACTGTGCTCTCTCCGCGATTTTGAGTATAAACCACAGCCACCACGATACTCCCCAAGGGGCCGTACCCGCAAGTCAGCTGGAATCTATGATTCCTGTGGTACCATATATATATATGGGGGATTTCATGTCAAGTGCACAAACTTTTGAAACCGATGTCTTCCGATCGGGATGAAATTTACACCAATGTTAGTCCTATTGGATAGTAGTTTAGACACAATCTTTCTACAAGATCGGTCCAGATCTCTCTGAGTTAGAGGGGATCAAAATTTGACATTTTGGAGAACAGGTGTTTTTTCTCATCCATGTAACTTATTACCTATTGTTCTTAGAAAATTTTCTCCCAAAGAGTTAAGATAGCTATTTCTTCAATATTTCGGAAAAAAATACTTAAAAAAAAAAAAAAAAATTGTAGACTTTTTTTTTGCTAAATTAAAGCATTTTTTGCCTTTTTTTTCAAAAAGGGAATTTTTTTTTTTTTTTTCATAAGAAGGCTTAGGATTTTTCCTTTAAGAGCTTTTTGGTCGCTTAGTGGGATGGGAGCGGGATATCTATCAAAATAAATGTTTTGTAACTCAAGACAACGGTTTTTCAATTTTTCACAAATGCACTATTTTGAATTTTTTCCTATTTGTGTCTAAGAAACTAGACAAACTGAGAAACTAGACAAACTAAACTTTCCGAAGGTATGTAACATACCTAACTAAAATTTTATACCCTCGATACTGTAGTACCCAGAATATGTTAACATATAGAAAAAAATCGCTTTTTTTTATAGAAATGCTGAAAAATTATTATTTTTTATTTATTTTTAATAATAATTAAATTAATGTATAATAATAATAATATTAAAAATAAAAAGATACATGATTTATTAAAATTTAACCTTAATTGCATTAGATCTATTTATATCACAACTATTTTTATACCCTATACCACTATGTGGTTTGGGTATAATGACTTTGTGCTGCTGTTTGTAACAACCAAAAATATTTGACCTACACCCATCTTTAATTATACCGATCGAATCAGAATCACTTTTTGAGTTGATTTAACAATGTCCGTCCGTCCGTCCGTCTGCGTGTCCATGTAAACCTTGTAATCAAACTGCAGGTCGCAAATATATATATATTTTGATCAAATTTGGTATACTGGCTTTTGTCATAGGATGAACGCTATTGAAATTGGTGAGAATCGGTCCATGTTCAGACCTAGCCCCCATACAAATTACCCCTATGAAATCGACATAAATTGCCATAAGATTCAAATTGTCATATAGATCTTACTCAAATTGGGTTTGTATGCGTTCATTACATCCATTAATGAGAAGTCCAAAAATGATCCCTTTGGCCCCATATAGGCTGCTTCCCGATCTTCACTTAAATCTATTAAAAACAAAAATATTGCACTGATTCTTCTCAAATTTTGTTTGTATATATTTTTGCAAAATACAAGACACTTTACCAAACATGATCAGGATTGGTCCATTTTTGGACCTAGTTCCCATATAGATATAGCATCCGATATGAACTTTTTCATATCTGCAGCCAAAAAAATTAATAAAAATCCTACTCAAATTTGGTTTTTGCTTATTTTCTATGTCCAGTTAGTTGGGCCTAAGAGATAGGGTTTCTAAACGCATGGTATAGGGTATCGTATAGTCAGTCTAGGCCGACTATAATTTTCTTACTTGTTATACTTAAGTTATTGAAGCTGATGAAGAATTTAAGTCTTGTAAATTTTTAAATACCCAGTCTTTCATCCAGCTTTTTTGTCGTCTTTATTTACTGCGTTTTTTTGTCAATCCTTTCTTGGCGTTACTAGGTTCAGCTGTTGATTTCTCTGCTGGTTTATTTGTTGTCTTTGGAAAGAAATCGCATTGAATAGAAGCAGAAAACTTTTTCAACTTGAGTCTTCCATCGACAAGCGGTATGAAAGCATGGTATTGAGCGGTGCCATCGATTGTTACCGCAGCATCGAATCTGCTCTTCAGTGTTTTCAATGTTTCCTGATGATCCTCTTTGCTACTAAAAACTATTTTAGTTTCTTTACAATAACTCTTTGCCCAATGGAATAAAGCAGTCGCATCTAAGATGCGATCTTATTGGAGCACTGGAGGCTATACTTCGCTGCATTTCTTTTCAGGTTTGCTCCATCACATGCTCCTTTACCATGAGCAGTAGGATGAAAATGCCACTCAGCTGGCATTCTAAAATCTTTTTCATGGGCCATAAGACTTGCCAAGCTACTTTTGTTTTTAAAATGTTGACGAGCTCCGTCCGAAACGTAGTATACCTTCTTTATTGTAAATTTAGATTTTAGAAATTATAGTATACTCTTCTGGTAGTCATAAACTGCAACGGTATCATGTTTTAAATAGTCGGATATGATTGCCATACTTTTGTGTTCCAGTTTTTCATCTTTCATGTAGTAAATAGCTACTGTGAATATAGTTGTTTGGTCGTTATTGAAGTGGAATGCTTGTATGGCATCCTGAAGAACACATTTATAGGTTTCTGCGAAATCATATGAAATAACGAATTCACCAGACTTCAAATGTATCTTCAAATCCTTGAAGAATGACCATTGCTGTTTGACTAAAAAGTCATGGTTTCTCAAGTTTAGCAATCCTGTACACATTTCTTCCACAAAATCATCCACATTTAAAATGATTGTTTTCAATGTGCATCTGTCAGTCTGAATCCAAGAATCAAATTTGACCTCCTCTATATATTCTCGATCTAAAGAGTTGATTAAATTTTCTTTGATGAATGTGGTTTTCGGGCAATTGGTACATTCACCTAAGTGGCAAGAAGTTGTTTCATTAGGACACATAGTCAATTTAAGGCAATCGCGGTAATCGTGTAATTCTTCTGCCGAATCATCTATTAAATACTTTTAGTACATTTCGTTCAACATCAGTTTAAGATTTTCATGGTAAATGCAAACGCATACTGTATGAGTTCCGCTGCTTTCTGCCAAAACGCAATGTTTTGGCCTCATTTGGGTTAATTTCGTGAAGCCAATTCTAACATCCTCGTGTTCAGATTGAAATGTGCAAATAACTCTATCAGGTTACAGATAACCATTCTCTTCTGTTATGTTATGAAGGTATGTTACATACCTTCGGAAAGGTTAATTTGTCTAGTTTCTCAGTATAAGTTTTATTTGTAAGGTTTTACACACAAATAGGAAAAAATTCAAAATAGTTCATTTGTGAAAAATTGAAAAACCGTTGTCTTGAGTTACAAAACATTTATTTTGATAGATATCCCACTCCCATCCCACTAAGCGACCAAAAAGCTCTTAAAGGAAAAATCCTAAGCTTTCTTATGAAAAAAAAAATGCCCTTTTTGGAAAAAAAAGGCAAAAAATGTTTTAATTTAGCAAAAAAAAGTATAAATTTTTTTTTTTTTTTAGGTATTTTTTTCCGAAATATTGAAGAAATAGCTATCTAAACTATTTGGGAGAAAATTTTCTAAGAACAATAGGTAATAAGTTACATGGATGAGAAAAACACCTGTTTGGCCAAAATGTAAAATTTTGATCCCCTCTAACTCAGAGAGATCTGGACCGATCTTATTGAAAAATTGTGTGTAAACTACTATCTAATAGGACTAACGGATCGGAAGACATCGGTTTCAAAAGTTGGTGCACTATATATATATATATATATATCTATATAGCCTCCGGCCAGACTTCGTAGCAAAGCTACTACCATTCAAAGTGGCCATTCAAAGGTCTCAGTCCCACACCCAGACACTCACCCTGTGGGTCATTACAGTAAAAAAGCTTTTGAGTGCTGCAAAACAATAACGTGGTTTTTGCACCACGGGAATCAAATCCTCCACACTATTCGGAGCTTGGGCCAGTGGACTCTTGTGAAAAGAGAGTTGAAGAGCACAAAAAAAGTGCCCACAAGGTGAAAGGTTTTAAATGGAGGTGGACTATCCAAATGACAGGATTTTTGGAAAAGTTCCATAAGTGCATAAGTAGTGATTAGAACTATAAAAGTCGTCTTTGGTTATAAGCCCTCATATAATTAAAATTAATTTTAAAAAATCAAAACTACGTTGAATGGTGTCCTAAGTATCTATAATATTAATAGGCACTCCGATTTTTTGTTACCAATATTAGTGTATCAGTTTTAATCCTATTGGGGCCAAACATCCCTCATTTGTAAAGTATTTCTTTTTAGCTGTCCACCACATTTACAGATTTTTACATTTTTAAATTTTTTTGGAATAAAATGCATTTACTAACACATACATAAAATTATACAATGCTGTGTGTGTGTTTATCAAATTTGTTAATGTGTTTGCAAAAAGCCCTGTGGTGAATTGTAAAATAACGACAATAAAAAGTATTGAATTGTGAATTTTCTAAAATTGATTAGCTTTTCTTTAGGGTCTTTATTAACTGAAAAAATAAAATTTGCTAGAATTTCCACTCGGCTTTCGAGTACCGGAATCTGCTAGTTATATTTAATCTACTTTTTTCTATCTCACTCCTTATTTGGATACTGTGACGACATAAAAATAGCTTAGCTTTAGAAAAAAATAAGAAAACTTAAAAGCATTCATTTTTATTTATTAATTTTTATGCTGTTGACAAAACATTGGAAACCTTTATTTTACAATAATTGACAGCTTTCACGCTATTTCTGGTTTAGATATGAATATTGTTGGGTATCCCATATTTTATAGTAAAACTTCACAACGCCTAGCCATGGAGTCGATTAAATTGTTGATGATATCCATTGAAATTTTTGCCATTCTAAATTAACTGCCACTATGAGATCTGTCCTGTTTGTGTTATTTCGTGTTCATATTTTTCGATCTATAATTTCTCATAGATTTTCTGTGGGATTGAGATCTGGTGATTGGGCTGGTTATTTCAAACCACTAAACAATGTTTCCGAAAAATTTTAAATATTTGTGCAAGATCATGATCCTTCAAGTTTCTGTGTAGTGGGTGATCTAAACCGTTAATTGCAAATGAACAAGTTTTAGGTGTTAACTTTTTGAAAGATTTTATTAATAAATATAGATCTTCAAATGACAAAGAACTAAATGCGCAATGCAAATTGATGAATCTAATTAAAACCGTCGGTGAGATTGTACTTAATGGTAGAACTGGTAACGATTCTCTAGGGGAATTCAGCTTTTGTGGGGTTATGGGTAGTTCTGTTATTGATTATTTTGTTTGTTCTCTGACCTTTCTACAATATGTTGATGATTTCTTTATTGCATCCAAGACATGTGGTCAGACAATGCACTTTACTTAAAAATTAATTCATCATACCGTGTTATTAATACTAATGTAAATAATACAATTCAAAGACTGCGTTGGAATAGTAAATTTTCTGCTAAATACAAAGATGATCTATTTTTAGTCTAATGAATCGGCTGATGATTTGGTGTTCAACTATGTGACATAATAAGGATAGCTAGTGTTACTAAAATAAAAACGTTTTTATTTATTCCAAACAGAAATGGTTTGACTGGAAATATGCTCGCGCTGGAAAATTTATGTTAATAGGTCCAGGAGTTTATAGAAAAAATCACAATACTGTAAACAAAGCTCGATATTTCGAATCTAGATCGTCCTATCTTAGGATATGCAGTGAAAAGAAAATGGATTTGTATAATAAAAATATTGAGTAATTAAACAGGGTGAAATGGTAGAAGCTATCTTCATATTCAGTAAAAGGTTCATTAAAGGCCGAGGATTTCCGTTTACATTTTAGTAGGTTACTGCAAGGGAATGTTGATTCCCAGACTGTCAGCTGGTTTATGCCATATTTTATTGATGCCATCCTAGACTCCCCATGGAAATTTGTGAAATTTCTTCCATATTAAAACCACTTAAAGATAATACCTTACCTGGTCAAGATGGAATCTGCTATGAACTTTATGAAAATACTCCCATTTTTTTTTATTAATTTTTCTATATGAAAAAATCCCTACCAGTTTCCAAAGATCAATACTGATACCTCTTTTCAAAAAAGGTGATCATAAACTTCCATCAACTTATCGTTGATTATCGCTGATTAACACCTTATGCAAAATATTTAATACCATTATAGTCAATCGTTTAACGGATTAGATCGATCGTAACATGATTTCAAATGAACTCCAAGCTGGATTTAGATAGAATTATTCAACCGTTGACAATTTTTTCAGTCTCGCCTCTGATACGATTCCTCGTAATAGTCTATTTTACAAGTTCTCGTGCCTGGGTATGTCTTCGAATATAATAATATAATACTTGTATGAAAATAACGAAAGTTATATTTGGAATGGAAACTCTTATTCCGATCCTTTTTCCTTGAAATACTCTACTTGGCCGAAATATTCAGAGTTCAGAAAAAAATAAACACACACTGAATAAAAAACTCGTACATATATGTAAACAAACATAGCTCAGATCAACAAAAACATATATTTATTTTGATAACAATTACGTGTGTTACTAAATTTTGTACGGTGCCGAACACAATCATGACTGTGTTTCGTTTTAATATTTCGTTGGGTACACGAACATGCTTCTATCACGTATTTTTTGTTTCGAACACACATAAACCACACAGATTCGAGAGTAGCTTTATTTTAAGTTCGAGTTCTTGCTCGTGTACTGCTAACAAAAACAGAACATGTTATTGAACGCGTACATCTAAAAACTAAAACATTAAAATTGTGCTATATTTTAAGAAAACTTACCCTTATGTGCTCCTAGGGCTAAAATGATCCAAAATTCAGAAGTACTTGCAAAATATTTGAATTTTTTGACTTAATCGTCCTATGTGGCGCCCAGTTCAAATGGGTTAATGACGTCAAATTATAAAATCAATAATCACCAGATCATAAAAATTGGTAATATATAGCACAATTTTATTTCCCAACCCATAAATATGCCAAAATTAGGCCAAAGGAATGCGTTAACGTAGTTCGATTTAATATCAACATATATTTAACAAAACTTTAAAATGCCAGATCCATTTTTTTAAATTTTGTTGCAGGAAAATTTTTAAAACTTAAAAAAGGAGTTTTCACAATTGTATTAAAAAAATTTTCCATCTTTGGTCTCATTCCGCAATAGGTTAACAACAATACATCATATCTGAGTACATATGGTATAGAGACCAAAAAAAAAAAATTATGGCTCTAATCAAGTTGTAAAAGTTAAAAAATGTTCATCACATATCATTATTTGTTTTTTTTTGACCAAAGGTGGTCTGGGGCATTTGTTACTTCTCGGCGAGTGTTTATTCCATTTTGAAGTTATATAGCTTTTTGAAAAGATAATTTAGTGCTAATATCGACTCATATCACAACTTGTAGAAAAACTTATACTATAGAACGAAATTTTCGTAAAATCTGAAAAAAATTATATTTTTCCCATATAAACACACTTGAAATTTTCAGTCGCATTGAGGGCCCTCTAAATTTTTTTTGATTGACCCAAAACTTTTTATATCTCATTTTTTTTGCTATTCGCATATTTCTAGGGGGTGGGGCCGAGAGTTTGAACACTTTTATTATTAAGGGCCACCCTAGAGGACACCTATTATTAATGTTAGTAGCTATACGTTAAATGGGCGGGTTTGGATAAGTGGGCGTAGTTCCTCCCATTCAAATTAATTACTCAATATCATATGTCTCGAGTACTATGACAGAGACAGCTTTGCAAATTTGAATTAGATCATCTATTATTAACATGAGTAGTCGCACAAAAAATGAGCGGGATCGGACAAATGGGCATGGCATCCCATACAAAGTAATTTATAAATTTCATATCTCTGGAATTCTGTAATAATGAGAACATTGAGACTTTGCATGAGCCCTTTAAAACCTTTATAAGGGACAAAATTCGCAATTTCTCGAAATACGCTGAAGTTAAATCGCTGCACTGGCCAAATGATAAGCGGAACGCCTTCATTTTTTTTTTTAGATTTTAGTCCCAAATATGTGCTTAATTAAACCTTAAAGTCCAATCGTTAATTTTTTAAAACTTCTTTAAAAACATTTTTGAAACTTTAAAATTGGAGATTTGAAAACTGTGTATAAAAATTCAGACTTGTTGGCTTTAGTTTAAAACGAGTTTGCGTAGCACATTATAAAAAAAATTAATTTTTAATTGAGTACCTTGGAGCTAATAGAATACAAAAATGGTTTTGTATTACATTATTTCTACAAATTTCAAAATTTGGGCTCGAACTTATTGATTAAGCGTTCTGTGACATGTTGACTAACTGGGACAATTTTAGTTTTTATTGTCTTATTAGAAAGTTAATTTACTGCTTATTACGATTTTTTACTCCTTTTAATTCAAGATCAATTTAAAATATTAACAATTTAAAGAAATTTAAAAAGTCATATTTTCCATATAAATACCGTTTTTCAAACTTCAGGGCCGTTGAGGCACGTGTTCCTCTTATCCGATTATCCTAATTTTTTGAGAGACGTTGGTTTACACCCAAATACATATTTTTAGGTGGGCCCAGTCAATAAATCAGAAATTTTTTTGGAGCACCCTAGTGAACATATTTTGATGAAAGTTGTTATGTAGGCTTCTATCGGCCATAGGATCAACGCTATTGACATTTGTAAAAATCGGTTCATGTTCAGACCTAGTCCTTATACAAATTACTACTATGAAATTGATTAAATTGCCATAATATCCAAATTATCACATAGATCTCGGTCAAATTGGGTTTGTGCATGTTTGTTACATCCGTTAATCAGTAGTCAAAAAGTTTTCGTTGTTTGACTCTGTTAAGCTAAAAATCTATTTATTGCGATGTTTCGTTAAAATGTAGTTTTTATATATATGTGTAATTCACCGCCTTCTTTAAAGGAAAAACAAATAAGATACCCTATACCATGCGTTTAGAGACCCTATCTCTTAGGCCCAACTAATTGGATATAGAAAATAAGCATAAACCAAAATAAGTGGCATATTTATTAATTTTTTGGCTGCAGATATGAAAAAGTTAATATCGGTTGCTATGTCTATATAGGGACTAGGTCCAAAAATGAACCGATCCTGACCATGGTTGGTAAAGTCTCTTGTATTTTGCGAAAATATATATAAACTAAATTTGAGATGAATCAGTGGAATATTTTTTTTTTTGAAAGATTTAGGTGAAGATCGGGAAGCAGCTCTATATGGGGCCTATGACCAAGAGTTGTCCCATGGGGACCGTTTTTGGACTATTCGTTAATGGATGTAATAAACACATACAAACCCAATTTGGCTAAGATCTATACGACAATTTGGATCTTATGGCAATTTATGCCGATTTTATAGGGGTCATTTGTATGGGGGCTAGGTCTTAACATGGACCGATTCTCACCAATTTCAATAGCGTTCATCCCATGGCCGATGAAAGCTTATATACCAAATTTCATCAAAATATATTCATATTTGCGACCTACAGTTTGATTACAAGCTTTACATGGACACACGGACGGACGGACGGACGGACGGACATACATAGTTAAATCGATTCAAAAAGTGATTCTGATTCGATCGGTATAATAAAAGATGGGTCTAGGTCAAATATTTTTGGTTGTTACAAACAGCAGCACAAAGTCATTATAACCAAACCACATAGTGGTATAGGGTGTAATAAAAGGAAAGTATTACTTTGAATTATGTTAAAAAACCTTGATTTTTATACCCTATACCACTATGTGGTTTGGGTATAATGACTTTGTGCTGCTGTTTGTAACAACTAAAAATATTTGACATAGACCCATCTTTAATTATACCGATCGAATCAGAATCACTATCTGATCACTATCTGATCAGAATCCCTATCTGATTCGATTTAACGATGTCCGTCCGTCCGTCCGTCCGTCCGTCCGCCTGTGTGTCCATGTAAAGCTTGTAATCAAACTGCAGGTCGCAAATATGAATATATTTTGATGAAATTTGGTATATTACCTTTCACCGGCCATGGGATGAACGCTGTTGAAATTGGTGAGAATCGGTCCATGTTCAGGCCTAGTCCCCATACAAATGACCCCTATGAAATCAACATATATTGCCATAAGATCCAAATTATCATACAAATCTTAGTCAAATTGGGTTTGTATGTGTCCATTTTTGGACCTAGTCCCCATATAGACATAGCCTCCGATATGAACTTTTTCATATCTGCAGCCAAAAAAATTAATAAAAATGCCACTCAAATTTGGTTTATGCTTATTTTCTATATCCAATTAGTTGGGCCTAAGAGATAAGGTCTCTAAATGCATGGTATAGGGTATCGTATAGTCGGTCTAGACCGACTATAATTTTCTTACTTGTTATTTTTTATTTTTTACTATTTTTTTGGTATTTTTTTTCGACCTAGTCCCCATAGGAATATAGCATCAGTTATGAACTTTTTCATATCCGAAGGCAAAAACAACTTGCCACTTAAACTTTGTTTGTGTTTATTTTCAATATCTAAATTGTTATACCAAAGAGATAGGGTCTTAAAACGCATGGTATAGGGTATAGTATAGTCAGTCTAGACCTACTAAAATTTCTTGTTTTAAATGAATTTTGGTTTAAATTCTCCATGACAATGTAAATTTATAATTTATCTGGGTTAAAATTGTGGATGTATGTTCTGGGTTATTGTCATGTTGGAACTTCCAGACCAGGAGCGTGGTTTCCTCCACGAATGAAGATATTACGTCTTTTCGAATTTATATTGTATCTGGGTTAAAACTGTGGATGTAAAGGGTGTCCCAACAAGAACGCAATTTTTAAATTTTAAATAAAACACAGATATTTAAAAAAAAATCGTGAAACTTTATTATATCGTAAAGCAGACAGAATGAGGTTATGTATTGAATAATATATCGTGCAGATGGCCGCCGCGGCTTTGCTGGCATGTTCGCAATCTTTTAATGAAATTTTCAATGACCTTTTTGCATAAATGCTGCGGTATTTCATTAATGCAGGGTCCAATTTCCTCTTTTAATGCTTGAGTCGTCGTCGGCTTATTCGCGTAAACCATCGACTTCAAAAAAAAAACCCAAAGAAAAAAATCTAATGGTGTTAAAGCGCACGATCTAGGCGGCCAATTCTGATCTCCAAAACGCGAAATAGCACGACCGGGAAATGACTGATGCAGCAATAGAATTGTTTCTCTGGCTGTATGACATGTGGCGCCGTCTTGTTGGAACCACATGTCCTCCACATTCATTTCTTCAATTCGAGGCAAGAAAAAACTGGTTATCATTTCACGATACCGAACACCATTGATTGTTTGCGCTTGACCTGCCTCATTTTCATAAAAAAAAGGTCCAATGATTCCTCCAGCCCAAAAACCACACCACACAGTGACACGTTGAGGATGCATTTGCTTCTCTTGAATCACTCGAGGATTTTCCTCACCCCAAATGCGACAATTCTGCCTATTGACGAAGTCATCAAGATGAAAATGGGCCTCGTCACTGAAGATGATTTCAGCGGCAAAATCAGCATTTTCATGTTGTCTCTCCAATACCCAATTAACGAACTCCCTTCGCTGTCCATGGTCAGCTGGCTTCAGTTCCTGAGTCAATTGAACTTTGCATGCATGAAGATGCAAATCTTTCGTCAAAATTCGCTGCATAGTGGATTTGAAGACCCCAATTTGCTGAGCTCGGTGTCGAATTGAGGTGGATGGAGTTTGAGCGACATCATTACGTACAGCTGCGACATTTTCGGTCGATCGACCTGGTCGATGGCGCGTTTTTGTCTTTACATCACTAACAGACCCAGTTTCGGCAAATTTATCCATTAATCTCTTTACAGTTGACTCTTTTGGAGCATTATTGTGACCCCAAATTGATCGCAATTTGCGAACTGTAGCCGCAAAACTTTCACCATTTTGGTAAAACAATTTCACAATGAGAATGCGTTGTTCATTCGTGTAGCGCTCCATTTTTACTAACCTCGTACCTTCTACTAGCAAACAATAACAATTGTTCAAATGTCAAACAATGACACTTCGAATGTTGCCAGATTTAAAAATTGCGTTCTTGTTGGGACACCCTTTATGTTCTTGGTCATTGTCATGTTGGAACTTCCAGACCAGGAGCATGGTTTCCTCCACGTATGAAGATATTACGTCTTTTCGAATTTGCCTGTATCTAATTCCAGTTACAGTATGCGATGGGAATCATACATACGCACGCATATTTTTATATATTTTTAAACCAACTTATTTGCCTAATATGCATCAGTTAAACATTTATTTTTTGTAACACAAACGATTAGAAATACGACTGACAAATGACTCAAAAAATACTCGCAATTGATTATAAATATGACTCTAAAATGGGTTGAAACTGATCAGAAAATAAGTACGTTAATGACTGTTTTGAAAGACTCAAGTGCGGAAAATAATTTCATAAAATGCTGGCTGGGATTAATCAGGCAATCTGTGTGTGGCTCTGTGTGTGTGTGCCTGAATGTGAAGCATCCCTTTTGGTTTTTATTGTTGTTGTTATGTGTTGCAATATTTTCGATTTCCGCAGTTGATAAAAAATCATTTTCCACTTTTAAATACAATTTATAGTACTATACAGTTCAAACGAAAAAAAAGTATACAAAACAAAATGGTAAAAAACAACGACTGGTAAAATGTATTTATTGTTTTTTAACCGGCCATATTAATGACCAGAGGACACTATATGATTATCTCTAAAAATTCGTATAAAAATAAGTTAATAATCGAGTTGAAAAAAAAAACAGAGGGGTTCAAAGAATATTAAGAATGTTTATTTATATATTTTGATGCTCCTGCGTAACCTGGAGTCACATATAATTAATATAAATAATTTTCTGCGTAATTTGCAAGAATAATAATCATATTTTTCAGTCAGAAGTTATGAAATAAAACATTGGCTTAAAATTTATATATTTTGTTTTTAAACTTATAAAATACAGTATTATTATCTTTAAGTATGAATAAAACTTAAACTTAAGAAAAGTAAAAAAAAACTTAAGAAAAGTAATAAAATTTTTGGGAAACTGTGTATAACAAAATATCTTATATTCTCTCTTGCACTCTTTTGCATGTTTTTCATTTGAAACTAAAGATGAATAGAAGTAAAGCTGCATTTATAGTTTTTCATTTCATGATCATGTTTTCCTTTACATGAATTTGCAAAGATTACATTATTCAAAATACGTATGTATTATAGTTCTTTTACTTATGCCTATTTTATGTCGGTGTCAAATGAAAGCGGAGAATCTTAGCAATTTTTTAATTTTGTCTGCTTAATTAACATGTTATCCTTCAACATCCTTTTACATTTCCAATAAAATTATGTAGAGGACTTAAATATGTGGTAACATCTACCATAAGTGTTAATAAATTTTTTAGTTTTGTTCCACAAATAAACATTCAAAAAATAAAAATGTTTTTTTCGTTACACATGAAGAATTTAAAAGATTCTAAGATTTCCAAAGTTAATGGAAACTTTTGGTCATAATATGATTAAGTCGTTGCATAAAATAGCTGCCATTTAGAAGAAAAACAGTTTTTTGAAAGACATGTTGGCGTCCCGAACCACCATGATCTTCGTATGAAGTCCAAAAGATCGCCTAGTGGAATATTTCAGTCCATTATATAAAAGAATATTTGCCCTAGATGTCTAAGGCACCGTTCTCTCAATTCTGGGCACTCAAATGTTGCACTGACTTCCTCATCAACATCCATACGGCTCCTACAGAAGTCGACGTCTAGGACACTTATATATTCATTCACCCGCCCAGTATCCAGTAAGCATTCATTTAAGTAGGCTGATTACCCCCTTTACCAATAGGGCCACTAGTAGAGGCCAATGCCAAAAATGTCCGCTGTAAACTGGAATTACGGGAACCATTAGCTCTCGAGATGGTAATTTGCTAGATTTGTCTCTTACAGAGGCACCAATAATATCGATACTCACGTAAAGAAGCGACCAGCTGTTGAGGCATAAGTCGAAGTAAAGTAATGGTGATATTTCATGGAGAGGAGAAAGTGTGATGTGATAAACGAGTGTTGATTGTTGCTACAAGTGTCGGAAAAGGTACGTAGCTTTTAAAGTTGTTACTGATTGACTGTCTTTGATTCATTTTTAAAGCATTTTCGGGGAGTTTCGTGGTAGCTGTGGTATCTCAAAATCACAAAAAGAGCACAGGCCGATGTGAAGTTGCATCAAGGGTGCTGTGACGTATAGATCAATGGGGGTGATCATGCCAAACACATGTCTCCATATTGCGACCGATAATTTTCGGGTCGCCGGAGGATGTATAGCATCGGCGAAAAGTATCGTAAGGTTATGTCAATGCGACGGGTACTCATGTTAAACGATTGAGCTTTATATCCCTTTGCAAAGTCCAAGAAGTACTTTAGTTGTTTTTATACTCTATACCACTATGTGGTTTGGGTATAATGACTTTGTGCTGCTGTTTGTAACTACCAAAAATATTTGACCTAGACCCATCTCTTATTATACCGATCGGCTCAGAATCAGTTTCTGAGCCGTTTTAGCGATGTCCGTCCGTCTGTGTGTCCATGTAAACCTTGTAATCAATCTACAGGTCGCAAATATGAATATATTTTGATGAAATTTGGTACATAAGCTTTCATCGGCCATAGGATGAACGCTATAGATATTGGTGAAAATCGGTCCAAGTCCCCATACAAATGACCCCTGTGAAATCGACATAAATTGCCATAAGATCCAGATTATCATATAGATCTTAGTAAAATTGTGTTTGTATGTGTTCATTGTATCCAGTAATCAGTAGTATAAAAAGAATCTCTATTGGACAATTCTTAGTCATAGGCCCCATATAGAGCTGCCTCCTGATCTTCACTTAAATCTATCAAAAAAACAAAAATATTGCACAGATTTTTCTCAAATTTGGTTTGTGTATATTTTTTCAAAATATAAGTGACTTTATCAAATATGGTCGGGATCAGTCTATGTTTTGACCTAGTCCACATATAAATATAGCACCCGATATGAACTTTTTCATATCTGCACCCACAAAAATTAATAACAATGCCACTCAAATTTGGTTTTTGCTTATTTTCTATATCCAGTTAGTTGCATAGACCGACTATAATTTTCTTACTTGTTGAATTTGGATCTGTCCATCTTGTCATCCGTTTAAGGTCAGCTGCTTCCCTATAATATTCGACACCTCAGATAAATGATTAAAGTATCGGTATCTATTGCCTAACGATTCTCTTTTGTTGATAAGAAGCTTTCGTATAATTATCTTATTAATGTGGGCCACTCGTGGGACAAAGTAGCGTTACTCTCCTTTTCGTATTATTTAATGTATATCACCAACTTTGTATAGGAAGTGAAATACCCATGTATCCGATCCCGCCCATTTTAGTACGGATGACCTCACACAAATTTTGAAAGCTCTTTCTATAATAGTACCCGAGACTATGATATTGAATTTTTTTTTTGTATAGGAGGTGCCACGCCTAGTGCTCCGATTCCTTTGTAACATAAGGAAGGGCACTCCGGAGTACCACATGAACACATAAGATAGATAACATTATTAAGTTTTCTATAAAAACTTAATTCGAATACCTCACTGTTATTATTTTAATATTTATAAAGTGGTTCTTACCTCTCAACTACTGCTTCTAGCCTTTAAGGAATCGAAGAAACTAAATTTTGGGTCACCTGTGGTAGAATTTGGTGCCATTCTTCCTAAAGTGCTTTAATGAAACCATATTTGGTTCTTATATATCATTCTCAAACTCTTCTGTCCAAATAAGCTCAGAGATTTTCTACTGTGTTAATGCTCGGGGACTGGGGAGTAGTTTCTAACCATTGTGGGGTATTGCAAAGAAGAGACAACTAAGTATTTGCCGTGTACTACGGATCGTTGTCCTGGGTGAAGATGTAATTGCTTGGTAATCTCTTTCGCACGCTATACTGGAGATTAATTTTCAGCAGCGCTCGTACATTTCCACACCATAACCGATCCACCTACGTTTTTAAAAATTGGATATAGATTTTTTCTTTAAACTCTTAAACTGCCTTCTTCTGTGCTTTGCATCTTCCATCGATAACATAATTCAAAAATGTTCTCTCTTCCATTGACTAATTTGATTCGCCTTAGCATATGCAAGTCTATTCATCTTATTCACTTTGCGGCTATGTCGTTTTTTTCGGTCAACACGGTTGTTAATCCCAGCCGCATGGAACACATACCGGACAGTATTTGGATAAACACGATAGTTTAAGATTCCATTAATTCCTTATGTTAATTTTGTTGCTAGAAATTGTGGATGCTTCTTTATATCTCTAACAGAGTGGGGGTTTCAACCCCTATAAGTGCCTGAGAGCATACAGATCTTGGCGAATTACAAATAACTATGCCGATAGTTTTTTTGGATTATAGAATAAGAACTTTTGAGTATTTCCCCCACTTTTATGTAAAAAATTTTAATAGTTTTACGTTTGGCTTCTGGATATTTGCATAAAATTTTATTAGATTGCAACTGTCAGGAAAGACTTTTGCCGGGAGTTTATTCCACATACGGCTGGTTCGATTGATAAACGAATTTTCTTTGTAATGCGGTGGGCGATCAACTGGATAATAAACTACCAATGGATGGAAGAACATTTCAAAAGGTAGTATCTATAGAACAGTTTTATACAGCCCACATTTCCACGATGTTCCAACGAGTCAATAGAGTTAGATAACCTACCTGTCATTAATAAGCATCAACGTCATCCTTTGTACACGGTCTAGTAGGTCCGAATTAGACTTTGAAACTACAGCCGATATATGGGAGTTGGATGTAGTTCGAAGAGATTTTAAGGAGAATGGAAGGAGTAATGTAATTTTTGCACTGTTTTATGAAACCAAGACATTTGAATGCTTCTTTCGACACTGGAAACAAATGTTTGTTCCTCAATACCTATGCCACCCCTATGTAATGATGATATTATTGAATCCAAGTCCTTGTGGGTCATCAAAAAACTTTGAGTCTTCTGCGCAATGGAATTAATCCTATTCGCTTTACCCCAATGGTAGATTTTTAACAGATCTTGATTGGGTATATCATTGACTTGGCCTCTACCCTCGTAAACACTTGACCTACAATTGAAGAAAAATGAATTACAAATGTTGCTATAATCTGCCAAAGGTTTGACCAAGAAAGTCATTGAGAAAGGTAAAGAAAACAGAAAGAAATAATCTTGGGGTACTCCTGTATTAATCTGAAACTCATTGGATGAGACCCCATCAATAACAACACGCTTTGTTGGGTCTGTGAGAAAATTTAATATAAATCGATCAATTAGAAGTGAGTTGGCCTCTAGATAGTTGACAAGATGGTTATTGAGTATGCAGTCCATCATCTTTAAGAACGCAGAGCAGATCGGGGTTATTAACCTCATCCTTTTTAGGGAGTAGTTGGACATTGGCCACCTCCCAGCAAGAGGCAAAAAATCCCGCACGGTACGAAGAGCTGAAAAGGTTGGCCAATGGACTAGCTAACTTCGAAGAGCACTGTTTCAGCACCAGTTTTGGTATACGATCTGGTCCCAGAGATTTATTTTCGTTGAGATCTGAAAGATCATTTTAACTGCACGAGTTGAGAAGAATATTTTAGGCATAGTACAAAATACCCTTTCAAGTTCAAGCGTTAGCCTTATCAACTGGTTAAGTGAATATTTCCCTATACTATATCCATTGAGCAGCTACTAGCAATGACAAATAATGAACCAGTAGCTATTGAAATAAAACGCCGAAAGTGGCGCTGGATAGGTCATACGCTACGAAAGACAGATAACGATATTGCTAAAATGTCTTTTGAATAAAACCCGCAGGGCACGAGACGGCCAGGAAGGCCCAAAAGTACGTGGATGAGATCTATTCATGCTAAATACAGATCCAGAGGAACATGGCAGGAGATTAAACGAACAGCACAAGACAGACGACGATGGACTGATCTTGTTTCCGCCCTATGCTCCGACTAGGAGTTTTAAGCATTTTTCATATCATATTTGGTCCCAAACCTTTAGATTTTAGCTTCGGATATAACATTTACTTTTTTAACATAGTGTATCTAAGTACACTCTACCAGAATTTCACGTGCATATAAAAAAAAACATCAACTAAAAAGGAATGTAAACGGGAAACATAATAAAATATATCATGTGTAATTATGTCACGCGTATTAATATATTAACATTTAATAGATTTTAATGTAAAAAAAAACATCAGGAAAACACTCATTAAAATCATTAGTGAAAATGTTAAATGATAATGTCATATAATACTGACACAAGTCTAATAAAAAAGTGAACGTACATTTACATATGAAGGTGGCGAAAATCCCAAAAAAAGTACACAAAAAAATTTGAGTCTTTAAACTGGTAAAACACACCCTTTACCGCCCATTAAAACTTCATAAAAATCTGAATGCTCATACCGGCAATTACGATTTTTTTGGTTTGTTAAAGGTTTTTTATTTCGTGAGTTTTTCATTTTTTTCATATGTAATGTATATGTCAATTGCGTAACAACAGTTTGCTCCGCCAAAAAATTTTCACAATAAACATATTAACGAGACAAAAACTGTTTGTCACAATGAACATGAATGTGTCATAAAGTGCAATTAAAAAATCTAACACAATACCAGGCGATAACTGACTGACTTGTTAAGATAACGTAATTATACCTTTGAGTATCACTCTATCCCACCTCCACAATGCTACAACATTCAGTCCTCCTCCTATATACACACATACACATGCACAAACAAAAATGAACTATAAAATTGAAAAAAAAAACAAAAAAAAAACAAATAAAATCTGATGACCACCCAAGCGAACAATATTCCAGTTTTTTAACACATACACTCGCATACGTTGTTTTTGTTGTTTTTTTTTTTTTTTTTTTGCAAACAAGTACAAGTACGAGCGGGTATTACGAAGGAACATGTGAAATGAATTAATGCCACAACATCGAATAATATTAAATACACAAACATAAATGTCGGCATACACACTCACACACATCCATTTGCAAATATGAAATATTTACAAGGACCTCATATGTAGGTTAACATTAAACAATAATAACAACAACAACAATAACAACAACATCAACAACATGAATTTGCATAACAAAAACTTTTATGGATTTTAATACATCTTCAATTCAGGATTTTTTTTTGCTGTTGTTTTTGGTGCTGCTTATATAAATAACCAACCAACCAACCAACCAACCAATAGTATAAAATAAATTTACGGTTTGTAATTCCACAACAACTTCGGTTTTAGAGTAGTATTTTAGTAATTGCTTGAATATTGCCTGTCACGACCCCTGCAAACAGGAGTTACTAAGTTCAGTGTCAGTTATTTGTGTAGTAATCTATTTAACTATTTTCATAAAAGCCCCTTTTGTTTTAATTACATATTAACTGTTAATTTATTTGATAATAGTTTTATAACTTCGAGGTAATTAAAAAAAATACTGTTGGATTGTAGGAGTATTAAGACTTCGAATTGGCTGAAAAAGCTGTCAGTTGAAAAAAAAAAAGATTAGCTAGAGAATTGATTTTATAATAAATTTTTTGTTGATCAGTATTGCTTAATATTAATATAAACAACTAATTGGATATAGAAAATAAGCATATAGTTAACAAATCTGAATGGCACTATTATTAATTTTTGATGTGTAAACAGCTAATTCACAATACAATCACAAAAACAGCGTAATATGTGCGCGTAAGATCTTACGCGTAACATGTGACATGATTGTTTGCTGAAAAAATTATGATATGTATTAATTTTTTTGTCGCTGTTTTCTGCATTTTATTTATTACCAGATGTTTACACATCTCCCCTGTGATCGGACTCACATGATTTTTATTTTGCCTACAGGTATGAAAAATTGTATATAATATCGATTCTGATCATATTTGGTTAAGACACTTATTTTTTGCAAAAGAATATACCATCCAAATTTGAGAAAAATATGTAAAATTTTTTCGTTTTTTGATAGATTTGAGTGAAGACCGGAATGCAGCTTTATTTGAGGCTAAGACAAACAATTGTCCTATAGGGTTTATTTTTGGAATCTGATTAATAATGGATGTAATAAACACACACAAACCCAAGTTGACCGAGACCTATATTATAACTTGGATCATATGGCAATTTAAGTCGATCTCATAGGGGTCATTTGTATGGCGACTAGGTCTGAACATGAATCGATTTTCACCAATTTCAATAGCGTGCATCCGATAGAAGATTATGTACTTAATTTTATTAAAATATATTAATATTTGCGACCTGTAGTTTGATTACAAGGTTTACGTGGACACACAGATGGACAGACGCACTGTGGCTGAAATTTTGATTTCATTGGCCAAAAGTCCAATTTTTTTTGCCCAAGTACGAGTGTATGTGAAGGTTCATGGTTCAAATCTCATGGCCGCCCTAATTTCATATAGAAACAATTTATTCAATTATAACATAACAATTGTCACAATGTTCAATAAATCGCTGATGAAGGCTGAATCGCCAGAAACCGGTCCGATTAGGAATACAGTGTAGTTATGAATTTTTGAAATATATGCTTTCTTCTTCTTCTCTACCACGCACCATTGAAACAAAATTAAAATTTGCATATTAATTACAGTGTTAATGCAATATGTTTGAAAAATGACTATAAACCTAACAAAGTCAAATTTTTGTTGTCACCGGTTGTTAAAATTTTAGCATATGTGTCCAATTAATGTAGCCAGAAAATTAGTTTAACTAACTGTGGGCTAATGGTGGGTGTGGCATGCTATCAAACTCAACTGTTTTTTTTTAATTTCAGAAAAAGGTGACTTTGTTGTTTTTTTATCAAAAATACTCGCAAGTTATCGCTGATAATGGCCTGCGGTCTTCTTTACAAGGTCCGTAGGATTGCAGTCTTTAGTTTTTGCAAGCGGTCACAACCCAACTGTTTAATATTAGGGGTGTTCTGAAATATTTATTAAACTACTATCTTTATGTCAAATTTCAACTTTAGTGGAATAGAACTTCTAGGGAACAGAAGGGAACAAGAAACGTATACCACCCAAAGAAAGGTGAAAGTGTCTTCTTTAACAGTATGTATACATTTGCACCCGTGACGATCCGCGGGTAGAACACTTTTTTTTCATTTTAATGAAATTACTCAAAAAATATTAACCTTGCGGTAATTTAAACAGCCCTATAAGAATGCAATGGTGTGTTAAATTGGTGCTTTAGGTATTTTATAGCTTATAATAGTCATTATTTGTTCAATTACCAGTAATGATATCTACTTACAAAATACACTACCCTTTACACTACACTACCTGGGATTTTTTTTATTAACATACCTTTTTATACCTTTTTCTTTTACCTAACGATGCATTAATGCAAGTAGTAAATAAAATACACACATGTAATTTATTTGTAAAGTGGGTGTTTTATATATCATTTTAGGTCTAAATGCACTAATGCCATTTCCTTACCTTTTTATTTCACCTAGAAACAGTATGATGGCTTATAAAAAAGCTTATAAGAAAGTGATATTTGAATACAAACTCAATTGCTATAATATATTTCAACAATAACAGTCGCAAATAAAACAAATAATAAATTATAGTCGGTCCAGACCGACTATACGATATCCTATACCGGTCCAACTAATTCGATATAGAAAATAAGCATAAACCAAATTTGAGTGCAATTGTTATTAATTTTTTTGGCTGCAGATATGAAAAAGTTCATATCGGATGCTATATCTATATGGGGACTAGGCCGAAAAATGGACAGATCCTGATCATATTTGGTAAAGTTACTTATATTTTGAAAAAATATATACAAACCAAATTTGAGAAAAATCTGTGCAATATTTTTGTTTTTTGATAGATTTAAGTGAAGATCGGGAAGCAGCACTATATGGGACCTATGACTAAGAATTGTGCTATATTGATTATTTTTGGACTACTGATGAATGGATATAATAAACACATACAAACCCAATTTGACTGAGATCTATATGATAATTTGGATCTTATGGCAATTTATGTCGATTTCATAGGGGTCATTTGTATGGGGACTAGGTCTGAACATGGGCCGAATTTCACCAATTTCGACAGCGTTCATCCTATGATTAATGAAAGCTTACATACCACATTTAATCAAAATATATTCATATTTGCGAACTGTAGTTTGATTAAAAATTTACATGGACACACAGACGGACGGACGGACATCGATAAATCGACTCCGAAAGTGATTCTGAGTCAGAAAGTGATTCTGAGTCGATCGGTATAAAGAAAGATGGGTCTTGGTCAAATATTTTTGGTAGTTATAAACAGCAGCACAAAGTCATTATACTCAAACCACATAGTGGTATAGGGTATAAATATTCAGAAAAATATGGGGAGCTTCAGTTATAAAGAATTGGCCGAAGAGAATTTTAGGAACAAAAACCAGGAAAAGTTCTTAGTTACGTTGAAATAAAATCAAACTTAAAATCGAAATACAAGAGCAGTTATCTAATTTCGTCAAAGTACTAAGAAAACGCTACAAAGAATCTAGCTACAATAAATAAAACTTTTATATAAAAATCGCAAACTAGTTAGAAGGCCAACTTACTGTCGCTTCAGAAACAACAAAAACTGATAAGGCTGGAAGGCCACGCAAATCATTGGACAACTGCAGCGATATATCTAAGAGGAGGAAACTTAAAGATGTTGACAAAAGTGGATATCATTGAAAAAGTTGTTAAAGCTAGTTTAGTGAAAACAAAACGGATGCTTAAAAGTATACCACCTCCGAACGATGCACATTAGTTTACAAATGAGGAGGCATTAGCATTATTTCTGGATTTGAAATTAACAAAACATCAAGATATTCAGCTCAGATTGCGTGCGACTGAAAAAGGCTCAAATGTGTATCCAGCATATCATCACATAACCGCTGCTAAAATGGACTGTTTGCCATCAAAGAACACTATCACAATCACATCAATTTCGGCAGAGGTACAACTACAACCAATAAAAGGAAATAAAAGGAAATGTATCCAGCTTCATCATATGCCAAGCAACATCAAGCCAATTAAATCAAGTTCCGACAAAGTCATTAGGTAATACTGATGCATATGAATTTGGATTATCACCACTACATGCAAGAATACGACTTATGCAACACATACTAAAAATATGTTATGATTGGGATTTCGGTTCTTCAGGATCAATAACAACGAAACCAACAAGGAGTTAAGAAGTTCAAAAAGAAACGTGTTCAAGATGAATATCACAAATTTGGATTGATTATAGATCAGCCAAAACAAGGGTCAGGCAATACAAATGATGGCGATACCGCAAGAAGATTCTTTTCATCTCCAGAAGTAGCATCTGAAATAACAGGAGTGGATTTAAATCTTATTTTCAGATTTAAAACATTCCTAGAAGTACTTGCGTGCAATGAAGAAATTGACTCCCAAAAATTTGGAGATTATGCTAAGGAAACTGCAAAAATATGTACAACCAAGTACCCATTGAGAAATATGTCTGCAACAGTTCACGAAATTCTTTATCATGCAGAAGATATCATTAAATATAATTTGGTGCTACTTAAAGATCTATCAAAGGAGGCTCAGGAAAAAAGTTATAACGATTACAGATTTTATAGAGAGCACAATACTAGAAAAATTTCACGAAATTCCACAAATGAAAATCTATTTAATGTATCGTTGGCAACGTCAGATCCGTTCATCTCCAGTATTCGAAATCGTTGCGGTAGCTACTTTTTGTTGACTCTTGGTCCCATAAAAATTTTGCTGCTTTAGGTGGGTCTAGCTTGGAATGTTGAAAAGCGGCTTAGCTCGCCGGATTGGGAGGGTTCTTGACCTTTCTAAAGCACGCACTACCAACAGAAAAAAAAAATAATTCATTCCAAGACTGCTATGAATAATTAATTAAGTTAAAAAAATATATAATTTATAAAACTGGTACGATTTTAAATATTTTACTGTTTAGTGATTGGTGTTCATATCGCAAGGCCTACATTTCTTTAAAAAAAAATTTTCAATTTAACGCTTACTGAAACGCTCCTTTTCTCGTCATCCATATTACCTTGCAATCCTTTATCCCCAATTTAAAATCTATCTTTTCATTATAAAATTTTTACACTTTATTTATTAAAATAAATTTCTTGTAAGTAAATATCATTTTAAATAAATACTTTCTTATATTCTAATTATTTTAAGGTTTCTTATTATTTTTAAGCAATAAAATGTTTATCTAATTATTCGAATGTATGCTTTGTATAAAACTCTTGAAAATTTCAATATTTAAAGTTTAAATATGTATTGAAAGTTATTGAAATGTGATTACGTATATTTAAAAACTTATATCTTTTTTTCCTTTTTTTTTTTTAATAACTAATTTGCATGTTTGAATGACTTACATTATTGGATCCGTTTGAAAGGATATCGATGGTCTGAAACAAATAATATAAGTTTATAGGTGTTTTTTCTTATTACTCGGTCCCTGGTTTTTTTTTGTACTCCAACGATGCATTGAGCTCAATCCATACGTTATTTTTGTGTGAAATGATCTATAAAATTTCAAAAAATCCATTAAATATTTTAATAATAAAAGGATTAACCACTTGTATTAGTTATATAAAAACTATGTAAACTCTTTACAATGATTTTTCAAGCTTTACAAAGCTTACCATCTTTAAGAGGATATGTAAAGAATTTTACAATATATTTTCAAACATGCCAAAATGTTAGATGTAAATATAGAAGTTTACAATTCCAATAACTTGATACATTTGATCATATATAATTATTAGGATATTTAAAATTTTATGATTTCATGAAAAAAATGTAATTATTTACGAATATATATGCTATCTTCAAAGCTTCAAAAAAAATTTATTTATCTGAAGATTATAAGTTCATAATGACAAAGCTTTCTATGAAGTCTATATTCACATCATATAACTTATCAAAAAGAAAAATGTTATAATCAATAAATAGTCTTCGTTTGAATCAAATCTTCAGATTTAAATTTTTGAACTCTTTGTCCATCGAAATGCTCGTAATATTTTGTAAAATGCTACAATTAACGTTTTCTAAAATAGTAACTTGTAAGAAAAATTTAATAAATAATTTATATATAGGTACATAATTTATATCTAGCGATATTATTTTTTTACTTTAATGAGAGATTTAATATCGAATTGCCTTGTTATAATGTGGATTTGTTCGTTAACATAAAAAAATGTTGATGACGTCACTGCATTAAGCTGTATTTACGTACAGCTTCATCTCCAAAAAAAAAAACACATTATTTAAAGCAATCCAAATACACTATGGGCTTGATGATATGAAATGTTGATTATTTTAGTTATATTACTTTACATCTATTAATTATTATTATTTATTTTTTTTTTTTGACATGCAATGTAATGGTGTTTGGTTAATATAAAAAATAACACATGTAACTTACCTCAATAGATTAAATTTTTTTTTTTTTTTGCTTTTGATTTTTAAATCAGTTTTGTAATGTAATGGCTGTTCTTATCTTACTTTGTATGTTGACTATATGTAGCTTTAGGGTGCTGCAGTTTAAATTGTAAAAAAAATCATCTAGGCACTATTGTCATCCATGAAATTCGAGCGCTGTTACATCTTTTCCTTACGATTTATACCAAAAATATATTTTGCTGATGAGGCTTTTGGTGGTTATCGTCGTAATGATGAACTTATAAATTTAGTCCATAAAATAAAATCGTTTGGTGAAATGGATTTTGGTGAAGCCAAGAAGCGTAAATGTTAGATTCCACGTTGCAATTTTGAGGGTGTAGGTGTTCCGGTATGTCTGGTATCTGAACTTTAATATTTATATTCTTGACCGTTCCACAAAGAAAATATTATGGAGGTTGCATTTTCTTACTAATTAACTTTAAAACTCGATATTATTATTTATTTATTTATTTAAAAAAACTTGAGATTTAACTCGAATAAAAATCTTTGCAATTTACCCACAGTGTGGTACTTACCTCTCCAGTCGCCAAAAGGAAAAAAAAAAGAACTAAAAAACGGAAATCTTTAATAACTAACGAAACTTCTGTCTCTTGACAGTTTCTTTTCGTTCAAAGCTTTCATAAAACTACAATACCGAACATTTCTCTCTGGGTTAAATCAGACTTGCGACAATTGCAACTAGAATTTTGTTAGTAAGCTTTCAAAATACTCAGCTCGGCATAAACTACTAAATCTGCTTTTTTCTTTTTCCTCTCAATTAGGTTAAATTTATCGCATGTTACAAAATTATTACCAACCATGAATAAAAATATATACTGTATAAACAAATTAGATTGTAACTGTTAAAACCAAATTGAATAACACCTCAAATTTAAAATATTGTTTGTTATAAATACTATTACTGAAAATAAAACAAAATCTGTAACAAAATCAATGGAAAGTGGAACATCGGGATTTAGATGAAGAAGTAAAAAAACTACAGAAATAACACAGAACAAAATATGGGATAGTTGCAATCAATATTTAAATCAAATGAATAATAATTATAATTGCATGAATAATAAATATAAGCACGAAAAACATATTATTAGTAAAAAAAAAAAAATAATAAACAGAACCTCCCATTGTTGCAAATGCTATTCAAGTCTATTGCAGTTTTTTTACGGTTGTTTTTACCCACATATGTATGAAATGTTTTAATAAATAAGAAAGATTCAAAAAATTAAGAATCCTTATTATCATATCAAAATCAGAATCATTACTCTAATGTTCAGCAGATTTATTTTGCAAAAATTAACAAATTTGACAGCAAAAAATGATAAATTTTTCTGTAGAAATAGCAAACTATTAGGTAATATTACTAAATTTTTTTTGTTGTGGAAATATTCCCTGAGTGTAAACAAATTTGACAGCAAAAATTTAGTTTTTCAGTGGTAATAGCAAAATTTCCATTTGATTTTACCTTTTTTTTTTGAGTGTACAAATTTTTGTGAGTGTAAACATTAAAAAAAATCGCATTATTACAAAAAATGTTTGTAATTATTATTAAAATCCAAATATGACATTTGTTCCAGCCTGTAAGCTTTTTTACAGGCGATTATTAAAAATCAAATTTTTGGATTTTTTTTCAAACAAGTACTTTATTTGCTTGTTACTATGCGACTAAAACAAAATATATTCTTTTATAATAAGGAAAGAAATACACAATATATCTTCATTATGAAGTTTGTAATTCTCCGTTACAATTATTAAATATTAATGTCTTGCTAATGTTTCGTTGTTATAAAAATATGAATAGCAAGTTTAAACAAATGAAGAATATACACATCAATATACATATTGATGTGTGCACAAAGAGAGTGATTTTATATTGCTGCGCTGCATACAGATGTGTGTACAAAGACGATACGTTTAACTTCTTTTAGATGCTGCCTCTGCTGGCACATTGTTTTGAAACGAACATCCTCCCCCCGTTGGAAAGCTGGGGTTTCCAACAGAGTTATCGTCAATGGGCAATACGGCCAATTTTGCAACAGCTCGTCGACTTGTACCATTGATGGTTTTAACTAAAGCTACCCGCACTACTCCATCCTTGCCAGCGATCACATTCACTATTCGACCCAGTTGCCATTTCAAAGGTGGAAGATTTTCGTCTTGCACGAGAACCATGTTACCTTCAGCAAGGTTTGTGCTTGGTGAACGCCACTTTGATCGCTCTTGTAATAATGTTAAATATGAGCTGCTCCACCTTTTCCAAAAAATTTGTTGCATGTGGCACACTCTTTGCCATCTGCTTAAACGACTGATATTTAACTCCGTTATATCAGGTTCCAGGAATGTTGTTAATGGCGCACCTATTAAAAAGTGCGCAGGAGTAAGCACCTCAAGATCGTCGGGATTCTCTGAAATTGGACATAAAGGTCTAGAATTTAATATAGCCGATATTTGACACACCAAAGTCCGCAATTCATCAAATGTTAAGGTTTCTAGGCCCACAGTTCTATAAAAATGATATTTGGCTGACTTAACTGCTGCCTCCCAGAGGCCACCAAAATGCGGCGATCTAGGGGGTATAAACTTCCAATCTATTCCATCCTCTAAACATTGTTGATGAATTTGCTGCATATGAGGCTGGCTAAAAAATAGCTGTCGTAATTCTGCTAACTCATTTTTTGCACCCACAAAGTTTGTGGCATTATCCGACCAAATTATTTTTGGTTTGCCACGAATTGAAATGAAACGTTTAAGCGACGATAAAAATGCTGATGTTGACAAATCTTGCACTAACTCCAAATGTGTTGCCTTGGTTGAAAAACAAATGAAGACGCAAACATAGCATTTTGTTGCTGGTCGATTTCTTACCTCCGATTTGTAAAAAAAGGGCCCACAGAAGTCAATTCCAGAGGTATAAAATGCTCTATTGGGCCTTACGCGATCTTGCGGCAAGCTACCCATCATATGCTGTGCAATCTGGGGTTTGAGTCGAAAACATTTAATGCATTTACCGATTATCGCACTTATTGTTTTTATACCACCAATAGGCCAGTATTGTTGTCGAATATTTGCTAAAAGACACTGCGGTCCAGCATGTAATAATTGTTGATGATAATACATAACCAGTGATGAAGTAACATTGTGATGTTTCGGAAGAATAAGTGGGTGTTGCGCCTCGAAACTTAAAAATGAATTTTGCAAACGACCACCTACTCTTATTAAGCCTTCTGAATCCATAAAAGGGGTAAGGGAATATAGTTTGCTATTTGTTTGAATATTTTCTTTTTTTCTTAGAGCTTTATACTCAGTAGCAAAATTCACGAATTGTATGTTGCGAATCAGAATTTGAGTCCCCATTTTTAGCTCTTGCGGCGTAAGTTCTCCATTATATTTTATATTTTTTGTTAGATTAAGAAATCGATGTATATAAGCAAAAATTCGCTGCAACTTGGGAAACGAATTGTGATGTTTGCAACTTAGCGAAAGATCAGTAACAGATGAAATGATTAAAACAACTCGACGCCGCTCAGGCAAGTCAGAAATAAAATTAACTGCCCGCGGCCAGTATTCTGGCTCTTCATATAAAAAATCTGGACCCTTTTTCCAAAGATTTGAATCCAAAAGTTCTTTTGGAGTAGCACCCCTCGATAAAATATCTGCTGGATTTGATGCGGTGGGGACATGATGCCAAAACATATTGCTAGTTAATTTCTGTATACGACTTACTCTGTTAGCAACAAATACGTTGTAGTTTGATGATTCTTCGCGCAGCCAAGATAATACAACCATAGAGTCAGACCAACAATGATATTCGTACTTATTGTTGAGAGTATTTGCGATGCCTACTAAAAGCTCCGCGAGAAGCAAAGCCGCTGATAATTCAAGCTTAGGAACAGTGAGAGCCTTTAAAGGGGCTACACGGGATTTGGAACATAACAAGTTTATTTTTGTTTTTCCTTCTGCCTCCGATCTCACATATACGCAGGCACCATATGCAGATAGACTTGCATCACAAAATGCATGTATTTGTATAATCGATTCTGAAATGGAAACAAATCGAGGAAATGTAAATTTGTGAACTAAAGAAAATGTTGATACAAATTGCACCCAAACCGAATGTAAGTCCTGCGGCAGGCTTTCGTCCCAATCCAATTTGCTCTTCCATAAGTTTTGCATAATTATCTTTGCTTTAGTAATGATTGGTCCGATCAATCCTAGAGGGTCGTAAAATCGGGCGATCGAAGATAAAATAGTTCGCTTTGAAATACATTTACTATCCACAACATGCGAAAATGCAAATATAAATGTATCAGATTTTGGATCCCATACTAAACCCAAAGTTTTTGTTATGTCGCTATCATCTTGAAATTTTAAAAATTGTTCGCGATCGGAAAATGGTACTCCATTCAGAACAGAAGTATCATTTGAACACCATTTTCGAATATCAAATTTACCTCGTTTAAGCAGTGCAGTGACTTGTTGCCTAATTTCGATAACTTCCTTTATAGAGTTACCACCAGAAATTAAATCATCAACGTAGAAGTCTCGTCTGACGACCTCAGCACCGATAGGAAATAATTTTTCTTCATCTAATGAAAGCTGATGCATTGTGCGAATTGCCAGAAAAGCAGCAGGCTTAGTGCCATATGTTACAGTACGCAGCTTGTAGGTTTTGATTTTTTCATAGGGGTTATCTCTCCATAGTATGCACTGAAGAAAATCATCTGGGTGCGAAACACGAACACAACGATACATTTTGCATATATCTCCACTAAGAGCAATTTTAAAAAATCGAAATCGAAGCAAAGTATTAAACAGCTTTGGCTGTATGGTTGGTCCCGAATAGAGCGTATCGTTAAGTGAGAGACCTGTTGTTGTTTTGGCGGAGCCATCGAAAACTACCCTAAGCTTTGTTGTTGTACTGTCTTCCTTGTGTACACAGTGGTGAGGAAGAAAATATGTTTTTACTTGCTTTGGTATGGCCGCTATTAAAGACATATGTTGTAAATCAGCGTACTCATTCATAAAAGCTATGTACTGCCTTTTAATATCTGGTTGTTTATTCAACTTCTTCTCAAGGCTCATAAAACGACGTAAGGCAATACCGTACGAATCACCAAGCTCTCGAATATTAAGTTTTTTCGGTAGGGTTGTGGAATAATCACCGGCATCGAGACGAATTGTATTATTTTTAAAATGATTTTCACAAAGTTCGTCATCCGTTGAACAACTCAAACTATTTTCAAAATTATGTTCAACCTCCCAAAAACTTTTGACAACATCAATTAAAGATTCACTTTCCCTTTTAGAAATACCTGTACATGCCGCTGCCAATGAAATAGAACTGGATAAACAAACACCTCCACCAGAGACCACCCATCCGAGTCTAGTTTTCTGCAATACAGGTAAATTTTTTCCAAAATGAAATTGACCAACACTCATAAGCTCGAAAAATAAACCAGCTCCAATTAAAATATCAATGCGACCACTCTTATAAAAGTCTGGATCTGCCAGTTTTATATTGGGAGGAATTTTAAATTGATGCACATCTAATTTTGTATTTGGTTGATACTCGGTTATGGTGGGTACAACTACAGCAGAAAATGAAACAGAATAATCACCTTGGCAAGATTTGATGAATACATCACCTGATTTGTCAGCTACTAAATTACCATTTCCGATGCCAGAAATAGAGATACATGATTGCTTTACCTTTAGCTGCAGCAGATTTGCGAAACGACTTGTAATAAAATTTAACTGTGAAGCTGAATCTAAAATTGCACGGCATGGCACAAAAGCACCAAATTTATTTTTTACCAAAACGATGGCCGTGGCTAATAACACATTATTAGCAGTTGGAGATTCCAGCGGCTCGGCTTTGGCATTAGACGATAACGATGAAACGAGAGTCGATTTTACAGCTGTTGACGGCGGCTGATGAGAAATTGAAGATGACTCTGCCTTGTTGTTTTCCATATGCAATAAAGAATGATGGTTCATCGAACAATGACGACAGGATCCTGATTTACATTTCGAAGATCTATGGCCCTTCCTCAAACAATTGAGACACAAGTTCAATCTTTTTACTTCCACAAAACGAAGTTTAGGCGAAAGATTTCCAAAGCGAGAACAATTAGTAATGTAATGATCATTTGCATCACAAAAAATACAGGTAGGAGTTGCAGTGCCAGAAGAGACAAGGACATTTCGAACGTTGCTATTTGATTTTTTGCTGATTTGCTGGGTATCCACTTTTGTCACGATGGAGTTTTCAACGTTCTCAAGCATTCGACATCTACGTTCGAGAAATGATGCCATAGATGACCAAGTTGGCAATTGGTCACTCTGCAATCCTTCTTCCCATTTAGCTTGCGAGTTTGGGTCAAGCTTTAAAGTGACTAGGTATACTAAAAAGCCATCAGCAATCTGTTCCTTTGTACATATTGTCTCAAGTGCTCTCATATGCGCATTGAATTTGTCGCTAAGCTGCCTTAAACTTAAAGCCTGTCCCTTTTCAACACACTTTAGCCCGAAAATGTCCTTAATGTGAGCCTGAAAATTTATTAATTTATTATCAAATCTATTCTTTAACAATGTAATGGCCTTATCATAATTTGCATCAGTCAGTTCCAACGCTGAGATCGTATCTAACGCAGCTCCACTTAAACTGGCACGGAGATATTGGAATTTTTCCAATTTGCTTAAATCCATATCGTTAGATATTACTGTCGTAAACATGGAGAAAAAGTTAGGCCACTGTGTATAAGAACCGCTGAATTGGGGTAATTTTAATTCAGGTAGTCTAGTCCTACGGGCATTCATGGGGTCGTCCAACGAAAATTGATGAACAGTCGAAGAGTGAGGGGTAGAGCGATTGCAATTTACATTCATTTTGCGCTTTATTTTTCCCTTGACTTCAAAATATGTAGTCATAAAGTTTAAGCGAACTTCACCATACGTATCACCTTCACCTCTATCTTCCATAGCCGAAACAAGATTTTCAAATTTGGAGTTCAAGCTCTCTACGTGATCGAGACGAATCGATAGATCGACATCATCTAGTTTATTTAAATTGTCAATATTGAGGCAAGAATTAAAATCGTTCAACTGCTTAGAAATCGATGATATTTTATTTAAATGCTGGGACATTTCAAAACCTTCTTTGCCACCTTCATTTGTAGATCCCGTATTTTCGTCAGGCATTACGATGTGTGTTGTATAGATGCAGAATATGTTGTATGCAGAATGGAATGTGAATGGTTTTCCTCTTTAATTTGCAAAATTGTTTTATTTGGAAAAGTCTACGATGTTGAAACTTGAGTACGATTTTAATGAATCACGAATTAATATCCGAGTTGATATTATTTGTTAATTAGGAAAATTCTTTGAATTTATTAATAATATCCAATTGATATTAAACCTAAATGCGAAAGTGTGATTTCCAATATCACGTCGGGGTCACCAATGTTCCAGCCTGTAAGCTTTTTTACAGGCGATTATTAAAAATCAAATTTTTGGATTTTTTTTCAAACAAGTACTTTATTTGCTTGTTACTATGCGACTAAAACAAAATATATTCTTTTATAATAAGGAAAGAAATACACAATATATCTTCATTATGAAGTTTGTAATTCTCCGTTACAATTATTAAATATTAATGTCTTGCTAATGTTTCGTTGTTATAAAAATATGAATAGCAAGTTTAAACAAATGAAGAATATACACATCAATATACATATTGATGTGTGCACAAAGAGAGTGATTTTATATTGCTGCGCTGCATACAGATGTGTGTACAAAGACGATACGTTTAACTTCTTTTAGATGCTGCCTCTGCTGGCACAGTGTGGCACAGAAACGAACAACATTTTTTAAAAAATAAAAACCCATATTTCACCCTAAAAGTTTAAAAAAAATGAAAAGTTCAATTTTGACCTAGAATTTCTTAGAAAGTACTCAATCAATTTTAATGAAATTAAAACAGACTCAAGTTCAACTAAACATCTACCCACTAGAAAAAGAACTACTAAAATATTTTGATCGGTTGAAAAGTTACAGAATTTTGGCGAATGAAAAACAATTTTCACCCACTGTGAGACGGACGGACGGTCATCGCTAAATCGACACAGTGAGTCTGATTCGGTCGGTATAATAAAAGATGGGCCTAGATTAGGATTGTTAGACGGGCTTTATTTGGCTTGATTATCAAGCTTTTTCAATGCGTGTCAAGAAAGAAGAAAAATTGTCATTTGCCAAGCTAAAACGGAATTTTAGAAATTTTTCCAGCAATCTGACAAGAAAAATCAAGAAGAATAAGTAACTTTTCCAAAAAAGATAATAATTACTTTTAAATGTACCACGACTAATTTTTACCGTTTTTACATGTTTTAGCACATTACTGACAAACTATATAATCAAGAAAATAAGAAAATAATTAATGAACATCTGAATATTCCGCATGGATAAAAAAGAAGGATGATATCACTGCAATGTACAAATCGATCCAAACTGAATTTTTAATTAAATTCGAACGAACCCATTGTCTCGATAAACTCAGGGGTACTAAAAACAGCAAAAATATTAAATTCTCAAAAATTGTCCCAGAGTATTGTCAGTTTTGCTAAGCCTAAAGAAGTATACGAAGAAACTCCAATTAGTCGTGCTGAGTTCGTAAGTATATTGCATCATGTTGCTCGTGGCCTTAGCTACAGCAGTTTGGATTGCCAATTAAAATTTGCTCATCCATCTATTGCGAGAGCAACATTGCCAGGAAAGTTGCATGTGGGAGAACAAATGCAACAGCTATATGGGGCTAATGCATAGGAAAGAGTTGCTAAAGAGAGTTGGTATTACTATGTTAGCAGCGACGCGTCAAATATTGGCAATATAAAAACATATTCCTACTCTGTTCAATATTTAGATGTCAACCATGGAATATGTTAAAAAAATACTGGATTTTTTTTTTTGATCCATCAGAATATAATAGGGATAACTAAAGAAAGTGACTTTCAAATCCTTAAAATATCTTCCTATAGTGCTGACAATTCAGCCGTTAATTATTGAGTTCGCGATTTCGTTTTTCAAAAATTGTCAAATGAAATTCAGCAAATAGTTAAGGCGAATTGCAATTGTCATAAGGTAAATAATTGCATAATCCGTCAATATAGAAAAAATTGTAATAAAAACCTTTAATGTATTTGGCTCATCTGCCCCGGCAACCGAAAAGATGAAACAATGTTTTGATTTCGCTTCTATTGAGTACAAAAATCATCTCCGCCACGTACCGATAAGATAACCATATTTACATGGTTTAGTGCTTAAGCTAATGAGTGGACCAAAACAGCGAATAAAGGATTATTTCTGAGATAGTAAAGTTTAAGCTAAACAGTATTTATATGAATGAAAAGGAAACTCTTGACTCAGAAGCTAACTAATTTTTACAAAGTAGTGTAAAATATTTAGAAAAATATATGATTTTGGAGAAAAATCAGTTTTAAACAATTTGCTGTTTTAAATATGAAAAACTCGTTGTTGACACGAAACAATTTAGCAAAGCTTCCAGATCTTTTAAAAATATCACATTCAATTGATGTTGATATATTGTATGCAGATTACCGCTACCTTCGTGTAGTTTTTGAAGAATTATCAATCGACAACATATGTGCCTTAGGGTGGCCCTTCGTTATATGGAGGGAAAAAAAAGTGTTTAAACTGTCGGTCTCACTCCCTAGAAATATACGAATAACAAAAAAACGGAGAAATACAAAGTTTTGGGCAAATCAAAATACGTTTAGTCGTGGTGCAAAGCGATTGAAAATTTCAAGTGTGTTTATATGGCGAAAATATGACTTTTTTCAGATTTTACGAAAATTTCGTTCTATAGTTAAATTTTTCCGAGAAGCTGTTATATAATTCAGGATCAGTATTAAATTATCCTATCAAAAGGCTATAAAACTTCAAAATCGAATAAAACCTCGCCAAGAAATAGCAAATGCCCCAGACCACTTTTGTGCCAAAAAAAAAAAACTAGGTCATGAAATTTTATGGCATTTTTTTCAACTTTGAGAAATTGATTAAAGCCATCATTCTTTTTTGGTCTCTATACTTATATGTACTCAGATGTGAAGTATTGTTTTATTACAATGTTGTTAACCTATTGCGCATTGAGACCGAAAATTGGAAATTTTTTTGATAAAATTTTTAAAACTCCTTTTTCAAGTTTGAAAAAACTTTCTTAAACAAAATTTGAAAAAATGAATCTATCACTTTAGGGTTTTATTAAATACATGTAGCAGATTAACTGTGTGAATTTTTAAGTAAATCCCTCTGCCACAATTTTTTTGACAAGGATTTTATTTTTGCGGATTTCGAGAAAAATAGATTTTTGTGAAATATTCTGTAAATGTACTCTTTCTAAATACTTTGTATCAAAAATTCATCACTTTTCTACTTTTAAATGTTATATTTTATCTTAATAGCCTAGGGTTTCGGAAAAAAATAATATGACTACATTAGCCCTTTTGGAATTGGGGTCACATATGACCCCAAGCTAATAAAAGACAATTTATTCAAAAAATTCAAATATTTTGTAAGTGCTGTCTAATTTTTAGATGCGACACTTAAAATATAATAACCAAATGTGTAGAAGTTTCGTTCCAAAAATTTGGGATAAATCCGAGAACGTTAACCCATTATTTGCCAAGGCCAGCTTTGGATTTTAAGATATTTTTAAATAAAAATGACCTAAAACGAGTTTTTCTATTAAACTCGTTGATACCACTATTTAGAATGTAAGAAAAATAATTCGGTTAATTTTTATTTATTTAACCATTCAGTGCTCCTGGGATCAAAATAATCCATTGTGATATATCTTTGGTGCAATTATCTGCTTATTGCTCGCGAATATAAATTAAAACAACTTTTAACCAATTTTGTTATAAAATTACTTTATATAATAAAGTAATAGTTGAATATCTTGCGGTCTCACTCACCAATTTGGTGGATATTGATAAAAAACGCAAAAAAAATCAGGTCAATCGGTGAAGATGCCATTACTTATAATGGTTGACATTTTTGATTTTTAATAATCGGTCGCTTTATATTATCTTCAATGTCACCTACATCTTTTCAAACTTCTAACATTTTATTTCCCAGTTTTAAATAGTTTATTAAATAAAAGTAAATTTCAAATATAATAATATATATAAAAGTTAATATTAAATTAATACTACTCTTAATGGAATAAATTACAAAATTAAATCAAAGTGAATTTCAAAAAACGTCCTATTTTTTAGACATATGACCTAAGTTGTTTTAATTTATACATTTATACATTTACAGAATATTTCACAAAAATCCAATTTTTCTCGAAATCCGCAAAAATTAAATCCTTGTCAAAAAAACTGTGGCAGAGGGATTTACTTAAAAATTCACACAGTTAATCTGCGACATGTATTAAATAAAAACTTAAAGTGATAGTTCAGTTTTTAAAATTTTGTTTAAGAAAATTTTTTCAAACTTGAAAAAGGAGTATTAAAAATTTTATCGAAAAAATTTCCAATTTTCGGTCTCAATGCGCAATAGGTTAGCAACGTGGTAATAAAACAATACTTCATATCTGAGTACTTATATGTATAGAGACCAAAAAAAAATGATGGCTTTAATCAATTTCTCAAAGTTGAAAAAACTGCCATCAAATTCCATGACCATTTACTATTTCTTGGCGAGGTTTTATTCGATTCTGAAATTTTATAGCCTTTGAAGGGATAATTTAATACTGATCCTGAGTTGTATAACAGCTTGTCGGAGAAATTAAACTATAGAACGAAATTTTCGTAAAATCTAAAAAAATTCATATTTTCCCCATATAAACACACTTGAAATTTTCAATCGCTTTGCGCCACGACTAAACGTTTTTTGATTGGCCCAAAACTTTGTATTTCTCAGTTTCTTTTGGTATTCGCATTTTTCTAGGGGGTGAGACCGACAGTTTGAACACTTTTTTTATTTAGTGGCACTCTAATGTGCCTATTTCTTTAAAAATGCGATAGAAATAATGTACACAGGATGACCGAATTTCAAGGTGCCTGCCGATTTCGATCTGGCAAGCCTAGACGAGCTCAAATATTTTTAGTAGTTACAAACGTCGGCATAAAGCCTCGGCAGCGCTCGAAATTCGAGTGCAATTTCTAGGCAACTTTATATTTCAACTTAGCCAATTCACAAACCAACACTTTTTGGTTTATTATTAGTTATTGTGAATGAAGATAACAAACTCATTAACAAACACATTGACAAATTTAATAAACACACACATATCATATGTATAATTTTGTGTATGTGTTAGTAGCAACTTTAAATGCAATTTACTCAAAATAAAGGAAAAAATTTTAAAATCTATAAATCTGGTGAACAGCTAAAAAGAAATACCTTTCAAATAATATACGTTAGTTTATGTTACTTCTTTTGGGCTATGATGGTCAGCTTATAAGTTTTAAATAAAATAAATTAAAACAAAATTTATTTCATCTCCACTCTACGTTTCGTTGACGGTTTTTCAACTTCATCAGGAGTGTATAAAAATTTTTTTATTATTAATTTCTGGCGACAAAAAATTAAAAATAAAACAATATATCAACATAATGTTATATTAGTCACAATAGTTTAACTTATGATTAATCCAAACTTACATTGTCAGGTTATTATTATTTAATAAATTTAAAGATAAAAAACTTTACCAATTAGTAATTAGCTTTTCATTGTCCTTAATTATTTTTATATCCAAGTAAGGAATTTCATTGTTGTGTTCTCGTTTTATTGTAAATTTGAGTTTATTATGATATGACTTCAATGTATTCATTATCGTTGCTTCGTCCTTCTTATTGATTACAGCGAAAAGATCATCGACATATTTAGATATGAACTTAATTTTTAAATTTTTTGTTTTTAATTCAGATATAACTTCGTCCAAGAGATTGTCTAGTATTATATCTGCAATAGTAGGGGATAAAGGGTTACCCATTGGCATACCATATGTTTGATGGAAAAACTTTTTGTCGTAAGTAAAATAGTTGTTATCGCCTAAGCAAAACTGAAGTATTTTTAAAAATTGTTGTTTTGATATTGTGGTAACGTCTTTTAGTGTTTCCCACTTATGAAGAATATTTTTTATGGCTAGATGTGTCGATATGTTGGTAAATAGTGATACTACATCAAATGATACAATAATGTCGTCTTTATCCAGGATAAGGTCTTTTATTCTATCTTTTAATTCCATAGAATTTTTTATATTGTATGTCGGAGATATCAAATGCTTTAGTATCGAGCCAACGTATTTTGCTAATTCATAGCAAGGAACTTTATAAGATGATGAGATTGGTCTAAGGGGTATATTCTCTTTATGAATTTTAGGAAGACCATATAATTCTGGTGCTGCTGCTGCATGGGTTGTCATTTTTATTTTCTGGAACTTTGTGATATGGTTGTTTTTAAACAGATCCATAATTATGTTATTATTTGTTCTTTGTAACTTGGTCGTTGGGTCTTCTCGAATACTCTTGTACGTAGTTTTGTCATCTAACAATTTATACATTTTTGTTTTGTATTTTGTCTTTGTATTTTTGTATTTGTAAATAATCTTTGTAAATAACTACTGTCTTATTTCCTTTATCAGCCGATGTTATCAATATTTTATCCTCATTCTCTTTAATAAAGCGTTTTGTGTCCTCATATATGCTTAAAATGTATTTTTCCATTTTGTTATTCGTCATTTTTCGTTTGTAGTTTGATATTCGGTTCGCGATTTGAGATCTCAATATTTCCTTATCCGTTTCATTTTTAATTGTCTGGACCCATTGTTCCATGTCCGCTATTAATGGAATTGGTAAGAAGTTTTTGTTACTTACTGGTAGTGCAAACTTGTTTCCTAAAGACAGAAGCCATTTGCTCTCAATTTCAAAATCTATCGCAGTGTAGTTCACAAACCAGTCATCATTAAATCGGAAATTAAAATTTTTAAACTTTTGTATTCTTAATTTTTTCAGTTTGGAATTATGTATGTGCTGTACTTTATTCTTGATATTATTAAATCTATTCCACTGATCTGTCTTAAATCTTGAAAGTTCCAGTTCGTTCAGTGTATTGTTGATTTTTCTTTCTATGTGTCTGATCTCATTGTGTATTAATTTTGTTGTAATGTGTGTTTCCCTAATTTCAACATTTAGAATTTTTGTATGTAAATTGATTTATATTCTCTTTATTTCATTTATTGCTGTTGTTGTTTTGAATAGATGTTTCAGTTTATGAGTACTGTTGCTTAAGTGTGTGGGTGTGATGCCGTATTTTCTGCATTTTTGCAAATATGTTGCTCTCTCCGTGGATTTTGCTAATCTTTCTATCTCCCTACAATATTGTTTTAACAAACTGCTTGTTTCTATGTTGTATTTGTTCTGCATATGTTGAAAAAAGTTCTTCATGTTGTTATTTTTCTTTGCGTCAGAATTTTAGTTTGTTATTTCTTTTATATTTCGACAGGCCCTTCGATTGTTTGTTATTAAATTGTTTTATGACCAGTTATCTTGAGTTTATGTTACTTCTTTTGGGCTATGATGGTCAGCTTATAAGTTTTAAATAAAATAAATTAAAACAAAATTTATTTCATCTCCACTCTACGTTTCGTTGACGGTTTTTCAACTTCATCAGGAGTGTATAAAAATTTTTTTATTATTAATTTCTGGCGACAAAAAATTAAAAATAAAACAATACATCAACATAATGTTATATTAGTCACAATAGTTTAACTTATGATTAATCCAAACTTACATTGTCAGGTTATTATTATTTAATAAATTTAAAGATAAAAAACTGGACATCACGACACAATTTTAATAAAATTAAATAAATTAATAAAAATAAATAATCAAAATAAATATAAAAAAAAAAACCACAGTTTTAAACTTAACGACTAATATCACAGAACTAAGATTTAAGTAATTGCAATTGAATATTGCAGCTTAGTGTTATCTTTGTCTTCTTTGTTGTTTAATGTTTTGTGTATTTTTTGTTGTATTCTTAAACTTTCCAATGTGTATCTTTTGTTTTCATTTCTCTCTTTATCTAAAATCTTAACTCCTTTTAAATCGACGTTATGTCCGCTCTCTTTTGCATGTTGAGATAATGCTGTCGATTCCTTGTGTTTTTTATGTCTGCTTGATGTTCCGCAATTCTTACTCCTAACATTCTTTTTGTTGTTCCTATGTAGACTTTATTACACACCTCCCTTTCATTACCATCGCATTTTATCTCGTAAACTACGTTGTCAATTTTTAATACATCTGGTTTTGTTTTTTTGTGTGTAAAAAGGGATCTAAGTGTTTCATTTGATCTGTGTGCTATTGTTACACTCTTGTCATTTATTATTCTATTGAGATTTTTGCTCTCCGTTAATTTTGGTATGTATGGTACACTATAAAAAAAAAATTTTTATACACTCCTGATGAAGTTGAAAAACCGTCAACGAAACGTAGAGTGGAGATGAAATAAATTTTGTTTTAATTTATTTTATTTAAAACTTATAAGCTGACCATCATAGCCCAAAAGAAGTAACATAAACTCAAGATAACTGGTCATAAAACAATTTAATAATATACGTTAGGTTAAAATCGGGATAAAACGGTAGAACAAAACATCGGTAACAAAAAATCGCCTACCCTATTAATATTATAGATGTAAATTCCAAGAACTTTTTTTCAGAAAATAACTAATTAGAATCAACTTAGAATCATTATCTGAGTTCATTTAACGATATCCGTCTATTTTTTTTAATCAAAGTCAGGATGTAAGTACTGGGCCAGTTTAGTGAAACCTCAAAAGGCTCTCAAGATAATTTTTTTTAAGACTTTTATATTTTTTTCATTCTTAGTTTTTCAACTATAACTCAAGAACCAATGACAATTTCTCATATCATACGTCAGCAAAGTTTTAATTAATATAGCGCTGTACAAAATAGAATAAAACTACTGATGTGTGTTTGATTTATTATTAAAAGTATGATTCTTCTATACTATTATACTATATATAAATAAATAAATTTCATGGCATTCATTCAATTTTTATAAAAAAAGATGGAAAAAAATAAAATTTTCTATGATTGCATTCCATAAAGTTAATCCAACTTATATGCTTAAGCTAATTCCTAAAGAGTGTAATGTCAATTCATCAATGGTTCCTGATAACTGAAATACTAAGCAACCAAACATCAATATAAGGAAAAAATATGAAAGGTCATAAAAAAAGATTGGCCTGTCAACGCCAAACGCCCTTTTGAGGTTTTACTATACTAGCCTAGTAATTTCACTCTAACTGGGAATTCCTCACCCCCTCCCCCACAGTATAGCTGTTGGTTGCACTGTGTTATTATGCCATTAATTATTCTTTTTTTTTAATTTCTTTAAGGTTTATTGCCTTTAGTAAATTTTATGCATGTAAAATACGTAAAAAACAAAAAAAAAAAAAACATAAGAAAAACAACTCGTACATTTTAAATATTAATACAAAGATACTATTTTTATATTAAAAATTGTTTAAGTTAGTAACTTGTAGGATATCCTTTGCATTTTAGGCGCTCTATAAACCAATTTGGCATCGATTTAACTAACTTCAAATTACCCTCATTAGCCCATAAGGAAACTCCTTTTACAACAATAATTACCCTCTTTACATACTTCACCCCACTAATCCATAATGACGCTTTTTAGCATTTCCTTTAAGGTTATTTTATGCTGATGGATTTTGCGCTCCAGTAAATCCCACAAATACTCTATTTAATTAAGATCGGGTGATTGGGGTGGAGCTTTCAACTGATTTATAGTATTGTAGACAAATCACAGCTTGTTACTGTGTGCCGTATGTTTTAGATCATTAACCTGTTGGAACCAAAAATCTTCTCCAAGACCCAGCTGTACTCTTTGTTTGAATTTTGGTCGTAAAATGGTTAATTATCCATAAATACGAGTTTACCGATACATTTTACTGCAGTTCTTAACCTTTAACTTCTTACTAGCAGATACCAGCGCTCGAAATTCGAGTGCAATTTCTAGACAACTTTATTTTTCAACTTAGCCAATTCACAAACCAACACTTTTTTGGTTTATAATTATTGTGAATGAAGATAACAAACTCATTAACAAACACATTGACAAATTTAATAAACACACACATAGCATATGTATAATTTTATGTATGTGGTAGTAGCAACTTTAAATGCAATTTACTCAAAACAAAGGAAAAAAAATTAAAAATCTCTAAATCTGGTGAACACCTAAAAAGAAATTCCCTTCAAATAATATACTTTTTGTCAAAATCGGCATAAAACGATTGAACAAAACATCGGCAACAAAAAATCGCCTAGCCTATTAATATTATAGATATCATTTAAATGTATAGCAAATTGTTTTTCTTTATAATAACTTCTTACTTATTGTTCTTATACCCTCTACACCACTCTGTTATTGGTTTTTGGTCCTTATAACAACTCGAGTCAATAAAGCGATGTCCTTCTGTCCGTCTATCTGTTGAAATTACGCACATTCACAAATAAACCATTTACCCGGGTAACCTTAAGCAATTTTGCTGATTTTTTTGCTACAACATATTCAATACAAAATTTTGATCAATCAGTACAATATCCTTTTGAAATTGCCAAAGCTTCTTCCATAATAAATGTAAATTTTCTTAACAACATCACTGTTTTGAGTAACATGAAAACACTAAAAAATTCTTTTGATACTGGTCCTGGTGGAAAACCAAATATTATTCTTAAGCACTGTGCTAACTCCCTGTCCCATATCCACTAACAATAAGTTTTAATCAATTCTTGCGTAAAGGATATTTGCCGTCAATATGGAAGGAATCTTATATCATCCCTTTATATAAATCGGGCAATACGATCAATGTGTCAAATTATGGAGGCATCGCAAATTGATTTTGAAAAAATTATAACAGACTCGTTATCTCATCAAGTATCATCCTTACTTTCGCCATTCAACACGGCTTTCGTAAATCTCGTTCTACAATCACCAACGTTCTGCAACTCACTACAATTATAAATGACGGATTTAAGATCGTATGCAAACTGCTGTAATTTACACCGACTTTAGTAAAGCCTTTGATAAGGTGACTCATGATTTAATATTATATGGTTAAAATGTTATTTAACGAACAGATTTCAGCGGTTTAAATTTAGAAACGTTGTCTCTAAAAAAATCGAAGTGTTTTATGATGTTCCACAAGTAAGTCATCTTGGTCCAGTACTTTTTACTTTATTTATCAATGATCTCCCTTCTGTTATTCAACACTCTAAAATTCTCTTATACGCTGAAACTATTTTCCTCTCTTCAAAATTACTTTAAACATTTTTTGCTACAATCCGATTTAAATAATTTTCGTGGATGGTGCAATGTAAACTTTATGGAGCTCAATATAAAAAAATGCAAGCATATGTCCTCTTACAGATGTAATAATCTACATACTACTTAATTTGTGAACGAAAGTGAATTGGAGTCCGTTGATACATTCTCAAATCTTGGCATTTTATTACATCACTAGCTGTTTTTACACGGTCTGGCCCGGGATAAAAAGGCCTTTGACTTGAAAAATGGTTCACTATGCTTACCAGGCGCTGAGTACTTAGTCCCCAATTAACAAATTCCCCAATAAAATGAACTTTCTCCCCAAAAATTTGTACGGGCAGTAAATTCATTTTTAATTTCATTTAAAAATTGTTAGAATTTTTAATTTAGAAGTTTTTTATAAGATGCTACAGCAAAAATGCTTCAAAAATAAGCTGCGAAACTGCTTTAAGTTTTTTTTGTTCAGTTTATTTATAAACATCAAATATAACGGAATGGTTCGCAATTTAAAGGAATCAAAACTTTTAAAAATTGAATTACTTCATTCAATAAGTGATCATCATTGAGCAGAGACGTCAAATTCAAGTTTCAGAAATGAAAGACTAATGCGACGTTTAATATTGCGTCGCAAGGTTTCTTTAAGCAAATGCTTATAGTATGTATATGTGTGGCCTATTTTGATCAACAGGTAATTATTTCACATACGTAGATAAAATTTATCATACGACATTTCACTAAGCTGTGTTCCGCGAGCGAGTCGCGTCCGCTTCCGCGCATTTGGCAGCCAGACCCTTGCTGCCGCGCAGTTGTTGTCAACTTATTTTAATCGCCAAAATATATTTTTCAGATCTGTAGCGTAACACGACTTTCGTAGTGTGCTGTATAATACCCACACTGCATAGCGTACAATGTTTGCAAATGCGGAAATAACAAATATCAATATTGTTGACCACTGCATTTACAAAACATTGTATGACTGCGTATATTCTTATTGTATGTTGTTGTTACGCTGGCACACTTATGTTTATGCTGACCCAAGTGCAGGTAACACATTGTTGTTGTTAATATAGGTTGAAAATATGTATATAAAGAAGAACCTTTTATAATCAATTACTCATTAATAATTTATCAATCAAACAATTAATAGTTTAGCTCCTAGATAGAGCTGAAATAATAATAATAATAAATACTATTTAAAACACAAAAACTATCTTGTTTGCTATATGGCGATCCTGCCAGTGCTCCTTAGATGAGCATTGCAGAAAATATATATAATTCAAGGATTATGCTCTTAAATTGAGCAATCCTGAATAGAATAATAATAAAAAAAAAAAAAACACATAATAATTTTGTCCTGGTGGATCAGCCACAACGATCCATCAGCTGCGTTGAAGGAAGATACTGTCTGGCCTAAAGACAGTGGAGCTTAAAATCAATGGCGGAAGGGCCAAAACATATCTTCATAGAAGAGTACAGAAGAAAGACGGGCCAGCAGAAAACGAAGGAAAAACACATCAAAAGACCTCTGGTATATATCAATATACACATCAATATGCCCCTAACAGGTTCATCCTAGTTTTACCAAAAACAAAAAAAAAAAAAACAAAAAAGTGGAGCATCCCGTTATGCACCCGTAGGTCAGAAAGCGTTAACCGCTCTTGACAAATAAACAAAAACAAATAAATAGAAAACACAATAATTTATAAGAGAAAAAAAAAATTGTAAGAGATATAAAAAAAAAAAAAAAAAAAAAATCCACAAAGGAATGTAGTTCAATTAATCTGATTTGTTCTGTATAAAAAGCTATTATTTAATCTTGATACAATTATATAAAGAGAAAAAAATAACTTTTGTAATTATGCTGTTTAAGAGAGAAAAAAAAAACACAAATTAAATTAAAATTTTTTTTTTAAATTAAATATATACATAAATAAAACTGATGCATGTAAAATAGTATAAGCTATTGATAAAAATAATGAATTACTAGGGAAGATATATAATTAGCAAGATATAAGATTCGGTTAAATTATTGAGGCAGTCAGAAAAATATTTAATAGAAATAAATAATAGGAAAATATGCAAAATAAATAGCGAAAGAAAATGGGAGGTCGTCAATCAAAAATAGAGAATCCCAATGCAAATGTTATTAATGAAGTTGAAATAAAAGAAGACTCAATCGACCTAAAATTAATTGAGTGTTGTTTACTAATAATAACCGTACTGATTAGCTTAAATTTTGCATTACATATTTATGCCTTAAACACCAAGAAATTAAAAAAGAAATATTTGAGCAGAGCCAATGACTTAAACAAAATTTAAATAATTTTCCCATGGATTGGCAAGAAATAATTCAGAAGGTGAGACTAATCAAAGAGGAGTTCGACAAATCTTATAAATGTTTAAATATAGATAGAAGCACAAAAGTGGAAACAATAATAAAACATATTAGAATCTTATGCGAAAAGTTAGAACAAATCAGGGTTTTGCTAAATGCAAATTATAACAGACTCACGACACCACATAGGACAGCTGCTGAAAGTTTTTTCTTAGATGTCAAGACTAGAATCCTGATTATATCATCTAAGAAGGGTGTTAAGGTAAAATTACCAGATACACTACACGAAGAGGTAAAATTCTTAGAAGAGACTGAAAATTCAGAGAATACTGGTACCTCTTTAGAAAGTACAGAAGTAAAAATGACACAAACAGTCGTTGACTTTCTGAACACAGCTTCAAAGCTGATCATAGAATTTGATGGAAAACCAGAAAATTTACGTTCCTTTATAGACTCGTTACAGTTAATAGAATCCATCAAAGGTGACCACGAATCTATCGCAGTCTCTTTAATAAAAACAAAGTTAAAGGGGAGTGCAAGAAATTTAATAGGTAATGAACAAACCATTACTGAGATAATACATAAACTAAAAAACTCAGTAAAGGGCGAGTCGGTTGAGGTATTGACAGCAAAAATAATGAATACCCGACAAAACAATAAAACTGCCAATAACTATTGCAGTGAAATAGAGAATTTAACGAAGTCATTAGAAAATGCCTATTTATCAGATGGTTTGCCATGCGAATTGGCATGTAAATATTCAACACAGGTTGCAGTAAAGGCACTAACCAAAAATTGCACCATCGATAAAGTTAAACTTATCATGGAAGCAGGCCAATTCAGTAACATGAATGAGGCCGTTGGCAAATTCATAAACAGTTGCACTGAAGCAACAGGGCAACAAAATGCCGTACTGTATTTCGGGCAGAAGTTTAACCGAAATAATAACTACAGACAATATCGTGGAAGGTACAATTACCCACGCAATAATAGTAATAACAGTAACAACGGCAGACCCCAACAAAAACCTATTCACAACAGGGTTCAACAAAATCAGAACCACACACGTAACAGAAATTACGTCAGAGAAAGCAGAGTCACATGAAAATGATTCGGAAAACTGCTAAAATCCTCTGAGATATATCATAATAACAATACCAACTACATATACAACCTTAACCTCAGCTTAAGTTTTTATGTTAATATAAAAATTAACGACACGAACAACACGGTAACACTGTTGGTAGATACAGGAGCAGACATTTCGGTTATAAAAACTAAACATTTTTATCAAACACAAATTAACAGAAACAGAACAACCACATTGAGTGGAATAGGACAGGGTAAAATTCGTTCAATAGGTAATGTATTTATTGACCTAAAATTTAGAGGTTTTTTGATACCACATGATTTCCAAGTAGTGCAAAATAATTTTCCAATACCTTGCGACGGTATCCTTGGAATGGATTTTTTTAAGAAGTATAAATGTATACTAGATTTCAATGGGAACCATGATTACCTCGTACTACGACCACCCAATCTGTCGCATGTAATAGAAATTCCACTTACGAACGGCTTCAATGGAATAACACTCCCACCAAGGTCAGAAGTGATTCGTCAAATCAGGTTTCCGAAGCTTGAAGACGATGTACTAATACCAAATCAAGAAATCGTACCAGGTGTCTTTGTACCAAATACACTGGTAAAATCAAATAACGCATTGGTTCGTTTTTTAAATACCACACATAAAATAGTAACAATTAGGCAAAATAACATAAAAACCGAGAAAATGTCTGACTATGAAATAGTAAAACAAAAACCACATAAAAATAGCCAAAGAAAATCTGAAGTTTTGGACCTTTTGAAGGGAAACTTTCCTGAACAGTTCAGAACAATTTTAACTGAGCTTTGTTTAGAATACAATGATATTTTTGGCTTAGGGACTGAAACAATTACTACCAACAATTTCTATGAACAAAAACTGAGAGTAAAAGATAATCAACCAACGTATATTAAAAATTATCGCATACCAGAATCTCATAAGGAGGAAATAAACAAACAGGTTGAAAAACTAATAGATGACAAGATAATCGAACCATCATTTTCGGAATACAATAGCCCAATTCTGTTGGTACCGAGGAAATCACTTCCCGGAACAGATGAAAAAAGATGGCGCTTGGTGATAGATTATAGGCAGATAAATAAAAAACTAATATCAGATAAATTCCCGTTGCCTAGAATAGACGATATTCTAGACCAACTAGGTAGAGCAAAATATTTTTCTTGTTTGGACTTGATGTCCGGGTTTCATCAAATTGGTTTGGAAAAGAACTCTAGAGACTTGACGTCATTTTCAACAAACAATGGTTCATACAGATTTACTAGACTACCATATGGCTTAAAAATAGCACCGAATTCATTCCAAAGAATGATGACATTAGCCTTCAGTGGTCTGAAGCCGAATCAAGCATTCCTATATATGGATGACTTGGTTGTATTGGGATGTTCTGAAAAACATATGCTTTCAAATTTGAAGGATGTATTTGATCTTTGCCGTAAACACAATCTTAAACTACACCCCCAAAAATGTTCATTCTTTGTGAGAGAGGTAACCTACCTTGGCCACAAATGTACTGATAGAGGAATATTACCAGATGATAGTAAATATTCGGTGATAGAAAATTACCCGACGCCTACGGACGCCGATAGCGCACGAAGGTTTGTCGCGTTTTGCAACTATTACCGCCGATTTATTAGAAACTTTTCTGAATATTCCAGACACCTTACAAGGCTATCCAAAAAGGGAGTACCATTTCAGTGGACAAAAGATTGTGAGTGCGCGTTTAAATACTTAAAGAAGGCATTAATAAGCCCAACATTGCTTCAGTACCCAGACTTTACGAAGGAATTTTGCATAACAACAGATGCGAGTAAGCATGCTTGCGGTGCAGTTTTAACACAGGAACATGAAGGTAGACACCTACCTGTGGCCTATGCATCTAAAACTTTCACTAAAGGCGAAAGCAACAAATCGACCATTGAACAGGAATTAACTGCCATACACTGGGCTGTCACATATTTCAGACCATATATATATGGAAAACATTTTTTGGTCCGAACAGACCATAGACCACTTTCATACCTGTTCTCCATGAAAAATCCAAGTTCTAAGCTAACGAGAATGAGACTCGATCTGGAGGAATATGATTTCACAGTAGAATATCTCAGGGGAAAAGATAATTATGTTGCCGACGCACTGTCGCGCATTACAATAAATGACTTAAAGGATATTAACGACAAGATTTCATCCGTTTTAAGGGTCACGACAAGATCGATGACTAAAGAAGAGAAAATTAGTAAACCAGTAGTAAATCAGCAAAATATCAATAATAATAATAAGCCCAAGGTATATATACCATTGAATAATATAGACGTCAAAAGATATTATAAATTAAAGATTTTACCCAACAAATGTTACATCAAAAAGGGCAAATCCATATATGCTAGCATAAGAATAGATGATTTGTTTACTAAAGGGAATATTGACTTAGGACAATTTTTCCCTAGGCTAGAACGAATAGCCTGTAAACTAAATATTAATAAGATTCAAATTTCACCACATGAGAAGATTTTCGAATTTGTCTCGATAAGTGAATTTGAGAATATGGGCAATAAAACACTGAATAAAATCAGAATAGCGCTATTAAACGAAGTAACTAAAATTGATAACACGAATGCAAAGGCAATACGTGAGATAATGCTGAAATACCATGATGATCCTATAGAAGGAGGACATTGTGGGATATATAGAACCACTGAAAAGATCAGGAGATACTATTACTGGAAAAATATGACAAAAGACATTGCCAAATATGTGAAAACATGCCATAAATGTCAATTGGCTAAAACGGAGAAACATATAAAAAGTCCAATGACAATAACGGAGACACCAAATAGGGCTTTTGATACGGTGTACGTAGATACAATTGGACCATTTCCAAAGTCATATTATGGAAATGAATATGCAGTCACAATGATATGTGACTTAACTAAATACTTGGTAACAATACCAATAAAAGATAAATCAGCTAAGACGATCGCAAAAGCGATATTTGAAAATTTTGTGCTTATATACGGTCCAATGAAGACGTTCATTTCGGATATGGGCACAGAATACAAGAACTCTATACTGACAGAGCTTTGCAACCTATTGAAGATAGATAAACGCACATCGACAGCACATCATCACCAGACACTAGGTACGATAGAAAGAAGTCACCGGACTTTTAACGAATACGTACGAAACTACATATCAGTAGATAAAGACGACTGGGATGAATGGCTCAAATATTTCACGTACTGTTTTAACACTACACCATCTACAGTACATGATTATTGCCCTTATGAACTTATTTTTGGAAAAATTCCAAACAATTTTAGACAATTTAGTGAAGTAGATAGAGTTGCACCACTTTATAATATAGATAATTATGCTAAGGAAATTAAATTTAGATTAGAAGTAGCAATAGATAGAGTTAAAAAACTATTAGATATAAATAAAATAAAACAAAAAATTAATTATGATAAAACAAAATTAGATTACAATTTTAAAATAGGAGATTTAGTCTTAGTAAGAAATGATGCAGGACATAAGTTAGAGATGGCATATAAAGGGCCATATAAAATTAAGAAAATAGATTTCAGAAATAATGTAACCATAGTTGATAAGAAAACAAATAAAGAACAAATAGTTCATAAGAATAGACTTAAGTTATACAATATTAAATAAACAATATGCATTCCTTTCTTTAAATCTATATTTGTAAATAAAATAAAATAAATTTATTGTAAAATGTGAAACTTGCACTTGATACAACCACAAAAAAAAAAAACCCAACAGTACAAATAATAAAAGAATGTCCATAGAACAAAATGTTATATGAACATTCTTATAAAAAAGGAAGGTGTAGCGTAACACGACTTTCGTAGTGTGCTGTATAATACCCACACTGCATAGCGTACAATGTTTGCAAATGCGGAAATAACAAATATCAATATTGTTGACCACTGCATTTACAAAACATTGTATGACTGCGTATATTCTTATTGTATGTTGTTGTTACGCTGGCACACTTATGTTTATGCTGACCCAAGTGCAGGTAACACATTGTTGTTGTTAATATAGGTTGAAAATATGTATATAAAGAAGAACCTTTTATAATCAATTACTCATTAATAATTTATCAATCAAACAATTAATAGTTTAGCTCCTAGATAGAGCTGAAATAATAATAATAATAAATACTATTTAAAACACAAAAACTATCTTGTTTGCTATAGATCATTGCGATATTTTTGCTGAGCTGTGTTCCGCGAGCGCGTCGCGTCCGCAGCCATCGCGTCCGCGTCCGCACGCCTCGCGCCGCTTCCTCGCGTTTGGCAACCACACCTGTGCTGCCGTACAGCTGTTGCCAACTTATTTTAATTGTCAAAATATATTTTTCAGATCATTCCGATATTCTAGCTAAGCTGTATTCCCCGTGCGCGTAGCTTCCGCGCAACGAAATTATGCTATTGAAAAGAATACTCATTTTAAATGCATTTATTGTGGGACATACATATATTGAGAGCAGTATGCAAATGTTTATTAAAATAAATATTTAACAAAATTCATAAATAAAAATATGTAAAAATTTAAGAATGAATTTGGGGAGTAAGTTAATTTTTTTTTTCGAGTAAAAAAAAAATGGGGAATTTGTTCATTTCTTTTGGGTACCTTTTTTTAAGTTTGAGGAATTTGTTCACCGTGTAGTTATTTACATGTAAACCAAATTTCAGAGAAATCCATTGAAAAGTACAAATTTGCATAGGGAAGAAATATACCACACAACAAAATATGAATTTTATAGGAAAATTGGGCGTAAAAGTAGGCGTGCTCGGTAAAAATCATATGGCGACCTTCCCTAGAATAAGCACTAAATTTCGGAGAAAGCCATTGAAAAATAAAAGTTTGTATAGCAATCAAATAAAGAAACAAATAAAAGGAAAAAAATAAGTTTTATATTCATAGAAGTTGGCGCAAAGTAGGCGTGGCCTGTAAGAAGCGTATGGTGACCTTCCCTGTAGTATAGAGATCGTGTGACCAAATTTTAGACATCCCTTGAAAAATAAAAATTTCTATAGTGAAAAAATATACCAAAAAACAGAAAATTAATTTTGTATAAAAAGTGGGCGCAGAAGTAGGCGTGGCCGGCAAGAATCATCATCAAATTTCAAAGAAATCCGTTTAAAAAAAAATTGTGTAGCGAACAAATGTACCAAAAAACAGAATATGAATTGTATACAAAAAGTGGGCGTACGAAGAATATGTCGACCTTCCCTGGAGCAGAGAGATCGTGTGTACCAAATTTCAGAGAAATCGGTTGAAAAATTAAAAATTGTATAGCGAACAAATATACCAAAAAACAAGATGAATTGTATACAAAAAGTGGGCGTTAAAGTAGGCGTGGCCGGTACGAAGCATATGGTGACCTTTCCTAGAGTACAGATGTCGTGTGTACCAAAATTCAGAGAAATCCTTTGAAAAATAATAATTTGTATAGCGAACAAATATACCAAAAAGCAGAAAATGAATTGTATATAAAAAGTGGGCGTAATAGTAGGGGCGGTCGATAAAAAGTATATGGTGACCTTAGCTGGAGTACAGGGATCGTGTGTACCGAATTTCAGAGAAATCTGTTGAAAATAAAAATGTGGATAGTGAACAAATATGAATAAAACAGAAAATGAATTTTACATAAAAAGTGGGCGTAAAAGTAGGCGTGGCCAGTAAAAAGTGTATGGCGACCTTTCCTGGGGTATAGAGATCGTGTGTACAAAATTTCAGGAAAATCCGTTGAAAAATAAAAATTTGTATAGCGGTCAAACATGTATATATATAGAAAGCTTATGGCGTTCTTGGATTTATGAAGCGATGGAGTAAAGAAGTTTCTGACCCATATGTAACCAAACAGCTATATGCATCCCTGGTTCGTCCCATCCTGGAACATGGTGCTATACTATGGGATCCGTGTTATATTATTCATATGAATTTCGTCGAATCTGTCGAGGTGCAATTTCTTTTATTCTGTCTACGTGGACTTGGTTGGAACTCCCGTGCATTACCCTCTTATTAATCCGGACTTACTCTAATCAAGTTACCGACACTGAAAAGTCGTAGAACAATGCTTAGTATTTCCTTTCTACTCAGTTTATTCCATGGCGACATTGACTCCAGTTACTTGTTAAGTAGAATTCAAATTAATATACCATCGAGACTTACAAGAAACTTTAAGCTCTTAAATATTAATTATTTTCGCTTTAACTATGCTAATAATGATCCATTTCGCCGCTTATGTGAGCAATTTAATGGAATTTACCACATCATAGATTTGTCCAAAAATAAAGAATCTTTGAAACGTAAAATCATTCTATATCTAAATAATTAAATCGTCATTATTTTATTTATTATATGTATTTTATACACTAAATTTATTAGTCTGTAGGGACATTTGTAATTCCATAGACTTTAAATAAATAAAAAAAAAATTTTTAAAAAAATAATATTGTTTGTCATTATTTCGAGCAGGTTGGTATTGAAAATGGAGTAAATCGGGCATCATTGTGACAAAAAATGATAAAAATTCAGTATATCTGTGGTAGTGTTAAGTTTATCAAATTGTTAACTTTTTCAAATATTTTATTTACATTTGTTATAAATAGCGCAATAAGTCCAGATATTAACCCTTTGACTGTCCCCATATTTTTTTAAATAGCGTATGTCCACAGTAATAGTTTTGTAAAAATGAGGTGCATCACATGTGATACACGGAGCAATATTTAAGCTATTTATTAATCAAACGTTCTGTGCATCACATATCACATTTATTTTGCCATATAGTGTTAGCAATTAATTCGTATGTAGAGTAAATTAAGGGGAATCCCTACTTTTGAAATTGTCATTGTTTTGTTGTACAACAAACTTTTAGCTGTCAGTGTCAATTTATTAGTGAAGTATGGATCCATTATCATTTTAGGGTCAGAAAACAAAAAATGGTAATTCATATTTTAAAAATAGAATTGGTATAAATGATGACAGTTGAGATAAGAGGACTTTTCTTCAGGTACTGATAACAACTACAGTTGCGAAGATGCTAATGACTCATCCGATAGTGCATCTGATGGCGAAAACAACTCGTTTGCGGAATTGCCGCACATCGCCTCTGTATCAAGATCGCCTGTACAGCAGGAGTGGAGCAATGACTTTGAAGAAGCAGAAAAGACTCCTTTTATTGGCAAACATAGTCTAAATAAGCCTACTGTAATTGAGGATGGAGTACCTTTGCCAATCAATATATTTGAGCAATTTTTTGACAGCAAAATTTTTGAACTGATGGGATTGTAAACAAACAAATATGCCGAACAGTTTATAGAATCCCATCAGGTTCGTCGTAATTCTCGCATGAAAAGGTGGTCAAATACCACACAGACCGAAATTAAAAAGTTTATAAAAGTTTATGATTAGCACTGGCATTTTCATATATCCTTATATTGAAGACTTGGAGAATGGAAGGGCTATTTTATTCGTTCTTTCACAATATTGGTATAAGCTACAATCTTTTTTGTCTGATTTTAAAGAATTGACATGTTGCTGATAATAAAACAGCTTCGGTTAGTTTGCTGAATCTGAAATCTTTCAAACTGATGAAAACGAAATAAAAGGTGCAATAAACTCAACTTGAATTAGACAAGAAAGAAATAGACTTATTTCAACTTTTCATGGTCTCAATATGCAAAAAACCGGGAAGAAAAACCGGGAAGAAAAACGTGAAGGAAATATAGTCAAAAAAAAAAAAAACTACTATAATACTAGACTATAACCGACTCAAGGTTGGAATTGATAAAGTGTTAAATAGTATCGAAAAGTATTGTTTGAATGGGTTAGTATTGCAATTTTAGATAGTTGGGTTTTGTATAATAAATTTTATTTTATAAACAAATAAATGAATTTGAAAACTTTTTCAGGCTTAAGATCAAATGTTTCTACTTTAAAATAAAGTAAAAAAAACATTGGCACATTTGTATCAAAAATTGATCTATATTCTGCATGACAGGTTATACAACTGTTTCGGGAAGAGTCACCAACCGTCATCAATAACCAAAAGCAGTTGATAGTTTGTTTGGTGAAAAGTTAATTCATATACCTCTATTGTGAAACCAATTCAATGAGAATCCAAGCAAAGAGTTATACTAATAAACCTTCCCCAATAAATAAAACAAACTAAATATAGAACATCTTTGAAACAAGTGTTTTTGTATATGTGTATGCTTTTGCTTACTACAATATACTTGTTGTTTTTTTCTTTAAAACAACTATTTGTTTTGCTAGGAGCAGTTTACAAAGTCAATAGCGAATAAAAAAAACCAAAAACCCAACTCATGAGCTTAGCGAAGTACCTAAAAAAAGATGATGGAAAACTTGTGCGAAAAAGATGTCTTGGAAGTTCTAAATAATTAGCCGAAAACCACAATAGAAATACTGCTATCGCAAAGTCTAAATAAGTTTATACAAAGTGTATTGAATGTCAGAAACCATATTGTTTCCCTTGCTTTAATAAAATTCATAAATATTATTCTTCCTAAGTTCTTTTGTAACTATAGTATATAATATATGGTATAATGAAATTATTTTTATTTTTTATTAATATTATTATTTTTCCTTTTGTATTTTTGTTAAAAAAATTTTTTTTTATCATATTATATCCTGGAAATTTGCAGTATCTTTTTATACAAATGGTCATGTTTCATTACAAAATAACATTCTCTACACGCTCAGACCATTAGATCACTTTGTTTTTCATCAGATCATACAATATTTTTTTAAAAGAAATAAGACAAATTGTGTATCACATGTGATGGATTGGACAGTCAAAGGGTTAATATAAACATAAAACCCAGGTGGACGGTATCAAAGATTGGAAATAGCCGAATTTAACACCCTTACTTGTTTTATGGTGATTTTTATTCACAGAGAATTGATTTCTACCCGAAAAATTTTATTTTTCAATTATTGGAGTAGGCCTTCCATTGCTGTGTCCTACGCAAAAGAGGAAAGAATAAAATTTTAAGATGTTATTTTATTTTTACTAGCAGCATTTAATATATAAAAATTAAAAATTGACTAAGGTGGTTAATTCGTAAAATATTAGACCAACTGTTATACCTACTTCGGCGGCAGCTCCAGCACTTAAAAAGAGTCGGCAGCGGCGCCAAGCCAACTTGTACCCGCCATGTTTGGAAATCTGGAGACGTGCAGAAACCATTAGGTGACAGCCATTTTTATTTTGGAATTTAAAGACGTGTCAATGGATCTAAAACTTTAGTGTGGAAAATTTGAGCCAAATCGCACAATGCATTCTGGACGCGTATTGAGTTCAAAGTTCAAATATGCATTTATGTATATGTAAAAATTATAAAAAAAATAATTTTTCACAAAAATTTTGATATTAATAATTACGTTTCAATTAAATTAATTAATATACGATAGTGTCGGTTAAAAACAGCCCCAGGTAGGTGAGTAGGTAGCGTGCTCGCCTATCATGCGGGGGTCGTGGGTTCGATTCCCACCAGAAGCTTTGGTATGTCGCTGTAAAAAAAAAAAATGAACTACTCCCTCTTTCCTTCTTAACCTATTTTCCTGAGATCAACACAATGCACTGCATCTGTAGGGGGCATCCCCTGAGTGTTGATTAATTAAAAAAAAAAAAAAGTTTCCCAGGCAATAAATGCGCCGCAGACTACTTGATTCAGAAAATCGAGCTCACATTTTTAAAAACATTGAAATAATTTACAACAACAACATTTTTGCATTATTCTGATTCCAAAATGATCTTATGTAAAATATTTTGCATCTCCTCTATTCTTATGCCGTTCTAAAATAATGCACGTATTGTTAGCACTATTTCACTATTTGTTAGCACTATTTCAAAATCTCCAATTTTACTTTTTCAAAAATTTTGTTCAAGAAATTTATGGAAATCAACGATTGGACTTTAAGGTCTTATTAACAAAATATATATGATTAAAAATGCCAAATATTGCAGGTGTCCTGTTCTTAATTTGGCGAGGGCAGGGTTTTTATTTCAGCGGATTTGAAGAAAAGTGTGATTTTTCATATTTTTTTCAAAACTTAGGCTAAATCTTTTTGGTGTTTTCATATTTCAAATATCTTTTGTCAAAATATTATACTACTTGATATAAGTTCTCTATCTTGTAAATTAAGGTTAAATAGAAACACTATAAACTGTCCGTCATGAAGATCAAAAGTCAAATTTAAGGAGATTTAAAACAAAATATCGAAATAGTATATATTTTGAAAGGATTTCGATAAAACTTGTTGATAATATTTTAATAATTCTAGAAAAATAATATTCTGGACTTACTTTCTGAAATAAACTCGTGGGGTACTCAAAGTGTACCTTAGTTTTAATTTTTTTTCAGAATTATTATATTCACATAAAAGTAGTATAAAGTATATTCAAAAAGTGCTATCTATAGCAATATTAATTTTTGGTTTCAAAATGTTCTCTGATAAAACTGTCAAATATAATATTAATTTTGACATCATACATGACTAGTACGACTATTTCTTAAAAGATATTATATCAAATCTATCGACAAATACTTTCAGATCTTATTAATAAATTGGTATTACACGCTCTCTTTAAAATAATTATTGAGGCAGATAGCACTTTTTGAATATAAGCCCTCGATATACAAATTTTTGTATACTATATTAAATATAAAAACTAATTAATCTCCATAAAGGGTCCGCCAAATAACTTTTTTTTTTTTGAAAATGCTATAAAAAACAAACTACTGAATGTTATCTCAAATTTCTTTTTTTATTTGAAAGTAGAATCCTTCCGGTTAATAATGGAAAATAATTTAATTCAAATGGCTGCCTCGGCTGGCCATGCAGTAGCCTATACGATCGGTCAAATTTTTCAGCATATTATCGATTGAGTGCAGCTGTATTTCACCAATGGCTTCACGAATATTGTCCTTTAAAGCGTCAATTGTCTCTGGCTTGTTGGCGTAACTCTTATCTTTGAGGGCACCCCATAAATAATAGTCCAACGGTGTCAAATCGCAGTTCCGAGGTGGCCAAACGACATCAGCTCTGTGGCTGATAATGCGATCTTCAAAAATAGGGCGCAAAACATCGAGTGTAGCTTCGGCTGTGTGGCACGTAGCGCCGTCCTGTTGGAACCAAATGTTGCCAATATCCTCCTCTTCAATTTTTGTGAACAAAAATTCGTTCAACATGGCCCGATAACGATCGCCATTGACTGCAACTTTCGAAGAAAAATGGCCCAATTTTGCCTCTGGACCAAAATCCGCAATGCGGGTTTTCTGTGCCCCAGATGCGACAATTTTGCTTGTTTACATACCCGCCAAGATCGAAATGAGCTTCATCTGAAAAGACGATTTTTTTTGGCAAAATCGGCATCTTCTGTAAGTCGATCGCAGGCCACCTAGCGAAGCGAAAACGCATTGGATGGTCAGTTGGCTTCAACTCCTGAACCAATTGGACTTTGTATGGCGTCATACCAAGGTCTTTATGCAAAATTCGTCTCAATGATGCCTCCGAAATGTTCAATTCTTGATAATGACGGTGAATTGATGTTGATGGCGCTTCACGCATACTTTCTGCCACAGCAGCAATATTCTCGGGTGTACGCACTGTTTTTGGCTTTTCACGCTTTGGTTTATCGATGAGGATGCCAGTTTCTTTCACTTTTTTCACAAGATAACGAACATACGGAGCTGACGGTGCTTCTTCCAAAATCCGTACTTTCGCACACATTCTGCAACATTACCATAATTTTCAAAGTAATATTTCCCAGCGTTGTTCAAGCGTATACACAACCATATTCGTTCAGCGGAAGGATAAAACTAATTATCTGTCAAATCAGACATGAGCTAAGTGTTACCATTCACGAAATAAGCACTAGTTGAAAAAAAAAAACGTTAGATTGCGGACCCTTTATTTTCATAAAATAGCGAATAAATTTGAGGAATTTTACGAATACATTAAATTAGTTTTATTTAAAAAAAATCCTGATGAAGAAAATATTTGTAGATTTTTATAAAGAGTCAATATGACATCAAGAGTATTCCATGGGTTAATTTCAGTAAATATATCCAGAATATTATTTTTTAGAATTATTAAATATTGTCACTTTTAATCTCATATATTTCGCTGATGAGACCTCAAGGTCCAATCGTTGATTTCGGAAAAATTCTTGAACAAAATTTTTTTAAAAATAAAATTGACATTAATTTTGACATTAATTTAGAACGGCATAACAATAGACGAGTACAAAATACTTTACATAAGATCATTCTGGGATCAGAAGAATGTAAAACTGTTGTTGCTGTAAATTATTTAAATGTCTTTAAAAATGTGAGCTCAATTTTCTTAATCAAGTGGTCTGCGGCGCATTTATTGCCTGGGGAACTTGATATAACTTGGCTGTTTTTCAACCGATATTAGATTTTGTTATTTTATTAGAAAGATAATTTACTCTAGATTATGGTTTATTAATTAATTTAATTGAAACGCAATTATTAATATCAACATTTTTGTGAAAAACGATTTATTTTTGATAATTTTTACATATAAATGCATATTTTAATTTTGAACTCAATGCGCGTCCAGAAAGCATTATCCGATTTGGCTCAAATATTGTGCACTAAAGTTTAAGTGTCACAATAATCCGACCCGCACACCTCAAATTGCGACCAAAAATTTTTTTTCATACAAACCCCTGTCACCCTAATAGCCACACATACAAACTCATGAACCAAATGCTACAAACATAAAGACCAAGGTTTAGAAAATACACACATGAAACACACAATGTTCTGTTCAAAAGCAGCCAACACATATCTTTATTTTCATATCAATTATGTGCGTTTAAACACGACTTAAAATATAACTGAACTCGAGAAAAAACAGAACATGTACAATAAACAGGTTCGAGTTCAGTTATATTTTAAACACGACTTAAAATATAACTGAACTCGAACCTGTTTATTGTACATGTTCTGTTTTTTCTTACTACACGAGCCACAACACGACTTAAAATATAACTGAACTCGAACCTGTTTATTGTACATGTTCTGTGTTTTTTTTTCAGTACACGTACCAAAACATGAACTTCAAATAAAGCAACACTCAAAAATGTGTGCTTTATGTGTGATTGAAACAAAAAGTATGTGATACAAAAATGTTCGTGTAAATAACGAAATATTAAAACGAACACAATCATGGTTGTGTTGGGCACCGAAGAAAATTTAAAAACAAACATAATTGGTATGAAAATAAAAATATGTGTGTGTTGGTCTAAGTTATGTTTGTTTATATATATATGTACGAGTTTTTTATTCAGTGTGTGTTTTTTTCTGAACTCTGATAAAGACCACAGCAACATTAAAAACAAGTAAGAAAATTATAGTAGGTGTAGACCGACTAGACGATACCCCATACACATGCGTTTAGAGACCCTATCTCTTAGGTCCAACTAATTGGTTATAGAAAATAAGCATAAACCAAACTTGAGTGGCATTGTAATTCATATTTTTTTTTGCGTTCGGATATGAAAAAGTTTAAATCGGATGCTATATTTATATGGGGACTAGGTCGAAAAATGGACCGATTTTGACCATATTTGATAAGGTCACATATTTTTTGCAAAAACATATGCAAACCAAATTTAAAAAACATCAGTGTAATATTTTTGTTTTTGACAGATTTAAGTGAATATAAGGAATCAGCTTCATATGGTGGTTATGACTAAGAATTGTCCTATAGGTTTATTTTTGGATGTAATAAACGGTAATTTGGATATTATGTGATAATTTGGATATTATGGCAATTTAAGTCGATCTCATAGTTGTCGTTTCAATGCAGATAGAAGCTTATATACTAAATTTCATCAAAATGTATTCATATTTGTGACCTGTAGTTTGATTTCAAAGATTACGTGGACACACAGTTGGACGGACAGACGGACATCACTAAACTGTTAAATTCTGAGTCGATCGGTATAATAAAAGATGAGTCCAGGTCAAATATTTTTGGTAGTTACAAACGTCAGCACAGAGTCATTATTATTAATTACAGCCAGCACACACAAGAAGCAAAATTTAGTATAACAACAATAACAAGGAACACAAAAAAGTCGTTTTTCACAATTTTTTCACATTTTTATTGACATCTTGGAAACTATTAAGCTGATTTTGATGATATTAAAAAACGAACTGCTCGGAATGTCAGTGAACCAATTTTACTAAGTACGAGCAACCCAGCTAAGCTTGTTGATGGCGAAATCGTGATTTCCACAGACGGACAGACGGATTTCACTTGTTATAAGGATCAAGAATATGTATATTATTTATGGGGCCAAAATTTATTTTTATTATTAATTTATTATTATTTATTGCTTACGGACAAATTGTGCCAAATAATGAATACAGTCTAAATGGTCAAACTACTTCCGAAAAGAAAACATAGAAAAGCATGTTTTTCAATTTTGAAATTTTCATTTTCTAATTTTGTGTTGCCTAGTGTTATTTAAGAAATAATTACGTGCATTGTTCGTATTAACAAATTGCAATTTGTACTCAAAATATGTATTTGAATTCATACAAAATCCTATAACAAAAGTTACTTAAAATCGTTTGTTAGTTTGTCAAATATATTAATTATTTATTTAAACAAAAAAACACCACTCTACACACACGTACATGAAATTACATATGTATGTAGGAAAATACATGTGTAAATGCATTCAAACGTACATATTATACTTATATGTATCTATGTATATTGAGCATCTAGTTAGTAATTTTCTTATTTAATTCAATCTATCATGTTATCGACTCCTGTTTGTGTTTTCCAGTGAATTATTTATACTCTTGCAAATGGTATTTTTGTATGAAAATTTGTTGAGATTTCAGTAGCCTAATGTTGGTTTAGTTGTTGTATATTTTGCTGTTGTAACAACCAATTTATACTTAAAAATATGTAGAATAGGTAGGCCATTATTATTAGTTTCCATCTTATTTTAGATCCTTTTGTAGTAAATTATTGTTGTTATCTTTAAAAACAAATATCTGTACATACATCTGGATATCTGGGTGGATGTCTATTGTATGAGCATTTTGTGTACATGTAAATGTAGATCTAGATGTTTTGAATTTCATGTTTATTTAGTTGTTATTTAATGTTTTTGTATTTTATATGGCTTTTGTGTGTATCTATGTACGTATAAACAACTAGTACATAAATTTGAATGTTTATTCGTTTATCTGTTGTACAAGTGCGTGTGCTCTTGCCTTAGTGTATGTTATTATTACATTTTAAATTGTATTTATTAGTTATGCTTTAAAACATTACAATTGTTTTGTATTAATAATGTTTGTTATCCTTACTCTTCTTCTTTTTTTCTTCTTCTAGCTTTACCCTTTAATTCTTGTAGTATTTCATTTATGTATGTTAGTGTATGTAAAAGCAAGTGTGTTTGACATTATATTTAAATGTAGATTACTATTACACACTTATATGTAAGTACGTACGTACGTACGTACAAACAATCCAACTCTACCACGAATGGTTTTTATTGTCGAAATTATATTTAAAGAGTGGAGCAGAGCAAAGAATGTCAAGGATGTGAACTTTGAACAGAATGACTATGTAGTTTTAGTACACATTTATGTATTTTGCTGTTTGTTGTTGCTGCTACTGCTGCTGTTATAATTGTCTCGAAAGGGTAAACAGGCATTTATAAAAACAAATTAATATTGTGATAATTGATGTTAACAAAGAATGTCGACTCATATAAAAAGGGTGCCACTGTTGCAAGAAAACGATGACGACCGACCGACCGACCAACCAACAATCATCATCTTTTGGATTCTTATTATACATATTATGCTTAACCCAAAAAAAGAAAAAACAAGTAGGAAAATTATAGTCGGTCTAGACCGACTATACGATACCCTATACCATGCGTTTATATACCCTATCTCTCAGGCCCAACTAACTGGATATAGAAAATAAGCAAAAACCAAATTTTAGTGGGATTTTTATTAATTTTTTTGGCTGCAGATATGAAAAAGTTCATATCGGATGCTATATCTCTATAGGGACTAAGTCCACAAATGGACCGATCCTGATCATGTTTGATAAAGTCTCTTGCATTTTGCAAACATATATACAAACAAAATTTGAGAAGAATCAGTGCAATATTTTTGTTTTTTAATAGATTTAAGTGAAGATCGGGAAGCAGCTCTATATGGGGTCAAAGGGATCATTTTTAGACTACTCATTAATGGATGTAATGAACGCATACAAACCCAATTTGAGTAAGATCTATATGACAATTTGGATCTTATGGCAATTTATGTCGATTTCATATGGGTAATTTGTATGGGGGCTAGGTCTGAACACGGACCGATTCTCACCAATTTCAATAGCGATCATCCCATGGCCGAAAAAAGCTTATATACCAAATTTCATCAAAATATATTCATATTTGCGACCTGCAGTTTGATTACAAGGTTTACATGGACACACAGACGGACGGACGGACGGACATTGTTAGATCAACTCAGAAAGTGATTCTGATTCAATCGGTATAATTAAAGATGGGTCTAGGTCAAATATTTTTGGTTGTTACAAACAGCAGCACAAAGTCATTATACCCAAACCACATAGTGGTATAGGGTATAAAAATATGGTGGCACTCTCTGTAATAAATGTACACAATTTATAAAAGTGTTAAAAGTTAAAGGTTGTTCTTCTTATTTCTACATAAATTTATTTAGACAATAAAGTAAACAACAATTGCCGGAGGGTAATAAATTGTCAGCGCTAACATAAAATTTTGTTCATACATGGATTAATTTGTAGATTATATCCAATGAGTGTAAATCATGTTGAATTACTGTCATATTTTCAATGTTAAGACTTAAGTTAATGCCGGCCATAGACTACACAAGTTCAGTGCTCAAGTCTGGAACTGTACAGTGCGTGTGTGTATTGTATGGGGGTGTTTGCGCTATTTGTGCAGTGATCTGAGCAAAAATCAAAACGATTTTGATATTTAGATACTCAAGTTTGTATAACTACACAAGATAATTCCATAGTGACAGACATGACATTCTTTCAAATCCAATATTATACAGTAAAAGTTTTACACAGGCTAATTCCATAGTGACAGACATGACATTCTTTCTAATCCAATATTACACAGTAAAAATTTTTCATTGTTCATAAAAATATAAAAAATTATGCAGACCTGAACAACATATTTACCATTAGAAAAAGTGAGAAAGTATGATTGTAATTAATAATTGGGAGCAAAAAGGGGTCGTGACAGACACAGAAAAGCTCTGAAGCTATTTATATGACAAATAAGAAACAGTTGTTTATGGTTAATATAAGAGCTAGTTTTTTAATAGAGGATATAAAAACATGACTTATAGAATGATTTATAGAAAAAAGAAGTATTTTGCAATGTGACAGACATGACACTCTTCCTTTCTTTCTGGAAAAATAGGGCTATAAAAATATTCAAAAATAGATAATAACAAACTATTGTCATTTATTCATGCCATTTGAACCCTTTTCTTTGAAATGGTATCAATAAAAATTATTTAAATTCAAATTTTAACATTGTACCTAAGGTTGAGCGGCAAAATATATTTTTGACACAGTTCCTTGAATTATATTCTAATTCTTTCAATAATATTTCCTGTCCTAATTTTTCACGATTCATGTACCACTTTTTACACCAAAATCGCCCTTTATTCTTTGTATTCTTTTCTTTATTTTTATTGCTATAGCAAGCAATAACATAGCGCAAAATTTCCACATGTGGTCTTCTTCGCTTATAGCTCTAAAATTTACAGTTTGCTTGTGTAGTGTGTGT